>OY998178.1:145679451-146279451 GCA_963921935.1 Galeruca laticollis | reverse complement strand
GTTGATCCTTCAATGATTTCCGTACAGATATGTTCACAAAAGAGTCAGACTGAGATATCAAATTTTGTAGGTTCACTTTGTTTTTAATGATATTGCGTATTGATTGTTTGCCAACTTCATATATTCGTGATAAAGATGTGACGCTTACACCCTTTTCACGTTTGTTTAAAATCTTTTGTTCAATCGCTGAAACATTTCTCCTGCATTTAACGCTGGTTGATTCCATTTTAAAAACAAACACATGTGTTGAGAATGTAGCACTGTAGGAACTCGTCCCTACTTCTACGTTATTCCTCTAGCACTGGTGCTCTCGAAATTGTATCATATTAGAGAATTTCCGCCAAGTCATTTACGGTAACGATATTTCGATAAAACTTCAAAAATACAATTTCAACAATGGCACGGATAATTCGCAGCCCGGATAACCCGCGCACGGATAATCGGGGTTCTACTGTATTATGTACTTTGTTTAAAGACATAATATGTGTATCAATTTGGAACTATTAGTAAATTACACTATTACTAAATATTTTCAAGCAGACATTGTCTTTGATTCTAATACAATTTAAGTTTTTTAAACAAGTTCGTAAAAAACAATTAGTGTCAACTTTCCTTTTCTTTATCTAATCTCCCAATTATCCATATAATGTTCTCTATGGAAATATTTATTATTTAAAAGCACTATTATATTCACAATATTAGCAAAGTAACTTTCTGTTTGTTGATTTAAGATATTATGTTATTTTTTTTTTTAATTTTGAAACTGTTTCTAAAAGATATTGAAATAAATCTTGAAGGCCAACTCCATAAGATCTGACAATTACTACCTAAAAAATGAAGAGCCTACATTTTAGTAGGCGCTTGTTTTATATATTTTTTATTAGAAAGTAGATGAATTACCATAGAAAGTCATGAGAATAAGGTTTTATGTACTTGTTTTTATTATTATATTTTCATGATTTTCTTGTAACCAAATATTGCTGCTTGCTTTCTACTGTGAAAGTATTGTTTACATAAATATATAATACCTAGGTTGAATTAAGATAATTAATATACATAAAAAATAAATTGAGATGTAGATAGTATTGGGTATATATGATTGTAACTGCTGGCTATTAGATAAAATTGAAATTCTATTAAAAATTTCAGTAATACCTTATTATTCGGTAACTCTTTTCATTTTAATATTAAGCTACCTTCTAACAAAATATCCCGAGATAATTTGTGGATAATATTCTTATTGTGGTTCAATCCCTCTGATGGATAATACCTTTTAAGTATACAGGATACTTCAAATCATTGTGTCGATTTGAAGTTATTGACTAAAATTGATGTCTTCAAACAGAAATATATATTTTATAAGATTCCTGAATATGTATACCTGCCACAGTATTTATCTTGGACATTTGTTATGGGATCTTGTAGATATCTTATCATCGAATTAGATGTACAGTTCTGATCAGCTATCTTTCCTTGCTCGTTTTAACCATTCTGTCACATGTAAAATTGAAGGTTCAAGTACAATGAAATGAAGTGTTCCAAGTAATAAACCTGATTCAATGATATTTTAAAATTTTCTAGTTGGAATTGTGAGTATTTTGTTTGTTAATAACGTGTTATGTATCTTGCATTTTGATTTTTAAGCCCATTTCAGGAGCTCTGATGTATAGATACATGTGTATTATTCGGTAAGAAGTCTCAGTTGCTTTCTATATGAACTTCAGTCTTTTGCATAGATACCTTGACTAGTTTAATTTGGAGGTATATTGATTGTTTATAATAGTTGTAGCTTTTTTCTAATGGAAACAGTATATTAACTTTGAAATCTGAGTAGTAGCACAAAAAGTTATTTTAAAACTATTTTGTTGAATAAGAGAGTTACCAGGTTGTATCAACAAAAATTTAGTTTTTTTAAAATAATTAACAATCTGTAACTATGAAAGTATGAATAAAGTTTGTGTGATACCTCAACTACTGTTTTGATACCATATATTGAGCATATGAAATATTCTGTATACATAAAGCTACTATTGCATCAAAATTCAACTGATATTACTAATTTATTTTTATGAAAATTAAATATTCAGTTGATTGTTAAAAACTCTTCATGCCGTTTTGTATCACTGTCAAGTTTCAGTGCCTTATAGTATTGCTTTGAAACTGCCTTAAAGCTTATGATTACATATTTCTTTCTTTGCAAACTTTTTGTATTTGAAATAATAAAAAATTCAGAGGCACTCTCCTCATGATAGCATGTGCTACAAAAAATTGTTATTGTAAAAACAGTTCTTATTTTTAGAAATATTCTGAAACCATTTTTTTGTAATTAACTTTTGCATTTTTAACAGTTCATAAATGAGAAAGTTGCTTGGATATTTCCGGAAAAGGAATTATTTAGTTTTGTAATGGATTACTACGTTTTTATAACACTCAAGTTATTTCTTGGTCTAATCAGTCTTAACCTTCCAAACAGTTGACAGTCAGCATGTGATCAGAAAAATGTAGAAAAATTGCAGTTTGAAAATTAAACGATATTCTAAGAGTGATTAGACTATTATTCGTAAAATTAGATTCGTTTGATTACGTAATATGCATGTAAACTTTGTATTATATTTTGTATGTGCGTTTATACGCATTTTTCAGAATGTATCTTGTAATTTTAGTAGTACTAATATTAAATGATGCTATGTTGTTTGATCTTGGATACTTTGTTAAAAGATATTTTGACTTTAAATCTCTTATTACAACGTAAAAAGGGGCCTAACAGTTAATAGAATGTGGAAAATGCAATAGATCTAGTCGTTTCTATTGGTTTGTTATATCGAAATTAGTTTTTGCACTTCAGGCCATCCAATTCGGCCTTAGGCACCAAAAAGTGTAGGTGCAAGCACACAGCGACCATGTCTCGATCTTCCCTAAGTCTTGCGTGTTGTGTGATTGTGGTTTTCATTACCAAAATGAACTTACTCGTCTATTACATGTAATACCAAAATAAAATTTGCTGATGCATCAATCAAATGTTGATATTTGTGTTTTATTGATCCTAACCTTACCTTTCCTTCTGTCCTATGTAAGTCTATTTGGTCACTACACTTTGAAATTGAAGAAAACGTTTATTAGAGGAAAATTCATTTAGAAATACCAAAATTTAAGTGCAAATGGGACAGAATTTAAGATACTGTAATATAATATTCAGTTGGAGTAGAAAAGTGTTTGTATCCAACCCTACTCGAAATCCCAATTTTCGTGGCTCTATCGGGACGGGAAAGTAGGTATTTGCACGGCTGAACGAGAATAATGGCAAAGCATGGTAAAAAAATTTCACAAAAATGACACTAGATGGCACTCTATTATAAATGACACGGCTGTCATTTTTAAATTTCAAAATAGACCATTCCATCGCAAATTTATTTTGTGCACATGCGTGAAGTTCAGCCATCTTTATTGTACTGTTTTGTAAACCAGCATGTTAAAATACATGTGTACAAATAGTCAAAATCAACAAATATAAACAAATAATACTTATTAAAAAGAAATTAAGAGAAAAATAAAATAAGTGTGTTAATTGGAGAAAGTACATTTTCCAAGTTGACTGTAATTGTGTTAAGTATACGAAAAGGAACAATAGAAAAGTGTTGTTATAGAGTAAGAGTGATATACGGTTTAAATCATTTAAAGCCAATATGTAATATATTATTTTTGAAAATACATTTTATAAATTTTCCTAAACCTTGCTTGCAATGTATATTATTGTAGTAATATATACGTGTAATCCTAAGATTAAAAATGTAATGTGTTTATATCATCAGAAAATTTTTGTATTTTAATATTATTAATAATATTCATTATCAACCTAGATGTTAATTTTAGAATTTCTTCATGTGCTAACAACAGATTGTCATGATTAATTAGTATTCAATAATTATTTACCTAATTTTATTTAAACAATTTAATTCATGTAAAAAAAATCTCATGAGCCCTGTGATTTCGTCATTATGTCAGCGAAAAAAGTTTGCCCTAACTTTCCAGCGACAATTACGGAGCCTAACTTTTGAAAACATGACAACCAGCATTGTAAACAAATTTTTGATGACGTTATGTCAATTTTTCTCAAACTTGCGTTGTCAGAAAAGTTTTCATTTGTTCATTTGTGGAAATGTCGCGATTTGGAGAGTCTTCGAGTGAAGATATTGAAAAAGCCATCAATGATGTGCCTCGCAATACTGTGAATTCAACTACATCAATTTGGCGACAATATTGCGATGTTTTGTTTGGAAAAAAAATATGAACTCATTGTAGAAACTTCCACTGAAGAGTTAGCTTCTATTTGATGTAACTGGGCATTTAACATGAAGAAGAACAATGGAGAAGATTATAAAGAGAGTGCAGTTAAGACGATTTGGAACACTTCAGCAAAAATGTTACAAGAAAAGTACTTTAAAGATTATAAAAGAATTTTTAATCCGTTCACGGACATACAGTTTAAGAAAACGAGAAATGCACGCGACACAAAACGCAAAATTTTACAAGCAATCCCAGAAAAAAGGAAGGTGAGTTCTAATGCTCTCACAAAACGAGAAATTTTTGAAATGGCACTGTCCTGGAGTGAAGAAGAACCTGTAGGCCTCTAAAGAAAATTTTATCACATTGCTGCGTATGAATTGGCTTAAAGAGGTGGAGAAGCAGCAAATTGTAAGGTATTCTATTTTAAAATCGAGACAGACAACCGTGGAAGAGAGACTGGAAGAGTTGAACACACTGTTTACAAAGACAGCACACAAGGGGGAAATCAGGAGTTGGCCGACAGTAAATGGTTGGTAGCAAACACAGCAGAAGATTGTGTAAGTCCAGTAAGATTGTTTAAACAAATTATGGGAAGACAGGGAAACCATATCACATGTGAAAAGGTTTTTTAACTCCAAATCCTTTCTGGCAAAAACAAACTCGAAAGTCGACTAGAATAAGAATTCTCCTATTGGGATCAACGATATATCTAAATAGACCAAATCTTCGGCGAAAAATATTGGACTTGATATCAAGCAGGTTAAAATTACGAGCCATTCTAATCGAACAAAAACTTGTGAAAATTATGGGACATAGCAACCCATCGTCATTAAAACCGTACCTTCAGTTAGATGAAGAACATCATAGAGAAATCATTGGTTCCATTCGTACTACCATCCAGGAAACAGTGAATACCACCGCTCAAAATACTAGCCTGCAGCAAAATATTAACAAAAGACACGAAAGTTTTGAAAATCAAGCTATTTTTAATAATGGGCTCGTTTCATGGGTATGAATTGACAAGTGAAATCATATCAGAAGGATTAAGAATAACATAGATTTTCCTATAATAACGATATTTATCTCAAACAGTTATAAATATCTTCGAAAATCGGATTTAAAAATTGTATTAGATTTAAATAAACCTCTGTAAGTCGACCAATGGCAGAAGCCCTTGTTGCCAGATAGAAAGTACGTTCTGCTGACAAATCCTACCTGACTATCCAAATTGATTAAGACAAAGTGAAAGTCGACTAGAAGAATTTGACAATTGACATCAATATCCACAACCAACCTCAAACGGATATCATCGTCGCCGACTTTTTAGTTGTTTGAGTTATATTATTTTATAGTAGAAAGTGTGCTTCTGTTTGATTGCATTTTAAAAGACATCTTTAAAAAGGATCCAGGTTTCACCGAAGCTAATTCAACAAATCTTCCTCAAGTGGATGTGGACATGGTGTCTCAGTCACTCGAACTCCCCTAACCAGAAGAAGAATAAGCGATCCGGCACTAAATCGAGTTTGGAATTCTGGGGTAACGCAATTTGTGTATGTGTGTTACATCACATATGTTTTCCAAACTACTCAACCTACAAGGAGAACATTTAATTTTCATTATACACACATTTACATTATATTTTCTATTTTGAAAGCATCATCACTGCAGTTTAAAATATATATTTCCAAATTTCTTTAACAACGCGAGAGTTACCTTTTTTAATAAGAGGCACCCGATTAGGAGAACATTATTTGTAAGAGTACCTTTTGACAATACTTTACGTTTCTCTTTAACGACTTTAACGAGTGTTATTGCAAAAAGATAACTAGTCTTTCTTTATTTGCCATTGGCTCTAGCCTACCACAGTCTACCACAAGAATTCAAATTTCAATATTTTTTTTCATTTTTATTTGAAATCGTAGGGTGGCTTTATTAGTTGCAAATACTTAGTTCAGACCCAATATATCTTGTGACATTTTCATTGAAATTCATGAAACGAACCCATTGTGTTTTTAACAATTGTACTTTTCCGTTAAATTAAATTTACATCTCATTTTTTAATTTATTGATTCACATATTCATTAAATTGCCTGAATTACACTCTAGCTTTTTTTGAGTCGAATTAAACTTGACATTTACAATTCGAATTTTCTTGCCATTAGGTAATTCAAATCTGCCAGAAAAAATTACTCGTCCTACGGACTCGTAATTTTTTCAGAGGCAGCTTTTTTCGTTAAATTGCGAGGCAACAAAATTCTTATTGATACATGTTAAGTTTACTTCGACAATAAAAAGCTGTCGTGTAATTATAAGTGACACTATATTGTATTGACAGCTTACCTCACAAGTAGTTCACTTATATTGCCTTTTTGAAAACACTCATGACACTTTAACCACATTTTTAAATGTTCACAATTATGCGCTTCAATTGAATTGTCAACAAGTACAAAATCATAAATAATTTGTTTTAATGATGGATTTGTTTGTGGAGATAATATTGCTTTCCCAGTCATTATTGCACAAAACAGCACGTAACTTTTAAACTACCGCACTTTCAACATGGCGGCTGCGCATGCGCTTGTCATGTGGTAAAAGTACTATTGTGGCTTTAGGGTTTTGTTGCAATTTAAACTAAGATGGAAAACTGTGTGTTACATAATATGAACGAATCCGACGGCGCTTATTCTACATCGGAAGAGAGTACGCAAAAAGCAAGTCAGGCTGCACTAAATTGGTTACCTGAAAAGTAGAAGGGAAAATCAAACCAAAAACCATAAACATTTTATGGATTGGTGTTTATTGCATAATATTAAAAGGTGCAGCGAAACAGTATTTTATGCAACGATCATGTAATGATAGCCATTATACACGAGCATGTTGTAGGATACGAAACGAGCCGCAGGTAAGTTTCGTATATAACGTGCGACTGTATTAATGGCCATTACATGAAAGTTGCATACATTATTTTTTCTACTCTCATTAATAAGTATTATTTAATTCATAATGATCAATGCAAGGAAATTCAACAATTAAATTTAAAACTTTTGAACATAATAATTCTTTATCCGCTTTGGGCAAAATTTGAGAAAACCTACCGGATACCGATTTCGAAAATTCTTTTTTAATTATGTAAGGCACTTACTAACAAACACATAGCACCACCAATTTTGCCGCGGAAACACTTAACAAGCGCAGTAGAAGGATTTTTATTTTCGAATTTGTCCCTTTTCGAATGGATATTTTTCATATTTTCTTGTTTATATATACATATATATTCTCGAAGTATAATATTTAATTTGTTCTTAATAGATATGTGATAATTGTAGACTGAATCATTACGATAAACACTAGTTTTTTTCAAAATGATTTTGTTATGCTTTGACAACAATCTCAACTGACATTTGCTTATCACTGACATTAGCGACGTTGCCAAATTTATGAAGTTATGAAATTACGAAAAACGTAAGTCTCGATTTCGTTTGTATGCAGTTACATCGATATTTTTCTATCTATTGTTATTTCGGAATTCCATGAAGTTAGTTTGCAAAAAAAGCGCGCCGGGTCGACGTTTCGCAATTCGCGCGCGCGAATTGCGAAACGTCGACCCGGCGCGCTCGCTTCGCTCGCGATCTCAATCCACATTATTCTGTAATACGGGCTTAAATAAGTATACCCCATACGTTATTAGGAATATATGCATAATTTGAAAAGAAATTTTTTTTATGAACAGCTATCAATAGTTTGCAAAAAAATCGCCGGGTCGACGTTTCGCAATTCTCGCGCGCACGAATTGCGAAACGTTGACCCGGCACATTATTCAGTAATACGGGCTTAAATAGGTATACCACATACGTGTATAGGTTATTCATTGATATGTGTTAGGTGTCGGGGAGCGATTTTTAATACATATGTTTACTGTTTAAGCCATAAAGGTTAGATCATTTACTCATTTACACCCAGATTAGTTAATAGGTTTGAGCTGAATAATTTTGTCAGTTGAGACTTTTAAAATAAGAAGCAGTAGTAGATATATTCTTCTTTTTTAATTTTTCTATTGTCAACTTTGGCAACGTTGTTAAAACATTTGACGTAAACATTAGAATTTTCACACTTTTCATGTTGAATTTTTACTGTTAATATGTGTTTCCGCGGAGAGATTTTTGGTTTTCCAGGTTAGTTAATTAATGTTTTATACTGTAAAAAAATTTGTTTTGAAATTCGTGCTACATACAGATTCTCAAATTTAAATTCTTTGATTTGAGTTAATTAAGTACATACTTTCGAAAAAATGAATTGATTTTCAGATGCTTCGTCGAAAAACCTCCTAATTTCATCTGGTAAAAATATTTTTGATTTTATACGAACAAATCGCCTTACGATTTACGTTTTATTGCAGCATGCAAGTTGGGATATTTTGATAGGTCAACATTATTCTTTATGTTTAAAATATTTGTCCATACGGATTATTGTTTCATTTTTTTTGTAATTCTTCCAAATAAACTGTTAATTAATTTTAGATATAGGTACGTTTGAAAATATAAATTGACAGTTGTCAAATTAAGTCTTACTTTACTAAAAAGTAACTTGATTCGGTATAAATGCAGTTTACGTGCTTTTCTAGTATTACTAAAATTTTTAGTTTATTAGGTAGATTATGTCTCTAGAAGTCTAAAAATCAAAAAATCTTGGCGGTCTTTTATTCTAATGAAAATATTCACTTTTAAAAGGTTCCCTTTTGGAAGTTATACAACAATGGCAATTACAAAAAAAATATTTCTCACTGTCATAAAAGTGTCAAACTGTTGTCGATATTATTTGTTGAGGTTGGGGGTCTGTTTATATTTGTTGCGCTTCTATATTTAAAATTTTCTTGGTTTCCAACAAAAATGAATTTTATTAATCTAGACGATATTTTTACCTGACGAAATAATAATCAGATTATATGGCAAGGGCAGCGTTTGGGTTTAATACCTGCAAATAATAAAATTAAGTATCCGGTGGATTTTTGTGACGGACATTTCATAATGACACCACGGCCAGATTCCATAGATGATTTCCGTTGGAAATGTAATGGACATATAAAAAATAAAATAAAAAGAAACCTGTATTTTGTAATAAAAGGTAAGTATAAAATTCTTTTTGACGTCTCCGCTCTTTTTGACGTTTCCTGTAAATGATATGAGAAATGAAGTAGCAAAAATAGCTAAATAAGTAGTGAGTGCGCCCAGGCGCCGATTATTTTTTGTTGGGTGGGGGGGATAATTTGTTCTTTTTATGTTTATACGGGCTATTTAATTACGAAATAAAAAAAGTCGATTTTCAGGAAAAAAAAAATATTGTAGGGGGGAAATTTTGATGAGACCGCCGAGTTTTTTTCCTTTTCTATGTTCAGGAGGCCTATTTTACTTACGAAAAACAACAAAAAAATCGAAAAAAGGCAAAAGCCCGTAATCTGCATTTATTCACTTGATTCTATTAGCTTAAAAATCTGTATCATAATGAAGTTCATCATGATACAGATTTTATTCTTTTAATAAGTGCATTATAAAACAGTACTAGAAAAATGTTATTTTCAACAAATGATCTGACATTTTCAATGACTCGTTCATCTCATAACATTAAACGGTACATTCAAAATGTTTCCCACCTTTCTTTTTGTTATTTTAGAATCTAATCATTTTATGTGTAGGATGAAAACTAATGTGTGTTACACGCCGCGAAAGTGGTTTTCCAGGCCTTCAGAAGTGGCTAGGCTCTGCTAGGCCTTCTATCGGCCCGGAAAACCAGCACTTCACATTCTATTAATTTGACAACTCTTAACGTCAATAACTGAATGGAGGAGTATACTCATTGACTTAAACTAACTCCTTTTGAGGCTTTCATTAAATATGAAACATTTTTTAAAATAATTCGTTAATTATAATTTATTTTAGTAACTAAAACACGCTTCTTATCATAACATATATAATTTTAAAAAGCATATCTTATGTTTTAATTAAATAAATGGGTATATTACGCAAATATAACTTCTATAATTTTGACGATGATATTTGAATATGCCGTGTGTGGAATACAACCAAAATCTGGTGTTTTATTAAATGGAAGTGAATAATTTTTTTCCGACGACCTGCATGAAAAACGTATCATTTCGCATTCTAAACTAGCGCACAAAGTTATCTATTTCTCACTAGTGCGAAATATTCCGCAGTCACCCTGTTGTGATGGATTGACTGCTGTGCGGTACCTATACTCTATACACAATTGTAGGTAGCTGTGACAATGACATACATTTAAATAAATTCATAACATATTAATACCTACTGTCAGTGCGTTGATTTGATTTATTTAGTAATCAAATTGATACTTATTTGTATAAGTTGAATCTGCTGATATCTGTAACGAAAACATGGAATATTCGTCAGACGATGAAACGGTAGATTTTATTTCCATGGAAGTCCGTAATTTAGCAAGGGAAACGACGAAATAATTGCTACCGAAAAAATGAAAACACAAGTATGATCATGCGTATAATAATTTGATGGCACGGAAAGAAAAAAATAATACGAAAAGCTTCTCCGAGTTGTTTTATTGGCATACATAGAAGAATTGGGATATAATTACAAGCGAAGTCCTGTCTGGTCAATATACTCTATGCTACGGACATCATTAATTGCTAAGCATAACGGGAACATAGGAAATTACCAAAAATTGAAAGCTGTACTGAAAAGACGCTCAGATGGATATGAACCAAAGAAATCAAGTACTTTGAACCCTCAACAACTTAACCAATTTATAGCGACTGCTCCGGATGAAAAATATTTGTTAATCAAGATAGGTGTATGTTTTAATTTGCAGAGTTGATTAGTTTAGGAAGAGGATATTTATGAAGAGATTTTTAATTTAACCAGTTTACCACTCATAAGTTAATTGAAGATATATTAGATATTTTATAACACTTCGATAAACACTCATTTTGTGTTAATAAGTTAAGGTAAAAGTCCCAATTATCGACACTGTCCCAATCATCGACATTTGTGCGCTAAAAATCAAAATAATAAGAATCGGATGCTCGCTACATCTATTGTCGTATCATTATAAGTAATATGTAGGTTTTTCCTACTTTACCTAAAAAGCTTTGGCCGGTAATGCAGAAAATGTTAATTTTGTCAATATTTCAATTCCGTCATTCTGTCGCCACATGTGAACTGATGCAGATCCTTGTAGAAAGTGCTAAGAAACAAGTAAGTTGATTGTGGTAGTTTCAGTTTAACATATTTCAGTTACTCAATGGATATAATTGTTAATATATATGTAGAGTCTAAAATTTGTGTATTTTGTCAGTTTTTTGGCATAAAATGTGTAAAAATTTATTATTCTGTACTGTCGATAACTGGTACATCCATTTTTAGACTTTGTATCATTTATCGATATAGGTGTCGATAAATGGGACAATGTAGCTTTCTCTCTCACCATGAATATTTAAATGTAGATAGAAATTAGTCTTATTCTGTCTGCAGAATTTAAAAGAAATTATATTGAATTACCACTGTACCAGTTATCGACACCCAATTTTCCGCTTATAGCAAAAACGCGCAGTTGATGTATATGTATGTCGGTGTTTGGTACCAAGTATGTCAATAACTGCTACTTTTTTTTCAGTAGAAATATAAGATGAGCAATGCTAAGAGATTCCAATATTCGGTTGAAGACATGGAACAAGCTGTCAATGCTGTTAAAAATGGAATGCCTACTGCTCAGGCTAGTAAAGTTCTCAAAGTTCCATGAACTACCATAATAGGAAAAGTACAAGGAAAAGTGCCAATTCAAAGGAAAATTGGTCCTGATACAACCCTAACTAGTGGTGAAGAACAGTTATTGGTGAAATGGATGTTTCACATTGCCAGTTGTGGTTTTCCTACAACAAAACTGCAGCTTATAGACTGTTGAAAAACCTAAATAGAGCAAATAATTTCACTAACGGAAGACCAGGTCGCCACTGGTACGAAGCTTTTATGAAAAGGCATCCAGAACTTTCACAAAGAGTTTCCCAAAATCTAACCAATGCTCGGGCCAGTGTAACTGAAAACAAAATTCGCCGTTGGTTCGAAGAAGTCAGAAAATATTTATCTGATACTGCCAATTTTTATATAACATCTCACCCCTCTCGGATATACAACTGTGATGAAAGTGCCTTTTTTCTAAGCCCCAAGAATGATAAGGTTTTAGTTAAGAAGGGCGAAAAAGCTGTTTATTCATTCATTAACAATGACGAAAAGGAATGCCTCACAACGTTAATCATATGCAGCGCATCAGGAGAAATTCCTCCACCTATGATTGAATACAGCGCCGGATTTAGACTTCGGCGGCCCATAGGCAGAGCATGTGGTGGAGGCCCTCAAATCGTTTGTGGTTAAATGTTTCTATTAAGGTCAATGTAAAGAAGAAAACAACTAAATAAGTTGGCTAACACAAAATTTATTCGGGGGTAATACCACAAGAGCTCAGATTTAGCCGGATATTTTTTGTGGTTGTTTTCGAATACTTACTTTCATTGGCAATTTAACGAGAGCTGTTCTGGCAAAATCACGAGAGCGTAGCTCGAGTGATTTTGCCTGAACAGATCGAGTTAAATTGCCAATGAAAGTAAGTATGAGAAAACCACCGGAAAAAATATTCTGCTAAATCTGAGCTCGCGTGGTATTTGGTAAGACAATCCCATGAATAAATGAGTTTTCTTGGTATTTTCTGGAGTTGATTTTTCAATCTCCCTTACTATTTCTGCCTTGCAAATATTTCCAAATCTCGACATACTTTTTGGAATTGTTATATGCTGTTTAATTCATTCTGTTTTTGACATTTATAATTGTCAAATTGACGTGCATTGCTTGGTAAACAGACAGTACCTAAATGCTAGGGTTGCTACGGTAACGTAATTTATCCGATATTTTTATCCACTTGCAAACTCTCTTCCTTCCTATTTAGCCGACAGCAAACTACGATTTTTGTATTCACAAATGGGAATTATTATACATGAATGGGATTGTCAAAATTAAACTAGAAAATGACTAAAGTAATTTTAGTTTACCTACAAGCTAAATTATTTTTAGTCTGATTTTCACATCAATAAACGTATCGATAATATCGTCTGTTTTCCTTAAAATATCACTCTCTAAACTAAGGAGAGTTAAAACATTTAATCTGTTCTCGGTCATGGAATTTCGGAGTTTATTTTTTTATAAGCTGCAGTATTAAGAAGGATCTTTCAGCCATAGAATTTGTCACCATTAGTGTGACATAAATTCTCAGAATTACCTCAACATTGGGAAAACACTGTTCAACATCGTTGTTACACAACAATTCACACATCCATCTCTCATAGCTAATCTTCTCTCTTCTGTTCAAATTCTTTATACTGAACTATAAATAGTTTGAAATGTATGAACTCGTTGCCAAGAGAATCATCTACGTCATCGCAGTAGGTTTTCACCAAGTTTTGGCTGGCAGACAAAATTTCTTGATCAGAAATAGCAGTTAAATTTTTCAAGAATCCAAATCGTGCATTTATAAGTGAGTACTCGTCCATTCTCTTCTGAAGAGCGGTCGTGAGCTGGTCGACAAAAGGGATGTAGCTTTGAGTCCTAAATTTGTCCGAGGGTGATAACTGAACTTCCGAAGCTTGCGGGCAGTCTAAAGTGGACAACCGGACGTTTCTTTTTCTCATTTTTTCTTCTTCGTAGTTTCGGCAATCAACTAGTTCGAAAACTTTTATTTCATATTCATTAAAACTATCTCTTTTATGTTCAATGGTTGCTTTTAATGAAGTAAGCAGTGCTGCAGCAGTATACAAGTCCAACCTAGGATTTTGTAGGCTTTCGCTGACTTTGTTTCTATATCCCAAAACATCATCCCAAAAAAATGTATATATGGCCGTTTCTAACTTTGCCATCCTATCATGTAATCCGACAGCTGTTGCTCTTGATTTAGCTGTGTCTTCTTCGTCGTCAATAATTTCTTCGAGGGCATTTATAAAACCTTTATAGCCCCGCAAGAGTGCTTTAGTGGCTTCAACTCGACATGACCGGCGAGTTGTTGTCGTGATTTTCGGCACAAGAATAGGTTGGTCAGTTTTCGCTTCTTTTAAACAGCGACTAACTGTATTGTACCTGTTAGTTGAAGCCATAAAATATACATGCAGCTCTTCTAAAAAATCAAAGAAAATTATTGCTCTGAAACTGGCCGCCTATTGTATGACAAGATTAAGCGAATGGCCAACGCACGGCACCCAAGCTGCTAGGCTATTTTCTTCTTGTATTAATGCTTGTAGGCCATTATATCTGTGACTCATTGCAGAAGCATTGTCGTACGACTATCCACGAATGTTCTTCAGGTCCAGCTCGTTTTGGTCTAGAAAATTAATCAAGCCCTCATACATTTCCTTCGCCTTATGACCCTGGTTAGGCATAAAAATAAGAAAACGCTCAACAGGAGCATGCCATTCGATAAACCGAACCACTAACGTCAATTGGTCAACATGGCCTTCGTCAGGAGTCGAGTCCAGAGAAACTGAAGAATATTTTGCAGTTTTCAATCGATCAATAAATTTTTTTAAGCGGCTTTTCCTAAAATTTCTAGCAGTTCCTCACAAATCGTGGATGACAAGTAGTTTGTGTGACTACTTCCGCGGTTGCCATGTTCTTCTAAATGTTTAAAAAAAACATCGTAGTGAGCTAAAAGTTCTAATATTCCAAGGTTGTTGCCGTTGTTAGGAGATCCGAGAGTTTCGTTTTCCCCTCTAAATGTCAATCCCCTTTCGCTGAGAAAAGCTATGACTCGCAACACTCTTTTAAGAACTTCTCGCCAATACTTAACACTTTTTTCCATTTGCTCCGCCAGCTCTCGATCTATGCGACCAATTATTTGGGATTGCCTGGTATAATCGATTGAAGCCTTTAAATGATTTTTCGAGGTTTCATGCTCAATCAATCATGCGACGGCATTTCTCCAATCACAAAAGCCCTCATGGGTAAACTGTGAACGTACGGGCGAGAAAAGCTTGCATACAAAACAGAAGAGATGCCCTTTGCTTGGAGAAAAACATAACCACCAGAGTTTTTTAGCCTCGCCGTTTTTTGTTGCTCAAAGATAAAAATAAATTTTTCGTCTAACTATTTGTAACAAAACAGTATTTTTTTGTTTCTAGTGAGCCTTTATTGATTTAATTTAATTTTTTTTTGTGGTGTGGTGGCGGCCCATAGGCAACTGCCTATGTTGCCTGTGCTTAAATCCGGCACTGATTGTATATAGCTATAAAAGGGTACCAAAAGCTGTCATCGATAAGATTCCACAACAATGGGGTGTAGGGCGGTCTGAGAATGGATGGATGACAGGTCAAACCTTTTATGAATATATCGCCAATGTTTTTCATCCATGGTTGATCGCTAATAACATAGAATTGCCTGTCATCCTTTTCGTCAATGGACATACATCTCATTTAACCATGGCCGTTAGCGATTTTTGCAGCAAGAATGGGATAATATTAATCTCCTTTATAGCCAATGCCACCCATATCTTACAGCCACTTGATGTGGCAGTTTTCCGACCACTCAAAATGGAGTGGAAAAAGTCTATTCACAATTGGCGCATGCAAAATAACGGGAAAAAATTAGCTAGGGATGATTTTGCTCCTATTTTGAAAATAACAATGGATAAAATGAAAAACTTTCCGGATATAATTAAAAATGGATTTAGAACATGTGGTCTCTAGTGCCATTTATGCCTGACAATATTAATTTTCAAAAATATTTCAAAAATACACCCAAAAGTAACGAAATAATTGATGAAGAACCTGACCATGGGCTGTTTTTAGATTTATTGGAAAAAAAATTTCAGAAAAATTAGATTTGTTCCAGGCTTCCGAAGAAACCTGGAAAGGCGCGATTCAAGATACAAGCCTCTACTATTTGTGGCGTTCTCTAAATAACAAACAATCAACAACAAACATGTCTGCTGATCCTTCATTGCCAGAATATCAAGACGTACAACTATTTTGTGGTGACAACTTGGCAGTAGATGAAGATCATTATACAATTAATGAATCACATATACAGTTAGATGAAAATGTTACAGGTGATGAACTTAAAATTACAGGACTACTAGATGGTGAAAATTTGCAATTGCCAATAGTTATAAATGTGCCAGAAACAAATGGTAACGACTTTCAGATGCAGAAGGAGATAGACAACGATAATATTAAAACAATTATTGACATTCCTTTAAACCATGTAAATAATAATGAGACTGATGATTTACCAAATAATGTAGATAGCACTGAATTACACATTACTAATGAATGTGATGAATCCCCGAACGATGTAAATATGAAGCAAAGAGACGAATCGTTGACTAATACAATCATTGTAGATACCTATTTGTCCTTAAATAATATTGAAAATGCCGAAGAAATGATACATGAGTCTCTTAATGAAAATAAAGACTTAGAAGACATAAATATACTAGATAATGAAGCACCACAACTAAAATTAATTGAAAATGAAACAAGAAACAAGGAACTCGAATCTGACAAAGAGAGTTTAAAATTAAATGATCAGGATAATATATCTCCCAATGTATCTGCAAATGTTGAAGACAATGTACCACTCGATGTACCATCACCATTTAAAAAATCTCTATTCTGGCCGACACCAAAAACAAATACAACGAAAAGAAAAATTGTTGAAAAAGTTCCGGCAGTGGCATATTCCAAAGAATGGCGGGAATATTTTCAACGAAAAGAAGCGAAAAAAAACATTGAACTACAGAAAAAATAAGAAAACAAACATAAGCGGAAGGAGAAAAAATCTGAAAAGGAAGAGTTGCAGAATAAAAAAATGAAAAAAGCCTCAAGTAGAGATAAAAATAAATTAGTTACAGATAAGACTAAAGAAAAAAATGATAACATAGACAATATACCTTCCTCCATCCAAAACATCATTAAAAATAGTGAAGAATTAAAAAAAGCATTAGAATGTAAGAATACAGAAAAGTTACATATTAATGACTATGTTATAGTGAATTATAGGTAACGGCCAAGCACTACCAAGGAAAATTATCGGGAAACGTGGTTATGAATAAAATGAAGAGTTCGAATACGAAGTCTCACACATGGAGAAGAATGGACTCAATTGGAAATGGCCTCGAAGGGTTGACATTCTTTGGTAGAATGTGGACGAGGTTCTTAAAAAAATTACGGAACCAAAAATAAATAATAAACGCGGGCTTTACTGTGTACTGGAGATTTCTGATTCAGTGGTTATTTGAGTTCCTATATTCTAACTACTTATCATTCAACTGTTTTGTTTATTGTGTTATGTTCTTTTAATAAATATGTTGTAACTATGAGATTCTTATTTTGTGTTTGTAAGTAACTCCTTATTACTTATTTAAGTCAACTGCAAGTTACTTACTTACTTCAGTAAGTACTTCAAAACAACTTTCGTAAGTGTCAGTATTACGTACTCACGTGTGTCGATATTTGGTACAAGACAAATTTCCCCATGTCGGTAATTGAGTCAAATGAAACTTCTCAACTATTTTTTTTATAAAAGTTTATGTATCGCTACTTGAAATATAAACATTGTGCAGTATTAATCAACATTATAACAATACACAGTCAACTTTTTAAAGCCATAACTCTAATATTAAAACTTTTATTACCATGTGATTTAGCAAAAACCTCTTAAGGTGTCGATAATTGGGACATTTTACATATTTGAAGAGGAATTGATCATGTAACTTATTTGATTTGCGTATACTCATATAGACTGAGTTCTCATTTTTTTCATAAGATACAGTGCTCACTACTCGAATAATAAGGACTTATTTTAATCTTTCTAGGTTGCCTTAGCATTCGCTATAAGCGAGCTAAATTAGCCAGTGTAAAAATATGCGATTTAACTGACGTTACATCTGCAATAATTGTAAAGATTTCTAACACCAAAAATAAAGTGACTCGAACTTTTACATTAACAGGAACATTTTAAGAAATGTATAAAAAGTATGCTTATCTACGACCCAAAAGTATGGTGTATAAAAATAAGAGCTTTTTCATCAATTACCAAAAAGGAAAATGTACCTCCCAGTTTGTAGGAATAAACAAGTTTGGTGCAATGGCCAAAGAAATAGCTACATTCTTGAAATTACCAAACCTACAAACCTACACTGGTCTTTCATTCAGGCGTTCTTCTGCTACAATATTAGTGGAGAGTGGCAGTGACTTATTGACTTTGAAGAGACATGGTGGTTGGAAAAGCAGCACTGTCGCAGAGGGTTATATCAATGAATCAATTAATAAAAAACTGGAAATATCCAATCGTATAACCGTTCTATAGAACATGCAACAACCTTCACAGAGGAACTACCATCAAGATTATTCACAACCAGTTCGGAATTACAATCAGTCACTGTGAGACCATCAACTTCGAGTACAGTATTTGCAATTCAAAGTGTAATTGAAGAGAATGGTCATATTCCATTGGTGTTAAACAATTGTTCCAATATAACAATTAATAATTACTATTCTAATAGTACCTGAATACAGACCAAAATGTACCTAAATATGTATGCTGAATGTTCCCTGTTCAAATATATCTTTCTTAATAATGCAATTCACTTGAAAAATGTCTATGAGTGAAATAGTATATTATATACCGCGGGACTGAAGTAGTACATTTAATCCTGAAGGTAAAGTTTATGGCCCGACCGCAGGGAGGGCCATAATTTACCTGAAGGATTAAATGTACTTCAGTCGCAAGGTATATACGATACTTTTCGTACTTCCGGTATGATTTTATTAATTATTTCAATAATTTCAATCAGTTTTTTCTCTCTTCAACTCATTTAATAAACTGTCTTTAAAATAAGTTACCATAGTAACATTGCGTTGTGACAGTTATAATTTAGAAACATTGTCATTACTAGTGTCATTGTAAATTTGAATATTAACGTTAATTACCATTCTAATTAATTATATTTTTCAATAAAATATCCCTTAAATTCGTTTGTTTTTGATTTAATCGTTCCGGGAGTTTCGTCAATATTTAATCCCGGAGGGATTAAATGTGACACTTTAGTACCTGTCACAAGGGAGTGAAGTTGTCACTTTAGGCCCGGAAGTACGAAAACTTGTATTATTAGAGGTTCAAACATATTTTTAAAATCCGATATATTTTTATTTTCAGGTAGGTCGTCGGAAAAGTATAGTGTACATCTTGTGCGGAAACAGGATATTTCGTACGAGTGTGACAAGTTGATGAACCACGAGACGCAGGTGAGTGATTCATCATCTTGTCGCACTAGTTGCACAATATACTATTTCCAATGCTTCTATGAACCAGTGGCTGGCTGATACATAAGTTTGCGAGATAGAGACTTTAAACGTTTTTCTGCTTTTCATAATAAATAAATAATTAATTTTGAATGAACTAGATGTTACCTAGAACAGAAATGAAAATAAAGAAATGAGGGTCTAGCTAGGGACAGGAATAAAATTAAACTACCTATCATAAATCTTTATTATGGATATAGTTTTTACTTATGGACAATACAAACTATACGGAATTAAAATGTTCGAAAAACCGATTCTTCTACAATCTTCTCGTTGTCGTACTCACTTAGTTCAATACAATAATTTTGAATATTTCTTATTAAAAGTATCTTTCACGAAATAAGATTGGAAATTTCCGCTAATTTGAGTTCTGGTTATCAGTTTGATATCTTCTAAATGTTTATCAAATTTTTCTAGTTTCCATACAGGGTGACTACGTTGTCTGCAAATTCTTTCCGCCCATGTTTGAGCACGGGGAATGTCTCTTTTTACTCCTCTTCGTCGACTCTCGAGGACTTCCATAATGTCATCGTAATAATTTTTTCGGTATTCGTAAAGGTATTTGTATGGAAGAAATTTTGGCCTGAAAGAAAGACAAATATCTATGTTTCGTTACCATTTTTTACATATTAATTCACAGCGCCATTGACATAAAAATAAGTAAGGGAAAATTGTAGATTGTCAGGATAATTCAAAATATATCAAATTTCAAGCTACTATAAACTACATATATGAAAATTAAGGTGCGCATACAGGGGGGGGGGCAATGGTTACAACTGCTCCCCCCCCCTTTTTACATCAAATGGCGGTTCCGGTGTAACTATGATAAGAATGCCTCAAGTGTCGATAATTATTTTAATGATTATTATTAATAAAATGTTGAGGCTTCGGCTTGGCCTATGATTATAACAACATAAATAAGAGATTAACTGTTTTAAAGGAAACTTACTGTTTCTAGATAATTCCACAATATATTTAAAAAAATGTTAAAAATTCTAAGAAACTTGACAATTGTTACAATATTAAAAAAATATCATCGTCAGAATGAAAATTTCTTAGAATTTTTAACATCCTTTTAAAATATACAGTAAGTTTCATTTAAAACAGTAATATGAGTAGATTCCACGAAGTAAGGGTCGAGACAATTTTAAGTGATTAATGAATTATTTAATAACCCGGTGGTAATGAATTTCAAAATGCAGCGTTTTCAAAAAGTACAAAAAACACAGACACGCAAAAAGATAGACGTTGACAAACTTAAAAGCCCAGACATAAAATGTGTAATAAGGGAAGGACTTGAGAACAAAATGAGAAAAATTGAAAGGTCAGTGCCAAACAGAGCCAGAAACGGTTTGGGGCAACGTAAAAACTGCTATAATAGAAACTCAAGAACAAGAAATTGGTTACGTGACATATAATAAGAAGCAGGAATGGATAACACAAAAACAAAATCCAGTGGAATACAAAAAACTCGATAGGGCAGTTAAGAACAAATGCAAAGAAGTGTAATAATCTGCTGTCATCAAATTTTAATAAAGCAGCCGAGCGTGAAAAAAAACTAAAATCAGTCCGATTTTGGGCTGGGGACTCCTGGACTTAAAACGGTGTAATTACCTTTGCAGTTTTAATTGAATCTGCGAACTTGTCCAATAACTCCGTGAAATAAAATAAAAGAACTGTTATATCTTCTACCTATACATATATTTATGTTATAAATACAAAGTTTAGAATCAGCGCACAAAAAAATTTTTTTTCCCCAATAAAAAAATCTCGGACTTGTTAAAAAACTTACTGAGTGGAAACTTCCCTTCTCCTGTTTCCGCTTATCGCCTGTTTTCACTATCTATCTAGAAACTGCGGATGACGCTAAATTTCTAGTAACCGGTGTCGAGCTATGCTGGATTTCGGGCAGAGGTAGAGTTTTTCCCGTTTTGTGCCATTGCAGGGGGACAGTGTTCACTGTCAAGGATATCTGAATATCCCTTTTACGCCCTGACACAACGGAGAGAAACTTCTTCCTACGAAGCCGCAAACACTCAAAACAAAAGAAAACTGGTACCCGTTACCGTGACAGAGAAGGACTTTTTCCCTTTGCGTTTTCGCCCGACTCCCTGTTCTGTCTGCTTTCAACTTCATTTTTATTATTCCCCCAAATTATGTTCCAGGTTTTTTTTTGTTGAATTGCAAATTTTCCATTTTTTGTTTTGAAATGGCCTCAATTTTCGTTACCAACTCGTTTGTATACAAAACAATAATTTAAATTTGATCTAGTAAATTGTTATGGTCCTGTCTCATTTTTGTTAAACAAAAAGTATGTCGAATTCTACTTTTATTATATTTGAAATAAAATATATTTTACCGTGTGTTCTCAAAGTTACTGATTTAAGTTTTTCTATTTGATATTCGCATTTATTACAGAAGCAAAAGAAAAGTGGCTATCAGAGAAATGCTATGAAATCGAAAACCTCCAAAGAAAACACGACCCTTTCAACTTACACAAGAAAGTCAAAGAAATGACAAATCGAAACAAAAAAGCACCAGTTTCAATACTAAGGGACAATAGCAACGAAATAATAACAGAAACTGAAGCCAAACTTAAAAGATAGAAAGAATATGTCGAAGACATGTTCAATGACAATAGACCAGAATTGCCACCAACAACCGACGATCAAATAAATGAAAAGGGACCCGACATAACGAAAGAGGAAGTCATACATGCTATAAAAACCAAAAAAAAAACAGAAAAGCAACTGGCCCAGATAAGACACACGCAGAAGTACTAAAACTTATAGCAGACGAAGAAGGAGCCGGACTGAACATATTAACTTCACTACTGAAAGCTGTTTATAGAACATGTACTATACCCTCAGACTGGCTCAGGTCAACGTTTATAACACGACAAGAAAAACAACGCATCAAATTGTGACGAATATCGAATGATCAGCTTAATGTCTCATGTTCTTAAGGTATTTTTAAGAATAATTCATACGCGCATCTACAAAAAATACGAGTCAGGTAGATGGCTGTCAGTTTGGATTTCGGAATGGTGTGGGTACACGGGAAGCATTGTTCTCTCTAAACATCTTAACTCAAAGATGCAGAGATATGAACGTGAATGTATTTTCATGTTTTATTGATTACAAAAAAGCGTTTGATTGCGTTAAGCATGACAAACTATTGGAAATTCTTCAAGCCACGGGAATAGATAAAGAAGAGATCATAATCATTTCACAGTTGTACTGGCATCAAACAGCAGACGTTAAAATTGAGCAATCAACATCAGACGCTATTACAATAAAGTATGGCAAGGTTCTATCCTGTCACCACTTCTGTTTAATTTGTATTCTGAGACTATATTTAGGGAAGCGCTGCAAGGGGTCCAAAGAGGAATGAATCAAAATTAATGGAGTCGTTGTTAACAATCTGAGGTACGCTGACGACTGTGTTGTGCTGGCAGATAATCTGGCCGATTTACAAGACTTAATGAACCGTATAGTAAGCCATAGTGAACGGCATGGACTACTCATGAATGTGTCTCAAACTAAGCTTCTTGTTTTTTCAAAGACAAATATAATTGCCAATTTGTCCATTAACGATATACAGGTAGAACTAGTAAATTCATTCAGATACCTGGGGACTATCATTAATAATCAGTGCGACCCCAAGATCGAAATAGAAGCACAAATTGAGCAGGCCAGTAAAACATTTATTAATATGAAGCATTTTTTCACGAGACGCGAATATTGAGACTAGAACTTCGAATGGGCATGATCTGATGCTATATATTTTCAACAAATGGTATATAATGGGTATAATGGTAGTGAAGGGTGGACTCCCGATGCGTCTACAGAGAAAAAGTTGGAAGCGTTTGAGATATACCTATACCGCCGTATGCTAAGAATATCGTGGGTGCAGAAAATCACCAAAACGGAAGTCCTTGCGTGGATGAAAAAATCAAAAGAACTGATGCAGATTGTTAAGGAGAGAAAGACGAGATACGAGTATATAGGCCACATAATGAGAGGCGAAAGGTATGAACTCTTGAGACTGATCATTGAAGGAAAAATACAAGGAAAAAGATCAGTGGGAAGAAGACGGAACTCCTGGCTGAATGACTTAAGAAGATGGTTTGGATGTACCTCAGTTGACATCTTCAGAGCCGCTACATCCAGAATAATGATTGCCAATTGGATCGCCAACCTCCGACGGGAGACGGCGGAATAAGAATTAATTATTTCGTATTTGACCAAAAAATGTGAAAAAATAAATTGTTTTTCAATGCCTACACCTATGCGTTTTTATTTCTTATTTCTAAAGGCAGATCATTACTTGAACTTAATTGTATTTCTCGACAACCGTACTATTGTTTTATATTATATATTTTAGGTCAAATGTTCTGAACAGGTAAGTTATCACACAAAAAATGCACCACTCTTAATCGAAATCCTGAATCCGCGCTTGATAAAATTACATATATATATATATAAATTTAAAAAAGTAAAAAATATTTGGTAGATAGATATTATTTCCAATAGATGCTTTCCTACCAGTTTCGGTTAGATTACAATAAATAAAATCAAACTACGTAAACTTACATATTAAGTTAACTTTATTTAATAATATTCATATTATGATATTTCTTCTCACCAAAACAAATGAATACCTAAACTCATTTTTAAGATTGTACTAAATAAGTAATAATTTTATATAAAACATAAAAATTTAACGAAAAAAGTAATGCGCACCACATTTTTCAGGCGACAAAGCAAGTTATTTGCTGTGCTACATACTAACTTTTGTTTTTTGCCTTAGGAATGTTTAATACCAAACAATTTATGAAATTTATAATGATTTCTATCAAAATAAAAAAGTCAGTAATTATATACGTCTTTTTACCAAGAAATGCACGATGTTCTATGTTTAAGTGAATTTTCCTGAAAGAAGGAATTTCGCTGATAACTAGAATGTATAAGTAACATAGTTTTTTTCCAAAATATATCATGAATAATAAAAATGTCATCGAATTTGTAGCTAAAATTGCAAATGGGGCCTGTTTTCCTTGGATTTTGGGGTCCTGGAAAACTATTTTGGGCCTCTTCAATAATTTTCCCTTGTTCCATATAACTTGAAATATACGTAAACAAAATTTCATCTAATTCGGTCCAATCAAACGTGAGTTATTAGGTTTACGAACAAGAAAATTCTTTTTTTCACACCGTGCGGCGTTGAAAGCGGTCGCTTAAGGAACGCAAACTCAGCATATTAATTAGGATACCAAACTGTACAAATTCACCAAATTAGAACTTCCCTTGACCCTTTGTAAGTCAGAAATTACCCACTGCCTGGACTATACAGTAAAAATAAAATAATAAAATTTGTGCTTTTCAATGTATTACAAAAAATGTACTTCCTGTTTCAATCTTAGCTTATCTTTAGTGACTAAAACAGCACTTGAATTGTCTATAATTCTGGTATTTTATTGTAAATTTTTGTACCACTCAACCGCTGACATAGTCATCGCTGTATGCCAGTGGCGTAACTACGTGGGGGGGGGGTATGAGGGGATAGAACCCCCCCAGAAAAATATAATACATAATCACAGCAAACCTATACTTTATTGAAATGTACCAAAAGCTAGGAACTGTAGACTACAATTTTATAAGAAAAACAAAGCTAAAATGCTGTTTTAGGGGCTCAAAATTTCCGATGCCCAGATCTCCGATAGCTCATCCCCCCAGAGCTTCATCCTAGTTACGCCACTGGCTGTATCTCATCAAAACGAAGAACAAAATTCTTACATAAAACAATGTTCCGATTGACACTTCTTCTTTCCCTAACTCGCCGTGTTTCTTGCAGCAGGTCTATTCTATATTCTTTTAATTTTTGCCATTTACTTCGTGTTTCATCTCTTTTTCCCTCCTTTCCAGTAAAAAAAATTACAGTAAACATTCTCCGTTTTCTTATTTCGAATAGTTTTAAAGCATTATCTGAATTCTTTATTTTTCGTGTTCATCGGCTCTTTCTTGAATCTTATCTAACATATTTTCTTAGTTTTGAATTGAATTGTGCGAATATTTCTTTAATTCCAGTTTTATTATTTGGAATGCAAGATTTTTCAAGCAACTCAGGTATGATTAGGAGCTTATAATCTGTTTAATAGTCTAAGAATAATGCATTAAGTTAACCCGATCTCTTTGTTTTCTCCTTTAATTATAAACTTTTAAATTGTTAGAGTACTTTCACCTACTGTATTTTTGGAAATAATAAGAGCACTTTTACAACTACTTTTGTTACGTTTGAAACATACTATTAATAATAGTTATTAGTATTTGTCTACATACTGTAATGCTTTTCTTATTTATTTAAATATTTTTTATCGCGACGAGTGGGATAAATTTATACACACGGTATATCTACTTACTTAATTTATTTATACACTAATTTATATTAAATACATTGTTCCCTTATTCAACTGAGTAATTTATATTAAACACAGTTCACTATTTATGTTCTCTGTTCTGCTCACGAATTGATTAAAATGTTGACTGAACTCAGGGGTTGCAGGTAGTCGCTTATATATTAAAACCCTTTCTGCAACATTCGGATTCCTGAAATTTTTAGATTACGGCTCCCAACAAACGATTGACCTTTTTAGAAATAGCTCTATAAAAACAATCACAAAAACGAGCCCTCCCAAGAAATGCGTGCGCTTTTGCCAACATTTTAACTCTTAGATATCAGATTAGACAGTGTCGGCTTCGATGCTTACACCAATCTGCAGTTTCGTAAGATTGGCCCCTTCTTAAAATAAAGTTCCTCCTGGGACTTCTGTGTAGCCGGGACTGGATTCTTAAATCGGCAACTGGACCCATTTCTACACTTTCCGGTCTTATGGAAATAACAGGGCACCGTCTTAATCGGGTACTGATAACGGGGGTTATAGCTGCAAATTAATATATGGACACCGGTATCTTGGAAGATCACCTCTACCATGCTCCTGATGACTCGCCAATCTAACTGCGATAGATGATAGATGACGTCTTTTTCTTGATTAAGTACACACCTTCGCATGATTTCTGTAATTTTGGAGAAAAGAATTTTCTCCTCGCCGGGTTGTGCAGCCATATTCTGTCCCCTTCTTTGAAACTGCCTTCTACGGCCTGCGTGTCGTACCGTTTTTTCATTATCTCGCTAACAACTTGAAGATTCGTTCAAACCAATTTTCGTACACATCGTACATCCTTCTTATCAATTGGTTTACGTAATCTTCTCCCGGTCGACAACCAAATTGTAGGTCACAAGGTAGCCTCATTTCGCTACAAAACAGGATTTTCGCATGTGTTTCACCCGTGGACTCATTGATGACAGACCGATAAGCTAATGCAGTCTTTCTCGTGGCTGGAAACTACTTTGGACAGGTATTTTCCAATGGTCCTATTCTTTTTCTCAACCAACTGACTGTGGATGCAGCGCTTTTATCCTACCCTTCGTCATTCCGAGATTATCACAAATATCCTGGAATAGCTGGCTCACCAAAAGTCTTCCTTGATCGATGTGGACTTCCAAGGGCACTCCATATCGGCTGATAAATTATTTCACCAGTACTTCCCCAGCAATTGCAGCCTCTTGATTCGGGATCGCATAAATTTCCACCCAGTTTGTGAAATAATCCAAAACAACCACCATCTTCTGTCGTCAGAAATGTTCCAGCGATATCTAATGCGATCCTTTTAAAAGAGCTTCCAACTTTATATTGTTTCATGGGTGCCTTTCTCGTGCGATCTGGTTCATTACTCATAGCACAAGTCCTACATCTCTTTCACCAGTCCTTCACATCGTCGGAGCTGTTCATCCAATAAAATATTTCACGTATTCACTGAAGGGTTTTATTCACTTGCAGATGACCTCCGGATGGACTGTCGTGTAACGTCCTCAGTACCTCGGCTACTCTCGGGATAACTAGCTGCCTTCTCTTCTCGGAACCATCATCGCTTTCAAGGATTCTTTTCAACAGGCCTTCTTCCAGAACAAGTGAGTCCCACCGAGCCCAAGATGAGTGTCGGTGAAAATCTTAACACTTCTTGTCAGGTAGGTAGCCGAATCATTAGGTGAGGACCATTCTCCTGAGTTTCTTTGGTCCTGGTAGGTGACCATTCTTCGTTGACTTCTGCAGTTCTTGAAACTGTGGCTTTATATCAGACTTTTTACGTGAGGCATCAACATTGAGAGGGCTATAAAATTGTAAAACTCATTTTAATCGACGTTTCTCCAGCCCTTGGCATTTTGTTGTTGAGCATAAATATTAGTTTCTTCAATAATAATGTTGACTATTTCCTCTGAGAATAATTTCAAAAAATACTCTAATTCACTTGTTTCATTTTTCAGATTTTCATTCTGTAGTCCACTATTAGTGTCGTCAAACTGGTGAACTTTGGGAACAAACTCACGTGAATCCCATATTACCTATAAATCCTCCTGACGCATGCTTTGATCTGAGATATCAGATACAGAAGCTACGAATGTTGTTGTTCTTCAGTGTTTTCGTCTACCAATAAGGTTTCGTCGTCTTCTCCGGAGCTCAATTCACTCTCAGAGTCAGGAATATATTCGCTGCCACTATCTATAAATGGTTCATCCTCGCTAAAATACATATCACTATCGTTTACCGCATTTAAAATATTTCTCACATCCTTATCAGATAGTCTACAAAAGCCCGAGGGGCCAGCTTGATCTGTAGATGACATTCTGTAACCAACGTATCTCACTCAATGCTTTGCTGAACTAGACTGGCGTTAAAACTTACGGGTGTGACACGGCATCGCCTGACTTTGCCATGTTGCCGGCTGTCGTGAATTTACGACACTGTCGAAAATGCACGGCATCCGTCTGTCTGACAAACAAAAACTGTCGAAACGGTACGACGGACGCCGGTGAGAAAAAGCAAAAATTTATGTGTGTCGTATATGCAATGGCAGGCGTCTATCAGGGATACGAGCTACTGTCGTCCATACACGACAGCCGTCCCTCTGCCAAAAAAGTCAGTGTCGTGTATATACGACAACCGTACTGAAAGGGTTAACCATTAGATATCGGCTTCGATGACTACACTAGTGTGCGGTTAGGTAACAATACGAAATCAGTCAAATGTGTTTCAAAATCATCTATATGTAGATATTTGGATCGAAAATTTGTTTCAGCAGCGAAACAAATGAAAAAGAGGAGTGAAATAAAAACTACAATATTGATAGAATTGATTTTATTCTACAAAAATATCTGCGGGTCACCATAATTAAATCAACGTATAGCCAATTAGTTAATATAAATAAATCAAAGAAGACATATTGGCCAATTTTATTGGATCAATTCAGAAAAATTATTGTATATAAATAAAATTATTATTTAATTAAAAATTAAACTTTTACTGCAAATGTCCTTTAATTGAAATCAACTTTAGATCCTGTATTTGTGGCAGTGTTTTATTTAAAGTCTTAAGTGAAAATATAACTGATCTATGTGAAATTCTAAGTAACTCGGCTTAAACAAAAAAAATTGAACCGACCTCACAACAAAAATATAATTTCGATAAATTATTGGCCATATCAAATTTCAAGTGGTATAAACACAACAATAAAGTTTTATATCATTCAAAATTACAAATTTAGAATAGAAACAGAAGGAAATAAAATACAATAAAACCAGATTCTCGATATTTTGGTGAATAAAATTTTTGAATAAGGGGCTGGCAGATGATGGTATTTCAAGGTGCTTTTCGGACTGAATATCTTGGCTATCAGTACTAATGGGCTATTAACGAGGTTATAAATGGTCTATTTACGGTTACAAAATAAATTACCTACCAGATTTGGAAAACAAGACTATTTTGAGAACTAACCGCTTTCCAATTTCAGAAATAAAAGGGGTAAAGTTAAACATCATTTAGTCATTACCTGCCTAATATTCCGTTGTGTTAGTTGTGACTATTTAAAGTGTCTATTCGATTTTTGTGTCGTGAAAAATGTGAGCTCATTCTCAAGCTAGTACTTTAACTGCTGGTCGTAGTTGACAAATGTTATACCCTCAAGGGAAACAAATAATATTAAATGATTATACTTCCATTCTGGAACGAGGATTGTCCAAGAATAAAGCCGTGCAATAAAGCGCTTCTTTAACGAAAACACCGTATTCCACTGGGCTTAAAATAATAAGTAACCCTATTTGAAAAGGAAGGAAACGAAGTGTCTCTGGGAGTTCAAGGAAACTAGATATCTCGAACAATATATACCGTGTATAAAGAGCGTATTGTGCCTACACTAGATATTTTAATGCAACGGCTCAAAAACAATGAAACTGGTAACCAGTGTTGCAAAGAGACTTTAAGGAAGTCTCTTGTACAAAACGGATTTAAATTTAAAAAACTCACTAGTAGCAGAAAAATTATAATGGAATCTATGCGCCTTAAGAAACGGAGATTTGAATATTTACTGGCAATGAACGAATTTAGAGAATATGGTAGAACAGTAGTATTCGGATAAAACTTGGTTCGATACATACGATATTCCAAACAAAAGTTGGGTAGACTCATCTGACTTGTGCCGTCTAATAATGGAAAACGCATTACGATACTTCACGCAGGAAACGAAATAGGTTTTATACCAAATGCTTTATTGGCAAAGAATATTAAGGAATCTTTAGACGATTATCATGATGATACTACAGCCGAATTATTTGAAGACTGGTTCCATAATAAACTCATACCACGGTCGAAGACTAGATAAACGGTCATGTTCAAATGACACGAAAGCCACTATACAAGAATATATGTAAAATAATGATATGTACTATGAAGAAAAGTACACAAAAAACAGCTACTAGAAGTTTTACTCGAGTTATTCGATAAATAAGAAATATCCCAAGATCTCTTCAAAAGAAACAAAGTACTGTTGTGCAATTTTCTTTTATTAAAATTTCGCAGAGCGCTTTCGGTATCATGCCATCATCAGAGCGGTCAGAGCGGTCAAAACTCCAAGACAGGGGCTTCCAAATTCGTACGTCTGTACGTTTATTTATTTCGTGGTTCACATTGTGGGTTTTTGAACAGTGCTAAAAATATGTTTAAAAGATTAAAATTCAATAAAATCACTAAAATCTGTACTATACATCTTTATGATCGACCACTTTGCCAAGTTGTCATAAGAAAAACTTATTCACAAGAAACTGCAAAATCCCTAATTGGCATTCCATTCCATCAAGTGGGTTCCGAATCGTCGGAACATAGACAAACATCGTGGTGGTATTGTTAAGTGAACAGATTTCGTGGCCCTCAACAGACAGGCAACTACCATCTACCATTAGGTAGATTTTAGTATACCTAATGGTTGTTTAATGGTTTCATTCGATGTGAGTAACCTGTATACTTGGGCAATTAACAGCTTCAAGCCCTACAAATCACCTGGAGAGGATGGCATCTTTCCAGCACTTTTACAACAGGGATCCGATATCTTAATTCCCCACTTATGTAAGATATTCAAGGTGAACTTCTTCTTGGGATACATTCCAAAAGGGTGGAGAGAGGTCAGGGTCTGCTTTATTCCTAAGAGTGGCAAACGTCCTCCAGAGGAACCATAGTCATATAGACCTATAAGCCTTACCTCCTTCTTACTCAAAAGTATGGAAAAATACTCGGCACATACATGAGAAGTGAATATTTATCAAATGCACCGCTTCACGAGGAACAATTTGCCTACCAACCTGGCAAATCTACCTTAGATGCCGTACATTGTCTCGTAAGAGACCTAGAAAATGCAATAGCTGCTATGTGTATTCATGGATATAGAGGGAGCTTTTGATAACACCTCATATGAATCAATTAGCGCTGCTGCAACTGCAAAGGGTATTCCACTTTCCATAATCAAATGGATTCAGTCCATGCTAAATACTAGGAAAATAATCACCTACCTCGTAGACCAGTCGACTACTATTAAAGCGGTGAAAGGGTGTCCTCAAGGAGGACTATCACCTCTACTGTGGTCACTAGTGGTTGACGACCTCCTAACAAAGCTAAAAAGAGAAGGATTTCGTGCTCTTGGCTATGCCGACGATTTAGTTATAGTGGTCAGAGGTAAGCACGACGGCATCATTGCCGATCGCATGCAATGTACCTTGAACCTCATAACTACCTGGTGTTCGAAGGAAGGACTTTCAGTCAATCCTAATAGAACGACACTTGTTCCATTCACTAACAGGAGGAAGTTAAGTATACGGACTCCAAGCTTGAATGGTACTACCCTGTTTTTTTCGGAAGAGGTTAAGTACCTTGGAGTCATCCTTGATAGGAAACTTACGTGGAACTCACACCTCGCACACATCACCTCAAAAGCAACAAGGGCTTTTTGGACGTGTCGTAGGCTCTTTGGGGAAACTTGGGGTCTAAAACCAAAAATGATCTACTGGTCATATATAACGGTTGTCAGATCTATCATCACCTATGCTGCGTTTGCATGGTAGAAGAAAACAACGCAACAAAGGGCTACAATAGAGTTGCAAAAATTTCGAAGACTCGCATGTTTAGGAATAACGGGTGTATTGAGATCATGCCCTGGCGCGGCCTTGAAGGTAATGCTAGATCTCCCTCCATTACATTTACATGTAAGGAGGATTGCTCTTCAAAATGCCTATAGGTTAACACAGGGTAAATCTCTAAAACCTGGCGATTTAACAGGACATCTGGAGATATTAAGGGTTGGATCAACCCAATCTATAATGATGCCTAGGGACATAATGCCTGCTAAACAAGATTTCGAAGTTACTCTAGATGTTATTATTAACGATCGTGAGTTAACACAGAACGATAGACTTCTGTGCTCAAGAGTGCCTCAAAAAGCGCCTCAACGCAGCCAGAATATTTATTGCCTCCGACAGCCAGGCTGCTTTGAAAGCTCTAAGGTCTTTAACTTATGAGTCCAAAACAGTCTGGAGCTGCAAACAATCTCTTAAGCTACTGGCTAGATATAACAAACTATCTTTGTTATGGGTGCCAGGGCACAAGGGAATTGCTGGGAATGAGACTGCCGATGGTGTTGCAAAGGAAGGAGCTAGCACTCTTTTTATCGGACTCGAACCGTTTTGTGGCATTACTAAAAGCCACATTGTGGAAGAAGTCCGTAAATGGGAAAAGGAACTTAGTGCAGCCTACTGGAAAAATGTTCCAGGCCAAAGACAAGCAAAAAGGTTGCTACAACTTTCTGCTCGCTATGCTAAATCGCTCTTAGAGCTTCAGAAGTCTGATCTCAGAGGAATCACAGGACTCCTTACGGGACACTGCCCGCTCAGATATCACCTATGCAAGATGGGAAAAGTGGACAGGGGAACATGTAGATTCTGCGACAGTGCAGATGAAACGTTTGAACATATATTATGCCATTGCGAAGTACTTGTTCGCCAACGCCATAGGTACCTGGAACGGTTGTTCTTGAAACCTGACCAGGTAACAAAAATAGCACCCAATCGGATAATAGGCTTTCTTAGAAGCATTGATCTTTGGGACAAAAAATAGATGGAGGGTATACACAAAAAATCTTTTCAGGTCGCAGTGTGGAAAGGCCAGCTATTGGGCAATCGACCCCTTTGTAATCTACAATCTAGAACCTGTATACTTCGGTGCCGGTCTCGGATTCGATTCCTTTAGTGTGCGAGGTCCCGGAATCCGCAGATGTCCTTCCACAACACATTGATTCAATAATTACTTTTTTAAAACTTTGCCTCTCACAGAACTTTTTCACTTTTTAATGTTATTTACGAACAACCCGATGACTAGCCATGGGAAGTGGCTTATCTCCACTAATTGCAGATATCTAGATGAACAACTTAGAAAAGAAATTTATAATTCCTAAAAATAAAGAAATTATCTTGTATTTTAGATATGTCGACGAGATCTTTTGCTTAATCGAAGGCAACTTATCAACAGCTCAGCAAATTTTAAATAATATCAGTAACATTCACCCTAATATTAAATTCACTTTAGAAACTGAAATAGATGTATGTCTCAATTTCCTTGACCTTAGCATACGTCGGTGCGGGTCCGCGTTCGGATTTGGGGTTTACAGGAAGCCCACTCAAACTGACCACGCCATACATGTTGATTCCAACCACCCTCCTCAGCACAAAATGGCAGCCTTCAATTGCTATGTCCACAGACTACTGAACATACCTTTAAACGCAGTCAGTATAATAATCAAACAAATTGCAGTTAACAATTGATATCACAATTCCAAAGAAAGAAATCAACAATTAACATATCCTTCTATCGCAGACAATAATCTTTCAAACATTTCGATACCTTTCATAAATTCAATTAACAAACGATTTCAGAAATATTTCTAACAACATTAAAATTTCATACAAAACTTCAAATTCTTTATATAATGACTTGGCCAATTCTAAAGATAAGTTAAACAAATTGTCTAAAAGTGGCATTTATGCGCTGATGTGTAGTGATTGAGAAGCTTCATATGTGGGAAGAACTTGTAGAGCTTTGGAGGTACCTATAGGCGAGCATATAAAGTATCCAGATAAATCAGCGTTTGGTTTTCATATTAAATACAATAACCATAAGTTTGAACCATAAACCAATTCAACATTAATCAAAAGTATTAACACCAGAAATTTCAACCTATTAGATTTCTATGAAGACATCGAAATAACAGCTGAGATAAACAACAACAATAAATGCCTTAACACACAAGTCAATTTAAATAGGAATTTTACACATTTGCATAGACTCCTACAGGGCCTTTAGTGATGACGACAGGTTGACATAAGTTTTATTCCATTATTTCCCCAGATCGCAATTGTTAGAGCTTGGCGCCCTCATCGGTGAGCTATCAAAGCTGTCCAAATTTGTTATTTTTGATAGACAGCTGATGGCTGTATGGTTAGGGCGACGACCTCTTATAATATCAACTTTCACATAATTTATGCAGTAACTTTGGGTTTTCATTACATTTCACATTTCAGAATGCAATGGGGTGTGCTAGATGCGTGTTTGAACTTATAAAAATCTCCTTATCCACATCGTAATTGTCCATTTTTTATTATCTTCCACATAAGTTCTTACTTTTTCGTTTGTTTTATTCTTACCATTCTTCATCCTTCCATTCATACGCTTCATCTATCATTTATTCGAATTCTTATCAATTATATTTCTTCCTAGAGCCCTGTTTTTTGGCCTTCAATTTATTTTCATTTCATTTGTGTGTCTAGCGCATCCCAATGTTTTCATAGATTTCGCCGCCCTCACCAGATGAACATCAAGTCTGTCTCCAAATTTATTATTTTTGGTAGATGGTAGTTGCCTGTCTGTTGAGGGTCACGAAATCTCTTCACTTAACAATACCACCACGATGTTTGTCTATGTTCCGACTATTCGGAACCCACTTGATGGTATGGAATGTCAATTGGGTTTTTGCAGTTTCGTTTGAATAAGTTTTTCTAATGACAACTTGGCAAAATGGTCGATCATAAAGATGTATAGTACAGATTTTAGTGATTTTATTGAATTTTAATCTTTTAAACATATTTTTAACACTGTTCAAAAACCCACAATGTGAACCACGAAATTAAATAAATGTACAGATGTACAAATTTGGAAGCACCTGTCTTGGGATTTGACCAGTAGGTATGAATTTTATCAAATTTTACGAATTGTAATTCACAAATTTATAGTGACCGCACTGAGGGTGGCATAATGCCGAAAGCGTTCTGCGAAATTTTAATAAAAGAAAATTGCACAACATTACTTTGTTTCTTTTGAAGAAATCTTGGGATATTCATCTCTTATGCACACAGCTGTAATTCAAATTAAATAAGAAATATTTTTGTAATTAATTAGCTGAAAGCTAATTCATTTTTGGAAAGGACAAGCGTCAAGTTTAATAATCTCCGATCCTATTCAAACACGTTTATCTCAGCGACCGACTAATAAGCAGTAATTCATATAATAGAAGCGAATTTTGTAAGCATTGTAAAAATTATCGGATGTAGTCGGGAAGTTTAGATGATTAGAAGATTAGACATTAAGAGAATACGAATACCAAATGACTAGAAAAAGATTCACTAAAACAGGGTATCATCGTTGATTGAGAAGTACGGGTATCATACCATTAACACTAATATAAAGCAAGAAATGAAAAATTATTGTTCATAAACTGGATATGATCTTGAGACAGTTGATTATACAAGGTGTCCAATAAGAGTAGCGGGGTTTTGTTTTTAAATTGAATTTCGAACGGGGCTTTGGGGGTGGAGTGCGGTGTATGGTTAGTAGCCTCACTTCATGGTGATCAAAGACTATATACCCGGATGGTGATTTAGTAGCGATGGAGACGCGCTTTTCGCAAAAGTGATTCTACTGTAAGTGCTCAGCGTTTGTATCGTGTACTCATCACGCACCAAGTGACGATAGCATCCAAAACTGGATGAGAATGTACACGTACAAAGAGTTTTTACTCTTCAGAAGACTGCTTTCTGTATTATTCATAATGCAGTGCACTTTTTGCAGAATATAATATCCTGTCATTGCCTTGCATCTACATATTTGATCCAATCTTGTGTATCCATAGGGGTGTACTAGATATGGCAACTCATTCTGGTTTTCACTATTACACAACCAGGGGTGCAGAGCAACCACGGGCGTAGCCAGGGAGAGGTTTTGGGGGGTTCAAACACCCCCCTCAGTTGCAGTATCGAATGTCGAGACCGAGTCGGTGTTACCGCCTGTTTCATGCCTTCGTCTACCGAGCCTACATTTAGCCTAGAACCGACCAGCAGCAGCACCAGCTCACCTGTTACGTTATATTTTCATTCTGTAGCTGAATTGGATGTTGGTTTTTATGCGAATCGGGACAAAATTGAGGATGAATATTTAAAGACCCAAATTTTAAAAGAACATTGAACTCCACCTAACGATTATAAGTTTCCCATTTCTACAAAACGAAATTTGCGCTTCCAAATGACATGGATGGAAATATTCCCCTGGTTGTCACATTCTAAATATAAAACGGGAGCATACTGTAGAATTTGCGTCGTAATGAGACGTTCGCTTGATGAAGGTAAAGGGGCCCATCAGCGGATCGGCCAGCTTGTAACCGAGCCTTTTTGCAAGTGGAAAAATGCACTAAAATTATTTGAAACTCATGTAAAGTCAGGATATCACAAACGAAATTCAGAGCTGGCAGATAACTTACTTAAAGTAATGTCTTCTCAGGCTTTTTCAGTCGATGAGCAGTTGTCTTCTGAAAGAAAGAGACAGCAACACGAAAATCGGAAGAAACTAATACCCATCGTAAAAGGAATAATTTTTTGCGGCAAACAAGGCATACCCTGATTCGGGGCGGATCCACTTTACAACAGAATCTGGACAACCACTTTAGAATGATGGTAATTTTCGAGCACTGTTGCGATACGCAGCCGAATCTGGGAATAAATATATTTCTGAGCATTTGGGCACTTCTCAGAAGAATGTCCTTCGCACAATCCCTCAGATCCAAAATGAAACATTTGTGGTGAAATTATTCAACATAAGATAATCGGTGAAGTGAAGGAAGCTACATTTTTTGATATTCTCGCTGATGAGACGACTGAAATTGTGCGTATGGAGCAAGTCTCGCTGTGCTTGCGATAAGTTGATTCAAAAGATGTTAAACATCATAAAGTTAAGGAGATGTTCCTCGAGTACGTTCCAACTGTTGACGTGACAGGATCCGGTCTTGCAAAACTCATAATTACAGCTCTGAAAAAGCATGGACTTGAATGTTCTCATATGGTTGGTCAAGGTTACGATGGGGCTGCAGCTATGAGCTATATACGTCAAAAATGTGCTCTTGCTCTTTATGTACATTGTAGTGCACACTCTCTCAACCTTGCTATTGCTGACTCATGTTCCCAAGCAGATGTGCGAAAATGCGTTGGGATCGTGCAGTCTGTTGTTTTCTACTTCAGACATTCTGCTCAGCGCACAGCCGTATTGAAAGGTAAAATTTGGGAGCAGTTTCCGACTGATCATCAAAAAAGCCTGCTTGTAATGTGCGAAACACGATGGGTTCACAAGCACGAAGCTGTTATGAGGAAATTTATTCAGCTATAGTGAATGCTCTCGATGAACTTCAATTCAGCCACAATAAAGAAACGTCGCAACAAGCCGTCCAAATGCTTAATACACTTCGATCTTCGTATTTTGTTATGTGTCTAGTGATTCTTCAGAAAGTCATGAGCTATACATTGTCGCTATCAATTAACACCGACCTCATAATAGCATTTAGCCATGTGGATAATAGTATCAATGCTTTGCAACTTTTAGAGAAATAAAGTTGACGAAGAGTACCTTCATCTCTATGAAGAAGCAAAGGTGTTGCTCGAAGAAAATTGTGGTATACTGCAAATGCCACGGATCGTCAGAAGGCAGTTGAATCGCTCTAATATTCCTGCGTCGGATATATGCACGTCTTACAAATTAAATCTATTCATGTCATTTCTGGAACATACAATTCAACAATTGATTGAGAAGTTTACGAAACACCGTAAAGTAGTATCGGCACTATCTGGTGTGTTACCTTCAAATTTTGCGGCCAGTTCTGAAATTTAAGATGCAATTTGTATGTAATCTACAGTGCTGCCCGAAAAAGGGAAAAAGGAAAAAAACAACTCATTGTGCCTTTGTCTAGGCCGAATCAAACACAATATAACAAACTTGATATTAGAATGTTTATAGATTTGCATGCTGATAAGAATGTGAAAAATATGAGCCACAATTAGTTCTATAAATTTTTGGGCAAGTTTTTACTAGAGAATTGTTTTTACTCAGCTGGAGACTATATGTTTTTCAATTTTTAGCCCTACCATTAACTGGATCAACTGTAAGATTTCAAAACACAGGGCGCCCGCTGTTAGGGATAAAGAAAAGGTCGATGAAATAAGGGTTTTGGTTAGCCAAAATCCTTCACTATCTGCTCAGAAGTCAAGCCCTCTATATTAAAAATTCATCTTTACAGTTAATTTTAAAGAAATACTTACACATGAAAGCCTTTAAGATCCAGCCAGTGCAAGAACTGAAGAAATCTGATTACAATAATAGACTAAGATTAGCAAATTTAATGTTCCAAAAGTTCAAAAGCTTCGAGAACCTTTTGTTTAGAGATTACGTCAATTTACATTTGAATAGGCACGTCAATAAACAAAAATGTCGTTTCTGGGCTGAGAAAAATCCTAAGCAGAAATATCAGGGACCACTTCATAGCTCAAAGGTCATAGTTATGGTCTCTATCTCTGAAATTATTTATCGTACAGCTTAGAGAAAAAAACATGTATTACAATCTCGCATACGAAAAACTGCTGGACATTATTATCAAGTTTTCTACTCCACCGCAAGAGGGCGTATGAGTTGCAGGAGTTTCAAGGTTAGAACATAGTTCCATCAAGACGGAGCCACTTGCCGATGTGTCAAATGATGCAGTAAACGAACTATTCCCAAACAAAGTGGTTTCTCGAAGAGGTAACATTATCGGCGTCCCAGAAGTCCTGACCTCAGTTCACTCGACTATTTTTTGTGGGTATATATAAGGTATACGAGAACAAACCGAGAAATTTGACGGAATCGAAGCACAATATCAGATCAGAAATGGCTGTAATTTCCCGATCAATGTCCCAACGTGTCAATACAAAACCTCGTGCGATATTAATCTCGAACGAAGATTTATAATGATTCGTTGACACATTGATGAGTACCAGCAACGCGAAGGGTGGCATCTCGACAACTTAATTTTTACTGAATAATAATTTTGCAGTTCATTATCTATTATTAAAAAATCCTACTTGATTTTATTTCTCATGTTATACAACCTCCAAAATCCCGATACCCATTTTGTATACTGTGCATAATTCAAGTATTCAAAATATCGTCTAATATTTAATATAAATATTAATTATTAACAATAAATTAATAAAACTGTCTAGTTACATTTGAAACTACAAGCAAAAATATATTTGATTATTGTTACACATTTTTAAATTCAACTTTAATAAATATTTATAATATTTCTTGATATTGATTGTTGTTTAAAACAGTAATGGTGAAAATTGTCTATTGAATTGATTTTTAATATGGTAATAATAGAACTTCTCACTTAATTTGATATTTTCAACAAACTCCATATCGTTCCTTATTCTCGCTGTATAGACTTTATGTTGAGTCATTTTGTTAGAAAACGTTCTTAAAATTCTTTCGGCCCATGTTTCAGCTCTAGGTATGTCTCTTGCAATTCCCCTACACTTTTTGTCCAAGTAATCCATAACATCGTCGTAGTAATTTTGTCTATAGATGTATAGATATTTGTACGGTAGGAACTTCGGCCTAAGAAAAACATTCAATAAATATTTTTGAATAAATAAATAAAAACAATACAGAGATCATTCATATACAGGGTGGCGCATTAGAAACAGTCCACCTCAAATATTGTTGGCGTGGGAGGTTTTGGCGGCAAGCCCCGAGACACGTCGATTTTGTTTTCGAGGGGGACAATTTTTGATAGTTAACTTATGGTTGTACGGTCATCCCCCTAAAAGGGGTGACCATCCCTTAGAGAATCTCAAATGGCATGGGGGGTCGAGTGGCACAGAATTTGAAAGGTATTTGGATTCTCTTTAAAGGCATGCTAACATTTTTGTGTTTAGTGTTAAAATCAATAACAAAAACCAGATTGAAATCTCCGTTAAAGAAATCGGATAACTGTGGCATGTGGTGAAATAACACTTGTTATGCTACAAAATGTACGGAATAGCGTTGAACAAAGGCTGTATTATTGTTTGGAAGTAAACGGATCACAATTTGAACACTTACTTTGATTAAAACTTTTCTGAAAACTTTTTTTTTATTTCTACCACTCACACTTCCAGCTGGCTTTTGTCATTAATTTTAACACTTAACACAAAAATGTTAGCATGTCTTTAAAGAGAATCGAAATACCTTTCAAATTATGTGCCACTCGACCCCTCATACCATTAAAGATTCTCGAAGGGGTAGTCACCCCTTATAGGGGTATGACCGTACAACCATAAGTTAACTATCAAAAGTTGTCTCCCTCGAAAACAAAATCGACGTGTCTCGGGGTTTGCCGCCAAAACCTCCCCCGCCAACAATATTTGAGGTGGACTGTTTCTAATGCGCCACCCTGTATAATTAATTTTATAATGATATACAATAAGCGAAACTTATAAAAACAGAAGGACCAAAATTATTAAAGTAAAAGTGATCAGCAACTAATTAATTGTCATGTTAGCAGAAGATAAGAAAGCTCTATTGAATGCTATGGTGAAAATGGGAAGGTTAATAAGACCGATAATCACTTCAGTTTTGGTATGGCGATTGAAATGTGTGATCTACAAATGGGTTAAATATAAAAATGAAAATATCAATATTCCAAAAAGTCTGATGAAAGAAAATTGATGATGATAAAGAGCTACTATATTGATGAAAATATCAACATCTCAATCAGGAAGCTTTCCACAATCAACTTCAAGTTTTTTAAATATTTTTTTTAACAATATATTATCAGATGAGTTGTAGATACATTACAAATATAGCATCCGAAAGACCTTTGCATCCCGTAGTGTCGGTGGTCTTGCACTTTATCTTTACCGACAACTTTTATAAAAATTCGAAACCTCTCGTCCGACTTGCTCATACTTTCTGTATGTGCATATGAAATGTTTCCTAAACGGTCAAAATTCTGAATTTTTTGATTCTTAACTCACTTGCGAATATCATCGAATAACAAACTATTCATATGATAATTCAATGTTACTGTAAAAGTAAAAGTGATCAGCAACGAATCAATTGTCATGTTAGCAGAAAATAAGAAAGCTCTATTGAATGCTATGGAGAAAATGGGAAGGTTAATAAGACTGATAGTCACTTCAGCTTTGGTATGGCGATTGAAATGTGTGATCTACAAATGGGTCAAAGATAAAAATGAAAATATCAATATTTCAAAAGATCTGATAAAAGAAAATATCAACATCTCAATCAGGAAGCTTTCCACTTTTTAAATATTTTTATTAACAATATATTATCAGGTGAGATGTAGATACATTACAAATATAGCATCCGAAAGACCTTTGCATCCCGTAGTATAGGTGGTCTTGTCCCTCTCGTCCCACTTGCTCATACTTTCTGTATGTGCATATGAAATGTTTCCTAAACGGTCAAGATTCTGAATATTTTGATTCTTAACTCACTTGCGAATATCAACGAATAACAAACTATTCATATGATAATTCAATGTTACTGTAAAAGTAAAAGTGATCAGCTACGAATCCATTGTCATGTTAGCAGAAGATAAGAACGCTATTTTGAATGCTATAGAGAAAATGGGAAGGTTAATAAGACCGATAGTCACTTCAGCTTTCGTATGGCGATTGAAATGTGTGATCTACAAATGGGTTAAATATAAAAATTAAAATATCAATATTCCAAAAGGTCTGATGAAAGAAAATCGATGATGATCAAAAGCTACTATATGGATGAAAATATCAACATCTCAATCAGGAAGCTTTCCACAATCAACTTCAAGTTTTTTAAATATTTTATTAACAATATATTATCAGATGAGTTGTAGATACATTACAAGTATAGCATCCGATAGACCTTTGCATCCCGTAGTGTCGGTGGTCTTGCACTTTAGATACCAGATACATATTTTTTTAAATTATAGTTACTTTAGAAATAAACGCTATCAGTGTATGTTTCGACTGCACTTTGTTACAATTAAATTAAGAATAAAGAAATGCTAGGAATTAAAAAGAACTGAACGCTATAAATGATGTTGAAAAACTCAGCCAATTATATCATAATTTAATAAAACTAATGTATTCGGCAAAGAAGATGCCAGTTAAGTTGCCACCGACACCTCCCCACCCCCCAATAGATATTTTCAACAAAAACATATATGGTCCTATCAGAATTTTCACTTTGCACCATCAAGCGATTATAATGCACCATAAGGCTCCATAAAAAAGTACTTTTCTTCCCTCCCCTCAGTTGGTAGTATCGCATTATTGAGTAAATTACCCCCCCTCCCAATGACAATTTGCAAAAAAGATATAGTGCAGTCGTAGATTGAACTCATATACACCTCCAAGAAATACAACATCCCCCACCCCCTACTTAGTTAAACCTCAATATATAAAGTAAAGTTGGCTTCCCCTATGATAATTTTCAAAAAAAATAAATGGCATCGGAATTCACTTCAAATGCGCTCCTATGCACCACCAACAAAAACAAAATCCATTCTCCCCTTAATTAGTTAAACATCATTATAAATTACAAAATTCCCCCTTCCCTAAGTTAGTTAAACCTTATTATTTAAAGTAAAGACAATTTCCGAAAAAAATATATGCCAGCGGTATCCACTTTTATGCACTATTATGCACCACCAACAAAAAGAAAATATTCCATTCATATTCCCTTCCCCCAAATATAAAAAGTATATTCCTTTCCCTAAGCCAAAAAAATTGGAACATTGCCAAAATTATAAGACACCCTAGTGAAAAAGAGCCCGGAAAGTTATCTAGAGGTCAGAAAGTGTCTGTCCATCGGTCGTTTGAAAAAATTCCTTTTTTTTTATTAAGTGAGTAGTTTTCATATGCTAGCAAGAAAAACCTAATATGCGCGTAACGTGACCTTTCACACTGCTTCGGTGAAGTACTAAAAAATATCAGTAGTTATAATTTCGACTGATAAACAACGCCTTGCAAAGGGGGACGTCTGGTTACAAATCAAATTTATTTGACACTTCATTTAATAAACGTCAATAAAAAAATAGACTACTTTTTATTTGAGTCAACTTAGTACAGGTATTTGAACTGTGATTAACCGTTTCTGTTATTGAATTGAAATTAATTGTAGCTCCTAAACGATTCATTTTACACCTCAACTATTATAGATTTTTGAAATCTAGTATCAGAGGCGCACCCAATTTTGAATAAAATACTGAGGGGCTGACCGTGGGGCCGAGGGGGTGTATGTTACAAAGAGTATAGGTACGTAACCTTCAAATAATTTTTGACCTATTTTTACATTTTTCCATGAAAGTCTCTTGTTTGAAATTATTCAAGGTGGATAGTTTTCATTGAAATGCACTGTATACAATAACTATATAACAACTCATCTCTAAGCCTGTAAATTTTTGTATGTATACCCTCGTTCACAATAATACCTCCATACAATTGCTGCCAGTTCGCTTTTATTTATGGCAAATGAGGTTAATAAATCTTTAAAAGATTGACTATCGCAGAAAATGCTGGCGAGAGTTTGAACTACCGAATCAAATATATGAGTGTTGGATAGTGTAACATAGTTTCTATTGGTTTTTATAGGTTTTAGGCCCCCCAGTCCATGGATAAAAACTCCTACTGGTTCCAAGTAGCTTGTCCTCTTTTCTTCTTAGATGTCATATTTTTCCAATTTTAAATCTGATTTTGCTGCATGTATTTTTTTTCTGAAATTGTCATGGGGGGGGGGCAACTTTACTTTAAATAATTAGCTTTAACTTACTTATTTTTGGAGAATTTATTTCAATAAAAAGGTAATAAATATTTCTTTTATATACCAAGAATATTTTGTTTTTGTTGGTGGTGCATAAGAACTTTATATAATGAGGTATAACTTATTAAGGATTTTGTTTTCGTTGGTGGTGCACAGGAGTGCATTTGAAGTGGATTCCAATTTATTTATTTATTTATATTTTTTTGAAAATTATCATTGGGGGCCAACCTTACTTTATGTATTGAGGTTTAACTAAGTAGGATGAGGGGGGATTTTGTTTCTGTTGGTGGTGCATATGAGTGCATTATAAGTGGATTCGGCTGCAGTACATTTTTTCAAAGCTGGTAATTTTAGTTATGCATGAGTGTAATTTAGACTATTAAAAATGAAGAAGGTGAAAAATGATACATGTAGTGAGAAAACTGCACATGACGACAATTATGGGTAGAATTTTTAAAATAATTTGATATTAATTGAACTAAGAGTGGTATGCACTTACCTTATTTAATATTAAAAATCCTACCACGTCACAAGACACAAACACTGATCTAATATAAGGCGTAGCCATTAGGGACAACAAAGTACCTATGGAACGATACACATAGATACGGTATATCGAATGAGATGTTATTTGTGGTGAAATTAGACAGTTTTGAAAACTCTACTAAATTATAACTTAGGCTTAGAATTATTATGATGACCATACTTTATTTTATTCCTATTCTTCGATATGTAATAATTTCAAAGTTATGGTGAAATCTATATATTTATTTTTCATTGGTATTTATTGTACCACACACTTCGGTATTTCAAATCACTTATTTTTCGATTTATTTATGAACCGTATCTATGTGTATATAAATAAATATTGCTTTACCTAACCTTGGCTATGCCCTTTTTCAAGAACATTTATAGATTACAGATTTTCTGTGTTCTTACAGATTTCTATGACAAAATTGGAGAAGGCCAATGTAGGGTTCCTTTTTATATATTCATGAAGCACTAAAGGAATACATTCTATGCTTCTACCAGCTAAGCTACTAGTTTTAGTGATAGTTTTTCTAAATATAACTGAACCCGGGTATCTCTTACTTAGCGGGTAGAGCGATAAAATAGTATTCTAGAAAACTTGTTGGTTGAGATTTTGATTATACCATTTCACCTTCATCATAGAGCTTTATTCCGATTATAGACAATAACATGCAGTTCTTTAATTTATAAATTTATATTATCTGTTATATTCAAATAAAATATTTTGTTAATTAAAATAAAATCAGGAAATTGTGACATGCCATTGACTTTATTCGTTGCAGTAGAAGAATGAAAAAGTAACACTTGATATTGGAGTATAATTATTCGCAAATAAAGCAGTATAAGTAGGAGCAGCGGTATGGTAAGTAGATTACCAGATATAAGTGCAAATAATTATCTTTGAAAAATCTTAGAGCAATCTAATATTATAATATGAAACTTATAAGTTGTAGTAATCTCCTAATTCCCTTTCAATGAATGACTTTTGGCAATTCTCCAGCATCAGATATCATAAAAAATAAGTCTCAGTTATAATGTTAAATACTGACAGCTGCATAAATCAGACTACATTGTTATGATCAAAAATGTAAATATGTAAATTAGACTATTTAATTTTTGAAGTTGAATATCAATAATCTATTTTCAAAAGTTTTTCATGAAGTTTATCCTTGCTGGATCTCCGGAAAATATTTTCATTGAAAATATGAAAAAAAAATCAGGTATACATGACATTTACTGGGGAATTCTGGCGATTAAGGTACCCTGATCAGAGATCATGGTTTCTCTCTCCCAGAGACATGAGTGAAAGCTAAATATCAATGAGGTAGAAGGTGGTACATTTTTTCTTTTAGAATATACGGGTTGGAACAATCTACAGAAATACGGATTAGAACAATCTACAGAAATACGACAAACGACAAGAAGATTAAAATTTACCGGATATGAAAAATAATCTGCTCCAGTTTATTAGTTAACTATTTTCACGATTGAAAGGATATTTTTCAATAAAACTTCATAATAGATCATTGAATATACACCATAATTGGATTATAGCCTAAAAATCACAATCAATTGATGCTATTTGGTAGTCCCGATTTAAATAAACTGTTTTTTGACATTTCTGTTCTCGTACTGTTACAACTTTAACATAATTATTTAAATAGAATATGAGGAGAATGTATTTGTGTTTCCACTATAAAATTTTTGCATACGTATAATAAAACAACCCTTTGCCTCCATGGTTTGTGTGTTTATTTCTGATTTTGACATTTAAAATAGGATTGTTGGCTCCTAACATCGTATTTGAATGTTGTAATTTAAGAAACATTACAATATGCTCTTAAAATAGATTGTTCTAACGCTTCTCTATTGTTTTCTAAATATAAATGTCAAAACTTTTAAGAATGCATTACGTATGAGATAATATAATGTCCGTGTGATAATTTTTTTGTGTTTCTTTTGGCACAATAAACTACTATTTCTTTATAAGTTTTTAGTTATAAGCACGTGTCGATTTATTTATGGATGTTCATAAAGCAATTACGAGGAAAATGGGATATGATTAAAGTGAGTTAGTTAAAGGGATTGTAACTTGGTTGATACAATTATTACACACATGGAGTTTTAGCATCATCTATCATTTAGTTTTTTCAGTGTTCGATTTTGTCAGTTCATCTTAAACACGGTTAGCGATTTTCACACGCATTGCTAATGTCATTTCGTGTGCAGAAGCGCTGAAAATGTGGAATATTGAGCTCACTGTAGACTACAACTGAACTTAACATACCTTAGCATCGCTAATATCTATCGACAAGATTTAAGAAATGTTTGAGCTGAAGAATTTCAATTGTATATTAATTATGAAATTTGATTTTAGATATCAGGCAAAAACAACCGGCAAACCTATTGAGCAATATTAATACTGTGTTACGTTTTTTTTGAGTACCGTGGCAATTATATTTAGTGGTGTGTAGTATAATATTTTTATTTATGTTTGTTATTAAATAACCCTTGTATTTGCCTTCTTTAGTTAATAAGAACAAAACTTTATTCGGAAGTATTATGAGTACTGTCGTCTAGCGTCACCTAGAAGACGAGTACCAAAGTACGTATCTGGTATCATCGTTAGGTTTCTGTGATAATACGATGGGAATAGAACAAAGGTACCTGTGGGTAATTCGTTGATAGTCCGTCGGCACTTTCTTGGTCAGTGGTTGGTTTTAAAAAGTTTTTGGACGGGATGGCGATAACTGATTGTTGTGTACAAGTGTGATATTGGTAATTTTGACTTTCATTTAGTCATCCATTAAGTGGGATCAGTCACTATCATATTTTATTGGAATCCAGTCGTTGTTGAATATATATTTTGGTGCTCTACTGGGTTCTGGACCGTTTGGGATTTTTTTTATGTACATTCAGTCGCCATTTCCACGTGTTGGGAATTTTACCATTACCGATTCCAATCAGTATAGTATTGAGCAAGAAGCCACCGTAAACCCCTATCATATTCTTGTCCATCTGGGTGATCATTGGGTGTTACGCCTTTTGAGACATCAGGATCCAGCCGTAACCCCTTACTAACATAGGGGTTTAGTGGTTCCCGTTTCTTTTTGGTTCCCGGGTATTTTGGCTGGTTTCATGCATTTCGGAGACGACTGGAACACGTCTATGGAAGTGGATCACTCGTCAATAGCTCGCATACAGGGTGATTGATGCGTTGAGGCTGTACCGGTGAACTTATTTAAATTTATTAATTTTTACGACAAATATTTCTACGGGTTGTAATTTAGAATACACGTACTTTTACCGGGTGTATCATAACGTTTGAAAAATATTTGTATTTGGTCGGACTTCCTTCCTCATACTTTTGAATACATTGGCCGAATGTTATTTCAATATTTATGAAAAGTTTGTACTGTTTTCAAATACTTATAATATTTATGGTTGTGGTTGACGGTAACGTTTGAAATTAGATTTCGCCACACAGTAATTGTAATTGCGCTGTAGTTAAGATATTTTGTTAAACTCGTTTTCGTTCCCTGGTCACCTGCGCATGAGCTCAAGCCCGGGAGACTAATAATATTTTTTTTTTTGTATTGATACAACTCCCCTGCCAATTGTACATAAAATTACAACAGCGTTCCTTATTTATTTAGGTATTTTTTTTATAATAATGTTAATTTATATGTTTCATTTATCATTGTTTTTTTTATGGCTTACTACTAAGCTGCTGAATTAATTTAATTAGTCAACACCTGCTTACGTTGGTGTACTAATTGTTGTTAAAAACTGAATAGAATCGTTTCTTATACATTTGTTTTAATTTAGTACCGTTCCTTTTTGCGTTGGTAAGTCGCGTGATCAGTAGTGCTTGGGATATTTGAGGCATTGACTTGCCTGGCGCCCTATTAAGACCCGATTGGTATTTAGGAGGTCTTTAACGAACCTCCCCATCTTCACTGAGTGAACCGGCAAATATCCTGTGAGGTACAACTTAGAATCGATATTTAGTCCGTGTATAGGATTGTACGTCGCAACTGATTCACACAATGCAACCGGAATGAAAAATTAGGGATTAGATATTGAGAGGAAGAACTAACAATAGTCGAGAGAAATATAATGAGAATAATATTGGGTCCAAACATGACACCAGAAGGGGAAAGGGGACTTAAGAAAAACGAAGAAATAGAACTAGGTCAAAAAATATATTAATACATAAAAGACACATAATAAGAAGAAGATTAACAGACATAATTAAAAAAGTAACACAACGGGTGCCACTATGGTCGAGAAGAAGGGGCGGACCTTGGAAAACCTGGGGGAACGCGGTAGAGAAAGATATGGGAGTATCGGAAATTGTAGACTGGAAGACGAAACGGAAAAATTTAACAAAAGCAGTTCGGACTAGCGAGAAACTACAGTGAAAAATAAGTTAAAACGGAAGAAAAGAGGAGTAATCCACCTCAAAAAGGGGATCCATAATTCTATGGATATCTAGACGATATAGTTTTTATTAGTACAACCAAACGAAAATATATTAAACGACGTAGTAGACCAAAGAAACCGTATGAAGTTCGAAGTTAATAAGGAAAAATGAAAAGAATGGGCATTTGTCAATTTAAATATCTTATGATCCTAATTTCTAAAATAATGATAAGCAAATGTGAAAACGTCTAAGTAAAAAATCTTAATTGCACGTAGAAAAATATAATAATTAAGAAATTACTAGAAAATCGAAAATAAATATATTAAAAGACAATAATAAGGCCATACTGAAAGAAGTTTGTCAACATAAAAGAATGTTTTATAATAAAAGAAACGAAAATCATGAGAACCAGTTGACATAGTGGACACAAAATTAGCAAGAAGAAACTATAACGATATAGAAGAGCGACCGAATAATAGTGACTTTTTAAATAAAATAAAACAATACTGAGTTATTTTTCTGTTACACGTTCCGAGATAAAGAAGTAGTGTTACAAACCTAAGCAAGGAAGGAATAAAAGGCAAGGAGACTAAGTAGATGCAACAAGGGGCGCATATTAGTTGCAGACGAGGTTTATGATCTAAAATGGGTTTTATGAGGGTACCTAATCCTGTGGGTGAACTGCAGACTGGCGGTCAGGTTATTATGGCTATCAGTTTAAAATTTATTTCAACAGTGACGAAGATGGAAGTGAATGATATGATAAGTGAACGTGGAAATAGTCTAATTGTTATTGAAAATTTTAAATTTTATAAACATCGTGAATTAAAAAATGGTGAGACTTGTTGGTGCTGTGTGAAAAGGACATGTAAAGCTAAAATATATACAATGGGCAAAAGTGATGTCTAAAATATTAAATACTCATAATCATGAACAGGAAAGTGACAGTGCAATCAACAGACAAACATTAAGTAATAAATTAAAAATAAAAGCAGACGATATGATCGCTGAAAGGCCATCTAAAATAATTCGTAGTGAACTTAAATTAAATTCTACTTTATCAACTTTGGCAGAAAAAGATATACAATATATTAAACGCAATATTTATAGACACAGAAATAAATAATTTCCAAAATTGCCTCAAAACGTTTCCGTTGTGTACGATTTTTTGGAATCTGTTCAAGTTATAACCGGTAAAGCAGAAAGATTTTAGATAATAAACGACAGGATTAAAAATATAGTATTTTCGTGCACTGAAAATCTAAGTGTAATGTGTTCTAGTTCAACAATATATATGGATGGAACATTTGATTACTGTGTAAAACACTTCTTACAAATGTTTAGTATTCTTGCTCTTGTAAACAACATTTATATACCAGTGGCTTTTTGTTTATTAACTAACAGAAAAAAGAAACGTATTCGACATTGTTTGATATGTTGAAATCCAAGTGCATCAGTAAAGGACTTAATTTTAACCCAAATTTCATCATCGTGGATTTTGAAGTTTCTATCCATTCCAGTGTGAAAGAAACATTTCCCGACGTTTCAATAATCGGCTGCAGATTTCATCTTGCACAATAATGGTAAGAATTTACTCATATTTTGTTATGTAAAATAATGTGTAATGTGTAAAATAATTTGTGTGTAAAATAATGAAGGAAAATATATTTGTGTTTAGGTGGAGGAAAATTCAGAATCTTGGGTTAGCTACAGAATATAAAAATCCACAATCCGAGACAGGAAGATGACTGCATTACTTATTTGGCCTGACTTTTTTGGATCCTTCAGAAGTGTGCGATTCATTTGTCTTCGACTTTATATCGGTACAATCAAGTGATAACAGGCTGAATGATTTCGTGGATTATTTTGTGGACACCTATATTGAAGAAAATTCTTTATTTCCTCCACATATCTGGGCAGAAAATGCAGCGTCACTCATACGAACTACAAATTGTTGCGAATCATTCCACTCAAAAATTAATAATTTGAATTCATCTCCGCATCCGAATATAATTCAGTTTTTGGATGTGTTAATAGATATTCAGACTGATACGTACTTAAAAATAAATTCTTCACGATTAAATCAGCAACGTTACATTCGAAAGGATGTATTGGAAAGACAAAAATTTATTTCAAATAAAATTATTGATTAGAGGAACAATAAAATTGCAAGGATTGACTTTGTTAAGTGTGTTTCGTATAAATATGCAGTATAAAATTATTTTATGTAGTTAAATGTAGGTACATGTAGACGAATATTTAGTTTATATAATATATATTTAAAATACTTTCGTTTTTTATTTTATTGATGAACAAAATGTTATATATAATAGGTAGAGACCGCGGTATGCAGTTAACACATTTAACAGGTAAACAGACTTGACGCTTTTCCTTCGTCTGTAATAGACCATCTTTTAATCCATGTCATAAACCCCGTCTGCAGTTAACTTGCGCCGGCAACAAGAGAAAGAAATAGAAAATAATGTAGCCTATGGTTTAAACTAATATAATGACAATGACCAATTAATTTGAAAGATCTAAAATGGTCTCGACTTTGGGTGTATGATTATCTTAGCTTGTTAGTTTCTTCAATAGTTTGACCATTTTAAAATGGAAATATAAAATGGTGGTAAGAGCACTATTGTTTGACGATTGATTGTCCTAATAAAAAATTTAGGAATGTGCTTCGGGAATTTGCTACGTGCTTAAAAATATTACATAACTAATTGTTGCCAAAATACATTACGCTTTTCGCAGTGGATTGCTTTTGTAATAATATTTAGATTGTCATTAAATGAAATTCCATTTTCAATTGAAATTGAGAAATCATGCACATGACTCTTGTATAATAAGTAAGTTTAACGTATAACGAAAATGAGAAAAAAATCACTCTGCATCTTTTCCTCAATTTTTCTACAGTGTTGTATTATATCTGGGTGATGTACAGCCGTTATAATTTATTGCTAAAGACAGAAAATCAACCTAATAAAATTTGTTTTCCCATTAAACGCATATGTTTTTTGTTTTTGAAGTCAAGTTCTTTAAGAGAAGAAAAATTACTATCATGAGTGTTTATGAACGATATTTTCTATCTATAAAAGTCTAACAACACCACTGGATCAGCATGATCTTAAAATATATTCATTCATTTAAACGTTATGAAAAAATTATTTTGTCTATATTCCAATATCTAATTTAAAAAATTAACAGAATTAAATAAATTCTTGAACATTGTATCCACGCCTATTAGATACTATATAGATTATTCAGAAGTGATTAATGGATGTGATTAATGATGATTATTTAGTGAACGAGGCCGTGATGTGCCAAACTTGAATACAACTGACATCATATATCAAACTGCGTGGTTTCGCACATAGTCCGGGTGATTATCATATTATAATATCGCTGCTTTAAAATTATCAGGTTCTATGTTACATAAGGCACATTCCGAGAAAAATAGGGTTGACATTTTGGATATCATAAACACAACTTTTTTTTATAAAAATATATTGGTTTAAGTAAATATTCTTACAACATAGAATCCTTTGATTTATCAACATATATTTGGTAATATTTTAAATGGGCAGGATAGTTTCGTAGTAGTAGTACTATCTTGTTGAGGCATATAGGGTATCATACTTAAAATTGCATCGTGTTTTGATAAAGGTATTTCTGGCTTTACTTGAAATAATTTTGGTTCTGGAAATATTTCGTTACTGGATTCTTGACTTTTCCTTGTGGAGCGAGTTAAGAAACGACAATGGCTGACCCATGTAAAATATTTGCTTATGTTGTATTTTTAATTAAAAGAATAATCGTGTAATAATGAGAGATATTATTTGTAACCCTCAAGTAATAAACGTCTTTAACAGTTATTTTTCGTTTTTTTAAAAAGTATTTTTCGGGGTGACAAAATATCATTGGCGCAGTCGAAGTAGGATTTTCGGAGTTTTTTAACGTATAGTACGTGAGCTTTCCGTATCAAGGACTTACCGAAAATTTCGAACTTTAGTGACCGGTTTCATTCGAGTGAATATCGAACTTTGAACTATTTGACGTGTTCGATCGAATATCGAATACAATCCGATAGTTTAGAACCGATCAGTCGTGAGCTTCGAAGAAGACAAGAGAAACGAAGATTACATCTTGGGTTTGGTCTAACATCGATCGAATCTATAAGAACTAGAAATAAGTAAGAAGAAGATCTTGGGTTTGGTACCGCATCGACTGAACCTAGAAGAACTATAGTTAAGCTAGAAATAAGAAGATGATCAAAGTTATCCTTCAGTAAGTACTTTTCTTTCCTTATTTTCCTTCCGATAGTAATTTTATGAGTGATATAGATATTAGTACTGTAGAAATATTATTAGAAAAAAGTTTGACACTAAGCGAAACAGATAGTTCTATAGAAAACAGTTTGAATAATACTCATAACTTAGAAATGTTTATTCCATCAGTAAATTACCAATTGCTAAAATTATATTTAGATTCTATTCCTTATTATGATGGAAACCTTCATACTTTAACAATATTTATTGGAAATTGTGAAACTCTAATATCAGTATTTGCTAGTGAAACTGACATAGCTTTAAATACATTTCTATTAAAAGCTATCTTGGGCAAACTTGCAGGACGTGCACAAATATTAATTGGTTCTAGAATAGAGTTAAAAACATGGAAGGATGTTAAAGACGATTTAAATGTAAGTTTTGGCGATCAACGTAATATTGATTGTCTTATTCAAGATTTAATTAATTTAAAACCTTTTAAAAATAAATGAACCTATTACTTTGGCATGCGTTGTCAAGACGCTCGTAGTTTAATTATTTCAAAATTAAATACATTTAGTGATATTGAACGGAGACTTCAACTTGAAAATTATTATAATTCAGCTTTAAAAACCTATATACGAGGATTACCTTTACCTTTTCAAACAAATCTTAGATTAAGAGTACCTGATAGTTTAGAAAAAGCAATGAGCTTCGTTATTGAGGAAGAAAACTTCATGTATTCAACTCAAAGAAGTAATCAATTAAATTCAAACACTTCTTTTAGACCTAGTTTAAGAATTACACCAGCTAAAAATCCTAATTATAGACAACCAAGATCTAACTTTCAAATTTCGGAAATAATAAATCATTCCCCACCACAGTTTTTCGACAACATTCAACACCTCTTATGAATTCATCACAGTTCAGACCAAATTTCCAGCCAAATAACAATTCTTATAATTGGCGTCCCAATAACAATTTTTCAGTCCAATGTCCTCTAACTTTTTAAAACCAAAATCATCGCCCAACTTTTCAAAACCAAAATCATCACCCCATTTTACAAAACCAAAATCGTCAAACAATATCACAGAGTTAAAATCATCAACCAGTTTCTCAAAATAATTCAAGACAATTTAATACACCTAATAATTCCCAAAACTATAAACCAGAACCCATGGACACAACTTCTGGTAATACAAGATTCCATCCTAAACAACAAAAATATATTTCTAACGAACTTTATAATCAAACCATTAGTGATGCGAATCAAATGCAACAATTAAGTAATAATCAAACTGACAATTTATTTGAATATCAAAAGGAGTTCCTAACAGAATCTCTAGAAAACATTGAACCATATTTATCTGAACTTGAAACTCAGTATCCTTACGATTATAATAATTATCTCTCTACGCATGTTAACAATGATGTAACAGACAACCAAGATATTTTCTCATGTAACAATCCTCAAAATGCAATTCAGGATTTTACACACATCCCCTATCCACACAACCAGACGTAATATTAGTAAACTCGTTAAAAGCAAATTTACCTTATATCAAAATTCAAGAAATAAATGCAACTTTTTTAGTCGACACCGGCAGTTCTAAGTCTCTGATAAATCCAGAATTAGCTTACAAATTTTATAAATACTGCATTTTTGAAGAACCATTTAACATACAGACAGCACACAGAATTTCTTACCACAATGAAATAGCTCATATTCCGTTATTTAAAACTTTTAATTTGAAACAATCTCATAAATTTTATTTATTCAAATTTAGCGACAAATTTGATGGTATCATTGGCGTCGATTTATTGAAACAATTAAATGCAAATATAAATGTTCATTATCTCTTTAATTTTTGATTCAAATGTAAATAATGATAATAATGTAATAAAGAATTATTCGATTACCATTCCTGGCCGTTGCCAACAAGTTGTTAAAATTCCTGTAACTGAAACAAATGGCATAGGTATACTCGAATACGAAAACTTAGGAAAAGGCTTAGGAATGCCTAAAGCATTAGTAAATATTTATAATAATTTTGCAATCACAACCGTCATAAATTGTAACGAAAATCCAGTAAAATTAGATATAAAAGAACCTTTCGAAATTGAAATTCTAAACTTACTAGAAGTAAATTTTCTTGCTTGAAAACATGGAATGAGAATCTGATTCAGAATTAACAACTATTCAACAAAATAAGCTGAAAGAAAACTTAAAAAACTTCAGACTTGATCACTGCAATAAAGAAGAAAAACAAGCTATTAGAAATTTGTGTTTTAATTATAGAGACATATTTTATTGTGATTACCATTAAGTTTTACCAATCAAATAAAACATAAAATCACTTTGACTGATGATAGCCCTATTTATACAAAATCTTACAGACTTCCCGAAATACATAGGGAAGAAGCCAATAGACAAATTACAAAAATGTTAGACGAAGGTATTATTGAACCGTCTACATCTGCATTCTCCTGGCCAATTTGGTTTGTTCCCAAAAAACTAGATGCATCAGGCAAAAATAAATGGCGTTTAGTTATTGATTATAGAAAATCAATTGAGAAAACAGTTCAAAATAGATACCCTATTCCTAGAATACACGAAATACTAGACAGATTAGGCAGAGCAAATTACTTCACAACACTTGATCTCGCAAGTGGTTTTCACCAAATTGAAATAGACCCTCAAGACATTAACAAGACAGCTTTCAGTACTCCCCAAGGACCTTTTCATTTCAAACGTATGAGTTTCGGACTTGAAAATGGCCCATCAACTTTCCAATACGTAATGGATAATGTATTGCGTGGTTTGACTGACGAAACGTGCATAGTTTATTTAGACGATATCTTTATATATACATCCCTTCAGGAACACTTAGAAAAATTGAAATCTGTTTTTGAAAGACTTAAACAACACAATTTAAAAGTTCAACTTGATAAATCTCAATTTTTAAACAAAACAATTATGTATTTAGCAAATATAATTACACCCAACGGCGTAAAGCCTAACCCAGACAAAATTTCAATCATTAAAAATTATCCAATTCCAAAAAATCAAATAGAAATTAAAAGTTTCTTAAGTCTCTTAGGTTATTACGTTGCTAAAATAACAAACTCCATGACCAAATGTTTTAAAAAGGTTAAAAAATTATTCATAACGAAGAATTTCTTAATTCATTTTAAACTTGTAAGGAGATATTAACCAATGAACCCATTTTGCTGATTTCTCAAAAACTCTTATTCTCACAACCGATGCTAGTAAATATGTAATAGGTGCAGTTTTATCCCCAGGAAACGTACTCAATGACAAACCCATAGCATATGCTTCTAGAACTCTAAATCAATCATGTGTCATTGTGTGGGCATGTAAACATTTCAGGCCTTATTTATACGGCAGACAACTTCATATTTACACAGATCACAAACCCCTTTCTTGGTTATTTAGTCTTAAAGAACCAAATTCCACATTAGTCCGATGGCGTTTAAAGTTATAAGAATATGATTATAAAATTTTCTATAACAAGGGAAAATTAAATTCCAATGCCGATTGCTTATCTCGAATTCCTATCAATGCATTAGAAACAGAATCAATAGTCAATAACCCCGGAGATTCACAAGACGATATTCTAGATTTTTTACACCCCTTGCGAAGTACAATTACTTAAATACTCTCAGTCAAGAGATTTATTATGTAAACAAATTCCAGTGATAATCAATAATGTAAAAATTCAGAAGATAGAAGACAGCCAGTAGATCGTAATATCTCCATTCAACACAGTGGCCATCCAAAAATAAGGTAAAAGCATTAACAACATTCCATTAAACGGTAGTTATATAATTGAATTGAATAACCAGTGCGTAGTCTCAATAAACAATTTTACATTAAAAACTTTTGCAAGTAATATACTAAAATATAAAAGTGTAGAACTTCCTAAATTACAATTTTCGGACGAAGATTCTAAAACAGACTTTTTCATTTAAATAAAGTGCAAACAGACTCAGTGAATTTAGATGAACTAAATAACATTCAAAACATGCTCCAAGAAGCAAATCGAAATTAGCAACATTGGACTTTGCTCCTGTTCATTTCGAAAAAATCAGTTTTTACACAATATTATTATATGTTATAGTCTTTTTTAGCATAACCCTAGTAGCCAAAATTTACCAAAGAAAACAGAAGAATAATAATAAGAAGAATGAGAAGAAATAAGGAAAAAGGGATTTCAAAAATTTTCCAGTCATCTCAAACCCTAGAGAAACCCCATAATTTTCTCTTTGGCCGGAGGAGTTAAGAAACGACAATGGCTGACCCATGTAAAATATTTGCTTATGTTGTACTTTTAATTAAAACTATATAAATGAATAATCGTGTAATAATGAGAGAGATTGTTTGTAACCTTCATGTAATAAACGTCTTAAACAGTAATTTTTCGTTTTTTTAAAAAGTATTTTTCGGAGTTTGAAAATATCATTAGCGTTTTAATTCAGTCACAATAATGTATTCATATTCGTACGACGATTTAAAACTCATATTTTATGATTTCTAGTGAGGTAAATTTTTTATAGGGAACTTCGTTATAATTGTAAGTATCAGCTAGTGTTTTATAATAGAAAAAATCAGATTTTATCATTTTAATGATTACGTATAAGTGCCATAGGTGAGTAATATTCCACTTCGTTTAATACCCTTTCAATAACATTGTGTAGGGAATCAATTTCCTGTACACAGGAATGTCCAGGAATGGAGTATTTCAAAACGATTCTTTTTAGAGTGTTCTGCTTTCTTAATAAATAGCCAGTTCATAGAATATATTTGAATTTCGATTCTGTGGCACAGAGCTGCCACTCCATGATTTTATTTCAATCTGGATGTTGAGCAATAACATGGCTTAAAATTTCTACAACTGCGATTGTAATGTGGTTTCCTTTGTGCCCCGTTAACACTTCAGGCCAAACACAACAATACACTTGACCATTAATTGAAAGATGTGCGGTTAGATTATAAACTGCTAATTTGCTTTTATAAATGAACTGGGAAACTTCTGTGTAACATAGAACCTTTTATCAAGTAATATATTTTATGATCCTAATTAAAAGGTTCCATATCTCACATAGAACTCTGTTGTAGTAGAGTAATGATTCCAATCACAATTCTATTTTTCTTCTATACATGGAACTTTAATTTGTAGGCCGGAAATTATGTTTGGGTAATAGAAATGTCCGTATCACATACACCCTCGTAATATTAATAACTCACATAGTGTTAAAATTGTAACATAGAACCTGATAATTTTAAGGCAGTGAGATACAAAAGCAATCGAGAAGAAAATATATTGTTACGAACTCGCACACAGAAATAGATACTAAGTACGGTTCTGTAACTTTATGTTAACGGTGTTGAAAAAATGGCGAGCGCGCCGAATTCGGGGAAGGTCTATTGGGATTTTTTGTGACCGTTTTTTATAGACATGTTCTCCGAAGATCTTTTAAGGATTGTGCCGGCATTCGAGAAATATCCCGAAAAAAAGAATACTCCAGAAGGCCGTCTAGTATATAAAGAGATTACCTACTTGCCGTAAAGTCAGTTTATGCAGTGATCTCGTGAGATAAACAAGTGAACAAGTCAATAGTATAAGAAAATAAATAGTAGTGAACTGTTTATATAAATTAGTTTATGTGCATATGCTGTGTATATAATATAAATTTGTGAATAGTTTAGTGAACAAATAAATTAAGTGAATGGACCTACCGTGTGTATGAATTTGTCCCACCCGTTGAAATAAAAACTTTTAAATAAATTAGAAAAATATTACATTGGTATCAGAAGGGGGGTAATATACATAAATTGCTACGTAAAAATCGCCAAGAGACTATGTGACCTGAAAGTGACGGAACTAAGACCAGAATTGGAAGATCGTGAGTTGGAAACGTCCTGTAATGAAAGTGAATTAGAAGAAAGACTTTAAGTGGCACTGGAAAATGACGGCTCTGATCCAGAAACAGTTTTATTTAATGACGAGGCTTCCACCTTAATCTCGTCAATTTCTGCTAACAAGGACGAGAAGATTTCTGCCATGGAAGAGAAAATTTCAACGAATGTGAAAAACGATATTTCTACTATGAAGAACGACATTTCTGCTAATATAGACGAGAATATTTCTGCTATGAAGAACGATATATCTGCCGATAACTTATTAATGAAAAACGACATTGCCGCTGACGTTGAAAATTAAATTTCGTTTTTAAAATGTGAAATCGAGCATAAGATGTCAACGATGGACGAGAAAATCGAGAATAAGATGACAAATATGGACGAGAAAATCAAGGAGTTAGAAATAAAGATGACAGATATAAGAACTCAAGATACGCCAGCGTAAGAAAAGAAGACCGAGCAAACAAAACCAAGCAAGTCAGAAACACACCCTAAGTTAGAAGAGATTGGTAGTTTGACCCGAGTCAAGGCCCCAACGTTCGATGGAAAAATGTCGTGGACCAATTATGTGAAACACTTTGAAGCAGCCTCTAGAGTGAATAATTGGTCCGATAAGGAGAAGGCAGTGAACTTAACCATCGCGCTTCGCGGAGATGCCTTAGATGTACTTCAGACGATACCTTTGGAAGAAATGGATGACTTCGAGCAGCTGAAGAAGAGGTTACGAAACATTTGTACAGATTCCAGCTGAAGAACCGAAGGCGGAAACGTGACGAAACCCATCAAGAGTATGAAGTGGATATGCCCGATTAGTTCGATTTGCTTAACCGCCAGCACCAGAGAACGTGATGTAATGCCTGGGCATCCAGGCCTTTATTGATGGCTTACGTGACCCCGATATGCAGAGGACGCTTCGTTTAGCCCATCCCAAAACATTAGTTGATGTATTAACTGCTGCTCTTGGATATGAACCAGCCACGATGGCTTCGGGATACAACAAAGGTAGGACCATACAGGAAGAAGGTGACGATAACAGACTTGACCAGATCGTCAATTTGTTGAAAGGTATGGCAGACAAGAAGTCGAAGAAGATCAAATGGCGGAAGTGTGGCGAGCTAGAACATGCACGCAGTCCGTCTAAGCGTCCCAAGACTCCTGCAACCCAAGAACTGCAGTCACAGGGAAAATCAGACAGGGGTGAATATCCAGCTGATGTGAATCACTGAAAAGCCAACTCTCTGCCTAGACGGTCATGCCCTGTAGACTATTCTCAATGCAACAAGTCGAAATCTAAGGAAGCTGCAGTTTCAAGAATTACCGTAGTCAACGAAGAATGGGCACCCACCAGGATCAGAGAAGATCAGGAGAATGATCTACACTTAAAGAAGATTCGGTAATGGAAGGAACAGTATAGGCGACCTACATGGGAAGATGTGTCAAGATTTTCACCGAAACTCAAGGGGTATTGGGCTCAGTGGGACACCCTTGTCCTGGAAGAAGGCTTGTTGAAAAGAATCCTTGTGAACAATGATGGTTCCGAGATAAGGAGATAACAAGTTATCTCGAGAACGAGAGTAGCTGAGGTACTGAGAAAGTTACACGACGATCCATGGGGAGGTCATCTGGGAGTGAAGAAAACCCTTAAGCGAGTCCGTGAAAGGTTTTATTGGGTGAACTACTCCGACGATGTGAAGGACTGGTGTAAGAAATGTACGACTTGTGCTACGAGTAATGGACCACATCGAAAGAGAAAGGTACCTATGAAACAATATAATGCTGGAAGCCCTTTCGAAAAGATTGCTTTAGACATCGCTGGACCATTTCCGACGACAGAAAATGGTGGTGAATACATCCTGGTTGTAATGGATTATTTCACAAAGTGGGTGGAAATTTACGCTATTCCGAACCAAGAGGCCACAACTGCGGATGTATTGGTGAAATAATTTATCAGCCGATATGGAGTGCCCTTGGAAGTCCACAGCGACCAGGGAAGAAATTACGAAATCCATCCATTCCAGGAGATTTGCGATAAGCTGGTAATGAAGAAGACCAGGACAACAGCATTACATCCACAGTCAGATGGAATGGTCGAGAGAATAAACAGGACTATTGGGAAATACCTGTACAAAGTAGTTTCCAGCCATCAGAGAGATTGGGACCAGTATCTTTCCCCATTCGCATTGGCTTATCGATCTGCCGTCAATGAATCCACGGGTGAAACACCTGCGAAAATCCTGTTTGGACGTGAAATGAGGCTTCCTTATGACTTGGAATTTGGCTGTCGGCCAGGAGAAGATATGACAGGAGAAGACTCCGTGATCTAATTGAGAAGAAGGCTGGACGATATTCATGAATTAGTTCAAACAAATCTTCAAGTTGTCAGCGACAGAATGAAAAGTGGGAACGACGCGCAGGCCACAGGAGGCGGTTTTAACGGAGGGGACGAAGTCTGGTTACACAACCCGACGAGGAGAAAAGGATTTTCTCCAAAATTACAAAAATCTAGTCCATACTTCTTAATCAAGAAAAGGATCAATGATGTTATATATCGCATAAGCAACATGCCCAACGGAAAACCAAAAGTAGTTCACCAAAACCGACTAGCGCCATTCGAAGGAGACCATGACCTAGAGAAAGGAGTAAACCATATTCGAGATGTGTCTGGCCCTACATTCGATGAATTTATGAGCGCGTATGGAGGTACCGGGAAAGCTAGATATGGAGTCACTTCAGAACAACGACAAGATTTGTTCACTATCCCGGAAGATTATTCATTGGCATACAACATCCCCACCCGTATCAAGAACGCACGAGGGTTGGCAACCGTCTTTCGAAAGAAGTTCAGGCAATTAGAAAAACTTGAAGACCAGATTCCAAGCCCTGGCAAGACACTGAGACTGAAACACAATTCGCGGTACGTCTTCTACGTGGTAACTAAAAATGAATTTCAAGACCGATCTACCTACCGCGATGTGTGGGAAGCACTTTGAAACCTCCGAGCCCATGTGTCTGACTCCGCCTAAGATAGCGAGTAACCAGTTGGATTGGCGAGTCATCAGGAACATGGTAGAGGTAATCTTCCAAGATACCGGTGTCCTGATATTAATTTGCAGCTACAAACCCCGTTATAAGTATCCGATGAAGACGGTGCCCTGTTATTTCCATAAGATCGGAAAGTGTAGAAATGGGGCCAGTAGCCGATTCAAACATCCAGTCTCGGCTACACAAAAGTTCCAGGAGGAACTTCCATTTAAGGAGCGGGTAATGTTACGAACTCGCACACCGAAGTAGATACTAAGTACGGTCCTGTAACCTTATGTTAACGGAGTTTAAAAAATGGCGAGCGCGCCGAATTATGAGAAGGTCTATTGGGATTTTTTGTGACCGTTTTTATAGACATGTTCTCCGAAGATCTTTTAATGATTGAGCCGCCATTTGAGAAATATCCCGAAAAGAAAAGAATATTCCAGAGTGCTAATTGTTTTTGTGTAAGCCGCAATTTAGAATTATCTAGTAAAATAGGCACTAATATGTAAAGAACCGACCAACGGGAGAGTTCAGTTCATAAAGTGATCTCGTGAAATAAACAAGAATACACCGAAATAGCGAAGAGTGAAGTGTTGATATAAATTAATAATTAAGTTTGTGTGCATATAAATTGAATGTAAGTGAATAGGTAAGTGTATATAAATTAAGTGTTAGTGAATAAATAAATTAAGTAAGTGAACCTACCGTGTGTATGAATTTATCCCACCCGTCAGGATGAACTGTTTTAAATAAATAAGAAAAACATTACAATAGGTTACATTCTTTTCAAATCATTGCTTTGGTTAAAAAATCTTCAATTTATTTTGCTTCTTCTAGTTGTCAACGAAACAGAGATGATAGAAACAAATTGATTGATCGCTTATCAAAAAATTAGAATTGAATTTTTTTGAATTTCGCTCCCGATAAAACACGTGTATAATATAGTTCTCGTTCCCGAAAGAGATTGTAGAGATTTGTAAGTTTTATTAAGCAATAAACTAACAGAGTTTGGTATCGAATTATTTTGATAAATAAAATCCCTTTAAGCCTATGAAGGCCTCTAGGTACCAGCGACCTACAAACAAACGGTAAGCAATCTGGTGCCAATTTAATCGCTTTGAGTACTACATGTGTGTTAAATCCAATGCCAATTAATGATGAATTTAGGGTTTACTTTAATTTCCTGAAAACATTGTTGGTTCCTCCTTTCCGATAACCACCAAAATTGCAGTTTCCATTGTCTCCGGAAAAAACTGCAAGTTTCAGATGTTTCACCTGGTTCCTTTTGAAAATGCAGTAGTTTAACTTACACACCTTCATATGTTCGAAAATATCTGACCAATATCTGAAATAATTTTTGATAGCCGTGATTGGATGCATCAGTTAGAATTGAAACACATCTCGCTTCTGCCAAATGTGTTTCTAACTCTTCATTGACATCTGGTGCTAAAAGGTTAGCTATTCTGTTTTCATTTTAGCACATTGAAACTTTGGTTCGAAACAAAACCGATTTAGCTTAGAGGCAAAATCGTTACTACGAAAACTGTGATTTTCCTTCATAATATGGTAGGCCCACACACCCTCAGCTGCGGCAACATCCATATCTTTGGGAGTTCGTGCTTCACTTTTATTGAATACATTTTGTATTAATGTTCTGCTAGATGTGGTTCGTTCAGATTCTTTATGATTTCCAGAACTTAAATGTTGTTTAATATCACCGGAACTTTCACTAAAATTCACAAATCATTAAATTTTTTACACGAGCAGGTTGTTACGTTTACATGCCACAAATATGTAAAACTAAAGATTTTCCATTTTATCTAATATAATTCCAAATTAACCAAAGTTCTTTGACTAGGGTCTTGAGCATGGGGAAATGTAAATTAAATCAAAACCAAAGCCCAGTTATCCCAATAAAATCGATCGGGAGAGCAAGACTGCAAAAAACCATGTTCGAGAAAAGTGAAGATATCACTTCACTGTTTTCTCCTCCTTTTTTACAATGGCGTGGCGCATCGTCAGCTCTTGACACAAGATCATTTTTGGCTGAAAGCAACACAATAATTGTGCCTCAGCTAACGTGTTCGCCAAATTTACCTTTCCAAGTCTTTTATCTGTTCTCAAAACAAAAAAGTCCCATGGTAATAGAGTGTTTTGACACGATTGATTCAATAAAGACTACATCTCTGGAAGAGGTCAAGTGCTTCTAGAATTTGAAACAGTGCTATATAATTTGAAGGGAACTAAATAAGTATTTATAAATGAATTAATAATTTTGCAAAGAAATAAATAGTTATCTTATTTTTTTGACCACACCTCTATTAGCGCTGAACTAAGTATTCGTGAAAGGAAACAACTAGATATTTGCGATCGCTGTTACGTAGACAAACATTATAACAATAAAAATGTTATAATGAACAAAGAAGGTAAGTGAACTTTGCTTAAACACAATAACTTGGAGAGCACTCAATGAACAATCAGCTGCAACTCTGTCATCTGCCTAATACCACAAGAATTGTTTTCCATTCTTGTGCTGATACACTGTGCACAATTTATACGATATTTAACAATTGAAGACAGGTTAAAGACGTCTGATATTACTTCCACTATAAAAGCTTAATTACGGTCAAAAATTAATAGAAAAAAAATAAAATTAATTGTCTCGACCCTTACTTCATGGAATCTACTCATATTAGTGTTTTAAATGAAACTTACTGTTTCTAGCTAATTCCACAATATATTGAAAACATGTTGAAAATTCTAAACAATTTTTAATTGTTTCGATATTAAATATCATCGTCAGAATGGCAGAAGTTACATTTCATTTGATGCCTACCTGATGTTTAATAGTTATTTTTGGCTAGACCAAGAAGTGACCTACCTTGTGATTGACTTAATATATGTTAATAGAAAAACAAAGAAAATATGATATTACAAATATTAGAGCTTAGATATTATTAGCCCTATGGGGATATCCTGGATATCATTTTTCCCAATTAAGATCAGTATAACTGTGCAATGATATAGAAAACCAGGAAAATTATATCTGCTGATCTTTACAATTATCACTTAAGAAGACAGTTTAAAAGTTGAAAACTCCCTAGATTGATCTGTTCATTGACGACTTCATATTGTGGGTTTCATATTTCTAATTTCCAATTCTTCAAGGAAATCCAGTTCTTGTTTCTTATCACAAATATGTAGTACTTCTAGTTCTGTGTTAGGTGTCAATGAATGATTGGTGTCAAGTAGATATTTTGCGTAGTGGGATTTATCTGGTTGTATTAATCTGTATGCTTGTAAGTGTTCACTGTATCGGATTTCAAAATTTCTAAGGGTCTGACTCAAATAGACAGCTTTACATTTTGGACATTTAAGTTTATTATATATACCTGATTTCGTCAATGGTGATATTTTTGTTTTTACATTAACAATTTTGTACGTACGTTACTTTCTGTTTTAAAAGTTATTATTGTATTCGTTGCTAAAGATATTATCTTTGAAATATTATTAGCAATATTTCCTGCATATGTGATGGTTTTATAAGTTTTTTATTTCTTTAGTTTGTTTAGGAAATATTAGTTTTAATGCCATTTTTTCCTCTTTTTTATTAATTAGTTTATTTATCATATGTAATGGATAACCGTTGGATGTTGCTATTTGTTCAATTGTAATAATATCTCTATCAAAATTACATTTGTTCATAGGAACTGAAAATTCTCTATGTATCATTGAACTATATGCCGCTAGTTTATGTGACATGGAGTGATTGGAACTATATGGAATAGTCACATCAGTGTGTGCTGGTTTTCGGTAAATTGAATAATCAAGTACTTTATTAACTCTTTGAATTTTTAAATCAAGAAAATTGATTGAGCTATTTTCTTCAACTTCTAATGTAAATTTTATTACTTGGGTGTAAATTATTATTGTGGTTGAAAAATATATCTAATTGTCGTTCACTACCTATAAAACAAGCTAATATGTCATCTACATATCTATACCAAAATAAAACATTTTTTGAAATATTACTTTCAAAGATTTTTCTTTCTAAACTATCCATAAAAATGTTTGCCAAAATTGGTGATATAGGGCTTCCCATAGGTAAGCCTTCATTTTGAATATATATCTTATTGTCAAAAGTGAAATAATTCTGATTAATACTTACATCAAATAAATTAAGTATAACTGACATTATTCCTGGATTAATATTTTAATCTTCTAGTACTTTTCTTACAAGTATTAAACATTCTTTAGGAGGAATTTTAGTGAATATATTAGTAACATCAAATGAAATGAGATTAGAATTAGAAGTTGAATGCTTTTAATTTTTTGATTAGTTTAATTGAATTTCTAATTGAGTATTTAGATGTATATCCGTAACTATTAAGTATATTGTCCCTTTGCCAATATATTATTAGGATTATTAACATAAAAAAATACAGGTCTAATTGGTTTAGTTATTTTATGTAATATAACGGTTCCATATAATTGTGGACAATGAGGATTCTTATTTATCATGGACCTCTTTTCGTAATCACTAAAAAGATAATTTGAATTATTAACAATATCCCTTACATTATTAGAAAACTTTTTTGTTGGGTCTGCTCTAAGAACTTTTACATCGCTAGATTCTATAAAGTTATATATTGTTGAATTATAATCTTTAGTTGTCAATATGACAGTTGCGTTCCCCTTGTCATATTTTGTAACTATTAGCTTATTATCTTCTACTTTCTTTTTGATTGCATTTAAAACTGTAATGTCATTTTTTGTTTCACTTTTGAAGGTTCAATATTTTTGCATTGTCAATTGTTTAGAATTTTCAACATTTTTTAAATATATTGTGGAATTAGCTGGAACAGTAAATTTCATTCAAAACACTAGAAAGAAAATAGATAATATATAAACAAGAACATTATATTTTTCAATATAGAAGATTACCGAGATTAATAATCGGTTTCATATTTTATGTTCATGCTAATTAATTTATTTTGAAAGCTATTTGAATATTTACCTAATCCAATGTTTGAATAATAATAATTTATCGGGATCTAAATATTCATCTTCGGCCTCGGGTTTCGGTTCTTCCTCTGGTGCTTTTTCTGGGGCTTCTTCTGGAGCAGCTGGAGTTTCTTCCGGTGGTGGTGCTTCTTTTGCTTTTTTACCAACAGGTTTTAGTACTGGTGGTGGTGCGTCGTCGTCGCCAGCTCCAAACCAGTCATCACCGTCATCAGCCATATTTGGTAACTGCTGCAACGAGCAATATGATTACTTAAGAGTACAATGAATCTATAATTTTTTCAGTAGTGCATATTCTTATGGATAATGATGGACAGTAAGTTCAACAAACAGGAAGTGGTCACTAGAATAACGATAAGGACAGTTTGGGAAAATTACTAAACAGAACATGTGGGTTAAAAATTAGAAACAATAATATCAAAAAGTACAGAATGTAAGATAATAAAAGTCATAAGTTAAATGGATTGGATATTTGGATTCCTTAGTACGAAAGGTTTTTTAAAAACTACCACCTGGCAGGTGGCAGTAAGGAAAAATATTATTAAATGAAATTATATGAGATTGAAAGAGATTATATTAGCAGTATTGATTCCTAATAAATCAAACGAAGGGCTTGTTTTGGTGTTTTCACAGTTTTATAATTAAATAATATAATAGAAATGTTTTGTTTCAAAAACGTTATCAGATTTTTCTTGCCGTATATTGACAAATAGCGTATAATACAACTTCAGCTACATGACTATTGACTAGGAGGAGAGATAGGAGATCCCATAGGGGCACCTATCAGTTGTCTATAGAAGTTACCTTGGAATATGAAGTAGGTGTTGGACAGTGTTTGATTAAGGAAAGACAATCTGAGGGGAAGTGGTATTTAGTATCTAAGATAGACAAAGTTTCATGGATAGGGATGTTGGTAAATAAGGAGACAATGTCAAAGCTGACAAGGATATCTGCGGAAGAAATGTTAAATCCTTTGAGTAGGTCAATGAAATTCCAAGGAGTAGGCAGATTGAGGCCTTGGAATTAGCCGAAGGGGGTGATTCGTTGCGTATAGTAGGCAGATTGAGACTACGGAATCGGACCATAATGTTATAGCAGTTTTTCAATTGGAAAATCCTCTTAATTTTTTCTAATAATACTGTACTCCATAAAATCGTCAATTTTTTCTGTTACTTTAGAAAATAGGGACAGATCAATTATTTTAACACCTGAGTGTAGCTCATATAATAAAAATGGGAATTTTGCATAATTTTATTAGTTAAAAGAGTTTTTTGATTTTAACAATTTAAGCTTTTGTTTTACTCATGTCTTTGTGCTCCTATTCAATTATCAGGCCACTATTTGTTAAGATCAAAATTTATTTCAATAAAATGATCTCAAACTTATGATTTTTGCAAGGAAAAATCTTGCTTTAGATTATGAAGAAAACGAAAACAGAAACAATCCAGAATGAAGAATAGATATTAAGCGTAACACAAAAAAACCAGTAGAAATTAAAATATTTGTTAAATAATTTTTGTACAGTATGAGAAATATTGTTAATTCGAAGAATAATGAAAAATATTTTTAGATTTACTTATTTTGCATCTATTTTTGATATTTATAAAATACCAATTATTAAATATTAAGTTTGAAAAGATTCCTTTTAAAGATAACATACAGAACCAAACATAACATAAAACACGAACAAAAAATTAATCCTCGCGTGCTTGCAATTGTCATATAAGTCACAAATAATTATATTGTATAACAAATAACACCCACCTTTAACTAGAACAATTCCAATAGTTGAACTTGGATGTACGACTAGAAATAAAACAAAATTAACAACAGTTTTAAACGAAGTCGTCTTCTCCCCACTCCCCCTTTACACCTTGCCAATTAATGTACAAAAAATAAATTAAAATTGCGAGAGAAAATAATTTACTTTATTAGCCAGGACAGTGGCAGGAGCAAATTAGTTTTTTTTTCAAGAATAAAAGTAGGAATTCAAAATTAAAAACTTATTTGTCATAAAAATTAGTTGCTTGCCAAACAACTTAATTTTTAACTTACAAAATGCAGTGTTGCCAATATGGTTCCGTGAATGAAATATTATGAACGGTAAGAGTGATGTTTTGTGATCAAAGAAAATATTCAATGTTAATATTCGAAATATACAACACGAATGTGTACACACTTTAGTTGCTCACGATATTTTTCAGAAACTTGATTCCCGAATAGTCTGGCTTTAGCAACGGTGTTACAAAATAAAAAAATATTGATAATAGAAAGATATTGGTTTTATTAATGCCTTTTTCTGGAATTTGTCTTATCTACATTGAATCCTTGCTCGTGGCCCCAATCACGAGCATTAACCCGGCCTAAGGGAAACCAGAGACACCTTCTCTGAATCCACATAGGTAACTCTCAGCAGGCGCGTCCACGTCGCGGGGGTGGGCCCGGCTTATGAGACGGTGGCTAAGTTCTGTTGAGGACCCAGTATTGCGGGGTATATCGCTTTACCCTTGCCCAGGAATACGGGTGAAGACCACACCGGCGGGAAGGCGGAGAAGAAAGACTTCGGTATGGCGGACCCGGCGCAAGTGGCATAAGGGGCACCCTCTTGTCCTTAAGGCGGACGAACTCAATTTAACAATGAGTCAACGGCATGAGGATCAGGCAGGCAATGGGAAACCACCTGATTATATTCCCTCGAGAACACCATGTCAGAAAGTGATCAATCAGCTAAAAACACGCTTTGCGATCCGGCTAGCAACCGGCGCTCAATCGATTCCGGGTCGGTTAGTGTGAAATGTGCGACCGGGCCTGCGGATGTGAGCAATCAGGCAACCCAGGCAGCAATTGCGACTGGAAGAAGTCACTGTAATCTCCGAAATCAGATTTATCTAGGAACATGGAACGTCCGAGGCCTCCTCTAAACCGGAAAATTACACATTCTGGAAAGATAAATTTGCAGAGAAAACTTATCGGTGTGCGGGATTTCGGAGACACACTGGGAAGGGAATGGTCATTTCAATACAGCTGACCATACTATTTACATATCGCGAGCAGATGAAACTGGAAGAAATGGAGTCGCCTTCTTGGTTAACAAGAAGTACACCAAATATGTATAAACTTCATATTGTCCAGGTATATCTACCAACAACGGATCACTCATATGAGAAGTGGAAGCTGAGTATGAAAAACTAGAAAGAGCCATTTTGAACATACCGCAAAAGGACCTCCTAATTGTAACGGGCGATTTTAATGCCAAAATAACGAATACCAAGAATGATGACCACATAAGAAACATTGTGGGGTAATATGGACTGGGTGAAAGAAATCAACGTGGTGAGCGACTTATCCAGTTTTGCACAGATAATAATATGACCATCTCAAACACAATTTTCAAACATCATCCTCGACGTCTATCAACATGGACATCACCTTTAGGCCTACATAAAAACCAGATAGACTATACTCTTATACGAACGCGTTGGCAGACATCGGTTACAAATATCGTCGCTCGACCAGATGCGATATGCGGTTCTTACCATAAACTTCTAAAATCTAGGCTTACTATAAAACTAAAGACATTGGTTCTCTTCAAGCCCAGTCAAAGATTACCGATACCCGATGAAAGAGTTTTTCAAGAAACGTTGCGAACTTCCGGTCCTGCGTTGACTAGAGGAAACTCAAATTAAACATGACAAGCGATCAAAGCATGGATCGTATCCGGTGTGAACAAAACTACGAATCCAAAACCGATAAAGAAGAAACACTGGAGGACGGAAGGAACAATAGATTTAATAGACTCCCGGAGAAGACTAATTCTGTCCAAAACTATTACTCCGGAGAATAAGAAGGCGCATGACAAAGAAATTCAAAAATCCTGCAAAAACGACAACAAACCAGCACATCGCGAGAGTATGCCAGGAACTTGAAGAACATGCAAATACAAACAGATCCCACGAATTGTACGATACAGTCAAATATCTATCTAGAAAATTTAAGCCACAGACACAAATAATGAAAAATTACAACGGAGAAACATTTACAGATGCCAACAATATAGCAGAAGTATGGATACAATACTGTGAAAAACTTTTTTCTACTGATAAAGCCGAAGATTATGGTTTACCAAAAATTGATGAGGTTGAAAAAGAGGCCCCAATCTTAAAGTCCGAAGTAGAAAAAGCCATAAACCTTCTAAAGAACAACCAATCACCTGGTGATGATGGCATACCCGCCGAAAAAATAAAATATATGGGCGAGCTCGGTGTTGATGCAATCCACAAAGCTGTGTGTTGAGATTTGGCAAACTGGGGTGTGGCCAAAAGAATGGTGCGAATCGGTGTACATGCCGCTACACAAGAAAGGCTCTCCTACAAACTGTAATAACTACAGAACAATAGCGCTTATGTCACATACCAGTAAAATTCTGCTTCATATCATAAACAACCGCTTAAAACATTTCTTACTTTCACAGATTCCTGACGAACAGACAGGATTCATGCCAGGAAAGGGAACAAATTCTGAATGTTGGACAGATAATAGAAAAGGCATACGAATTCATTGTAAAAACTTATTTGTGCTTTGTCGACTACAGCAAGGCATTTGACTGTGTAAAATGGAAGAAATTGTGGCTTATCTTGGAAAACATGGGAGTACCAAAGCATATGATTATTTTGCTAAAAAATCTTTACAACAGCTTTGGGAAAGTGAAAGTCAACAACACGCTATCTAAGTTTTTTACTCCAAAGTGCGGTGTAAGACAGGGCTGTATTATTTCACCGATACTCTTTAATATATACGGGGAGTATATAATGAGAAAAGTTCTGCAAGGCTGACGAGGGGGATTAACCATAGGAGGAAGAAGAATTACTAACCTAAGATATGCAGACGACACCTTAATACTAGCTTCTTCAGAAGAAGAACTTACGGAAATCATGAGAAAGCTGGACAAGATCAGCAGAGAACACGGTCTTGCGCTGAACAAAAAGAAGACGCAAAATATGATAATAGACCGCAACCCTACCAATGTTAAACAGATCGATGGTTTTGAAGTAATTGAGAAATTCAATTACTTAGGATCACTTATTACAAACAAAGGCGGTTGCGACGAAGAAATCAAACGCAGACTGACAATAGCACGTGACTCAACAATTAAAAGAACCCGAATATGGAAACACTCTGCAATAAACTGAAATTATTAAACTCCTTGATCTTTCCCATTGCCACATATGCCTCTGAGACATGGACATTGAAAGTTGCCAATCGAAGAACAATAGATGCCTTTAAAATGTGGGCCTATAGAATAATGCTGCGAATCTCATACACAGAACACCGTACTAACGTGTCAATTCTTAATGAACTAAACATCACCATAATGCTATCAACCAAGATAAACCAGTCATGTCTAAGGTTTTTGGACACATTTCAAGAAGGACAAATGGGCTGGAAAAACTTATTGTCGAAGGCAAAATCAATGGCAAACGACCAAGAGGAAGGTCTCCGACGCGCTGGGTGGATCAAACCAAGGAAATCATCGGTCACGGTCTGCAGGAAGCTTCTCTTGCAGCTCAAGATAGAGAAGGATGTAGAACTACGATCCGAGCAATTGAAACATGAGGTCACCATACTCTTTCGAGAGTAGACGGATAAGAGAGAGAGAGAGAGACATTGAATATGCCAAAAAATTGGAACCATATACAAAAAAACACAATCAGTTTATTTATCTACAAAAACATTTTATTCCATGAGAATAATAATAGCTGTTGATGAATTTGAATTTGATTGAAATGGCCATTGAATTAAATGTTGCAGTTTCCACTTCAAAAAAAGCTGCTAACTAAGGCTGCTTGACACGGAGCAATACAACCTGAAATGCAATCCAAGACGCAATATTTCCTGATCACAAGTATGCGCAGATGAAGCTCAGCTGATAGATCTGGCAATTGCAACTTTATCTGTTTGGTGCCATTTCTATTGCATGCAAGTTGCAATCCTATGGAAAAATCTACTCAATTTTAGTTTAACCAACCAAATGTCACTCAGATCAGTTGATTGACTGGAGCACATTTTTTTTACCTTTTTCATTTTTAAACAGATCACAAGAAATGAAATAAAATTTGGGGTTATACACATTGTTTAGTTTTGGAGGGCTGGCCACACCGAAGAGAAAAGGGTTAGTTTTGATTAGTGGCAACCATGATGCAATTGCAAAAGCCTTGCATAATATCGAACAACGTTCAAGATTCATCATATGCAATCGTACTACAAAACGAGTTATTGTGAACTTGTTTCACAAATAACTATTTTTTTATGTAAACTTTGAACTCTTCTTACGGGCAAACGGTACATTTTGGTATATAAATAAATTAGGTCCAATCGACTTATTTTGACCTCTACTACACGTGGTAGCTCTGTATCCCAGCAATTTTTAGACACCCCGGACAAGGGCCATGCGTATCAACATAATAAAAAAAATCTAAAACCGAATGTACCGGGTGTCTGATTATGAGAGGTAACCCGCTATATCTCAGAAACTATTTATTGTACAGCTTACAGAAAAAAATCTGTATTACTATCTCACATACGAGAAATTACTGGACATTTTCTACTGCATCGCTAGAGGGCATAGTTCACAATAATAACACAAAAACATCATTTTTCTATAATAAATGTGGCGTTATAGTACCACAAAATTTAAATATTCGTAATTATTGATCATTTTAAGTAAGTTAGCTCCAATAATTTTTCCTCTATCTTGTACTGTTATACCTTTTGTTATCCTTTATGGATAGTGACAAATGTAGTATCATTTGAAATGAAATTAAATGCCTAATAAAATATTATATCATCGTTTCATTCCAGTTATTTAACGGTAATGGTAAAAACCGCATCTCAATATCTATTTCTAAAATATTACGAACATTTAAATTTTGTGGTACTATTATAGAAAAATGATGTTAGTTATTATTGTGAACTACACCCTCTAGCGGTAGAGTGGAAAACTTGAAAATAATTTCCAGCAGTTTCTCGTATGCGAGTTTGTAATACAGATTTTTTTCTTTTAGCTTGGTTATGCTGTGACGATATGTTTCTGAGATACCGCGGGTTACCTCAGATGTCAGGTACAGCCGTATCCCATTCTGGACACTTTTGCGCGGTATCTCCCTTATCTTTACAGATAGAGGATTGCGGTTTTTGGGATAGTGTGCTAATATCTTATTAATTTAAAAAATTTCATAGCTCTATTGGTTTTTACAGGGTGGATTTGAAAAGTACTACTTTTCAAGCACCCCTCGCATCTCAGTTATCTTTAAACTTATCGAACAAGGTAAACCTTATTCTAATAGGATTTTTTTTGGTAGAATCCAGTGACGTTGTTAGTCTTTCCTAACACCTCTTATTTTTTAGTTATGGAGCAAACATATTTTTTAAATGGAGCACCGTGAATATTATTTTCTATATTCATTAGGCATGAAGTAGGCTTTCCAAAAATATGTCTGGTTCGATGAATGTTGTTTTTCAAGTGCGGGAAATTTTAATCGCCATGACACCAGTCGACAAGCGCGTCCGACTCATAGGCTCCGACCCGTCCAATAGAAACACAGGATTAGTGGTTTTCACAACAAACTACGCAGTAGCTTTTCAACAATAATTATAAATACAGGGATTATTGAGGGCTTGGGTCAGTCCAGTCCGAGCATCGAAGAAGTACCTCCACCTACCTACAACAACGTGCTCTGGTGCTACCTACCTTAGCTGAGCCCGAAACTGGACAAGTCAATTCAACTCCTTCATCAGTGTTGATAAATTGACCTCTGACCAGTTAGCTCCGGCACTTAGGCCAAGCATCCATCTACATACAGGGACATCCTAAATTAAGTAGTAGTGAAATTTTATAGTGAACCTTACCCTAAGTGGGCAATATTATTTATGAAACCTAATTGCCCACGTGTCCCTTTGATTATTTAGTGTCCGTACTCAGTCTACGCGTACACCAGGTGTACGATGACTTCATATACGAACTAAATACAAATTTCCAATGTGTTAGTGTTAGTCCATACGTACTCTATATGTACGTCAGCTTAGACTTTATAAACTTTGAATTTATTCCTTGAACATTGTGTTAGTGTTAGTCCATACGTACCCTACGTGTACGTTGACTTAGACTTTATACACTTTGACTTTATTCCTTGAACATTGTGTTAGTGTTAGTCCATACGTGCTTCTGCGTACGTCGACTTAGACCTCTGTACACTTTGACATTATTCCTTAGTTAGTGTTTAGTCTGTACGTGCCCTCCGTGTGCGTTGACTTTGACCTTGTACACTTTGACTTTATCCTCTCATACCCTGTCAGTGCTTAGTCTATACGTGCCCCACGTACGTTGGCTTCATACACTTAGACTCATACTCCTATACCGTCTTAGTGTTAGTCCATACGTGTACCCCGTGTACGTTGACTACAAAGACATTTAACCCCAAACCTCTTGTACATATATATAGTGCTAGTGCCCGGTCCATACGTACCCACTACGTACGTCGACCCTACACACCTGAACTATATTCCTATTAACATAGTGCCCGTGCATAGCCAACCCGTGCCTCGTACGTGTGAGTCTATTATACACGAACTATTGAACTCCTAAACAAGCCTTATAGACTCTCACCCTTGTAGAATATAGACATTATCGAACCAATTATTAAAGCTATGTCGTTTTCAGATTATTATCAATTAAAGGACAATCTTTTAGAGTTAGGCGAAGAGTCGAGAATGTCCGAACAGAGGCCACACCCCGATACACCCCCGTCTGAACAGACATAATACAAGACATTGGTCCGCCGAAAATCGAAATTTAATTTTTAAAATGGCACGACGGGGACGTTTGGAAGTTGAGGTCTCATGTTTTATATTTGGAAGACACGTAGTCTACGAATTTATGAAGGAGGTCTCACAGCACGTCGGTAGCGAGAAAACCTTGAGGAAGTTATTCCAGAACTGTACAAAATGTTCCATTGGCCCTTTATAATTCCGTTTATTTCAATAAGACGGTGCCCCAGCCACAACTCTACCCTTTTGACGCCATTTTTAGACGACATCTTCCCTCTTGATGGATTGGTACCTATGGACCTGTAAGATGCCCCCCTCGTTCTCCGGATCATTCAATTTTGGATTTTTTCCTGAGGTTTCTTCAGGTCCGGTCTGGTTAACCTTAAAGAGCAGTGAACCGACTCTCAGAGATCTCTAATGATTTATATAATCATAAATGTACCAACGGCCAGGGATCTCATATGTGAAAATATTTCACTCATATATACCATCTGTAATGCCTATTGTTAAGGTTCAACTTCAAAACTTGAAAAAATATTTTTTTTAGAATACACATTAAGTTTATTAAGGGAAAATAAACTTCCGATAAAAAGGTAATAAATTGTGATGCAGGTTCAAACTCAATAAACATAAGTTATTATAAAAAAGTGTGAATTACAAAGTATTTGATATAACAAATTGTAATAATATCATTAAAGTTGACTAAATGTAAAAAAACAAGTCAACTGTCCTTAGAACCTTCCTCTAGTATGAAAGAAGACGTTTCAATTCTGCACTACTTATGCAAAGTTTATCTATGACGAATTCGCTCTTCCCTTTGTTCAGGATATCCTTCTCTAGTGCCATCATCATAAAAGCCTCCAAGTTTTAATTTGTCATAGTGGAATGTAGGCGGGTTTTAATAATTCTGAGTTTAGAAACAACCGTTTCATGTGAAACTTGACTCATAGGTATCGCCAGTAGGTATTTGTAAACTTTGAAAAGTTCAGTATATTGGAATGAGTACATACTTTAATCAATCAATACTTTGAAAACACATTTTATAAATGAATTGCACTCTTTTTCACTGTTACACTGGAGAAGATTGTATTCTTCTTCACATTCTTCAAATATAACGTCATAATGGTTTCTTAATTTGTCTACGTTAACATCAAGATCAAATTAATCTCGAACCACTGACCGATTCGAACGTGTGCATAATACCAAGTGCGAAGGTGGTTATGTATTTCCTCTGATAGCCATTGTACTGCCCACTCATGTTTGAAGCCCCCATCTGCTATGCAATTCTCTAAAGGTACATTGAGGTCTTCTAAAACGTGCTTCAAAGTTGTAAACAAACCCTGGCCAGTTTTAGATTGAACGCATTTCAAAGCCACAAGTCTTTCTACAATATCAGAGTCTCTTACGTATCTCAAGACAAATGAGCACTGGTCATTAGATGAAATGTCAATTGTTGTGTCCATCATAACTGAATATTTCATCTCTGATATAAGAATATTCATTATCTTTGCCCGAGTGTTTTTTCCCAAGAATGTGATAAGACTACCTCTACCAACAGCTTTGCTATCACATTTTTTCTTTTTCAACTCTTGGATGATGTTACTTTTTTTCTTTACGCTATCAATGTGTTTTTGAAGGATTAGGTCATACTTTTTCAAAAGGAGGATACTTTCAAGGATATTTCTATGGTTGATATTTTTATCACCTAGAGTGTATTCTGACTCTAAAGATCCCCAGTAATGTAGTCCTTACTTGCCAATCAGCTTTAGCACATGTACAACGATTTCAACAATAGGTCTTCTTTCTTTCACTTCTTGCTTCCTCTTTGTGAGCTGGTTCGATATAATCAAACCATGTGCACTTTTTTCCTTTTTACTATTAAAAATGAACGTTTAGAATCCAGGTGGCTCTTAGAATTTTTATGTTTCTGCACTCTTTGATGAACATGTTTCCAATCGTCGAAACCGGACCAGAAAATGGATTTCCCATTACTGAATGCAATGCACAAAAAACAGAAGAGTTGTTGTTTTTTGTCATTGTAAGCCAGCCATTGCCTTTTGAGCATTTGTTTATCAGGATGTTCAATATTGAACATGGGCTTTATGTCATTGGAAGGCATGCTGGGCTGCACTGGATAAAATTTAAAAAAACAGGTAAATCATCCTGTCTTGGTTTTACAAAATGATCTAGCCCTTTTCAACCTTCAAAATCACTTGGAACTACTTGTATTTTACCTTATGACTCTGCTAAACATACAGAGCTACGTTGCTGTCTTGTAAAATCAGATTTTGACGTGTCATTCGTTTTAAGCTGGACTTCATTTGACTCCTCTTCTTTTTCAGTTTCGTATTGAAAACTTACTGGTCCCAACTGAAATCACTTGAACGGTGGACGTTTATGGCTGACTGGCCTATGTAGGCTTTGCATAAAATTGTTTATTCTACAACATTCTTTTGCAGATTCTTCCAACTGTTTTGATTTCTTCTCTTTCCTAAACTCATGTCCCGATTTTTTCGTCTTTTTAGAAAACAAAAAGAAGACCTGTTAGAACTTACCATCGATCAGTAATAATCAGATATTCGAGTAAGGGCACATCAGTTTCATTATAATGTAAAAATAAATGGTTCAAACAGCAAAAACTTTCTCTTGTCACCAAGTAAAAAGTGACATATTTAAAAATTTAAAGATATGTCTTAGACTTTGAAGTATTTAATACATTAAGTTTTAGCCTTAAGACTCGAGAGGAATCATCAAGGTGTCTTATTTATTTTGAATTGTAAACAGATACATTTCAATAACTAGTGACACTTTAAGGCTTTTGGTAATCACTCTGATCAACAATGGTAACTCATGTATTAACTTCAATATAAATCAATCTTGAGATACCACATTGCAAACTACATAACTGTATTGTTAACAGCGAGGCGTATGCCCAATGACAGCTCTCACGCCCTCCTCGGACAGTATCTCTCCCTCCTGATTCACGCACTCGCACTACCCGCTGGCGCTGCGCTAAGCTACTGCGCATCAAAAAACCCAATCGTCTAATCGAAATATGGACTCGTTAACAGTAGCTTTTGAACCGTTGTAATCACAACCACAGAAAATTGATTGGTGACTCCGAATAAAAATACTGGAAAAGGCAAACAAATATTTTGACTGCGGTAGTTTTTATTGCAACATTATAAAGTTTATGTAACATTTGAGGGCGAGGGCACCGATCCTCTACCAGGTAGAGGGCGCACCGGGTCTATCCCGGTGGGCCAACCCGGGCCTGGGTTTCGTGCAAGATAAAGTCTATACAACATGATATCATTCTGTAGCGCGCAGAAATAATTGATGTAACTTTACAAAATTTGCAAATCTTTTTAACCCTGCTATAAATATAACAAAAATGTGGCAATTTTGCATACGGGAAAATTGCCGTCATTTTCAAAACCACCTATAAAACCTCTTTGCTTTTTCAAAAGTATGCTTATAATTTTTCTTTTTCCTACCTCGTGTTTTAAGTAAACTGGGTTTGCTGTTTATTTTTTTCATGTGCTGTTATTTTTTTTTAGTAAGATTCAACTATTCATCATAATAATTAAGTTTAAATGCTGTAATAAATAATTAAGGATTGAGAATTGAAAAAATATTTTTTGAATTGAGTTTGAAAGTACAGTAAGTATAATAATCACTCACGTTGATTTTATTTATAATAAATTTTAGCCATCCTACTACCTATTAATTGCAACACAAAAAAAAGTTTTAAATCTTAAACTCTGAGTTTATTTTTAAAAATAATTAAGTACAGTTATATATTTTTGCAGAACCCACATCATGTCCAATGAATATAGAAAATAATGTACAGGGGGTTCCCTTAAAAAAATATGTTTGCTTCATAACTAAAAAGCAAAAGGTGAGTTATAGAACTAAAAATTTCTATAAATAAATAACAATATTATGTTACTGTAAATAAGATAGGAAATGCAAAGTTAGCATATACTTATAATATATATATATATATATATATATATATATATATATATATATATATATATATATATATATATATATATATATATATATATATATAGAACTGTTGTTTAAAATAGCTTTGTTCCTGCATACTCTGGACGATCGACGCACCCGCATTGTTAGATTTAATATTATTATTTTACCGCCGACCACCGTAAATAGTCCCGAGCCACCGAAGGCACGTCACCGCAACTTTTCATCAATCTTAACAACTCATCATATTCCATACACTTTTGAAAAATGTCTCCAATACACTTTTCTTTCGTAAATTCCCAAAAACCAATAAAAATCTTAAATCTCTAATATTTCATTATATCTCTTCTTAATATCGGAGACATTTAAAATTCTTTCAAATTCAGTTAACAACACCCTTTTACATTAAATAATTTCAATAATTGCTGACACCTAGCCAGCTCAACTCATACATCTATGTATCGGCAACTATACATGGTTCGTCTTCAACATTTAAGCTTCCATCCTAGACACTTTTTGTCACACCATCTCTGCACACTTTTGAGCTTCGCTGCTTCCAAACACCATCCCCCTATACACCCCAACACAAACAACCCTCCAGTTATTTTCTAGCGAAAAGCCCATCCAACTCTCTCTAAATTCTATACACTTTTTACACAAATTTCCTAGACACTTCTTAAATAAATTCTTACTAGACACCTTTTCCACACCCAATTCAGTTTCTCGGTCAACGCGCACAAAACCACCCAACACACCCCCAACCCAGCCCTGAAGAGGAAACAAATCCTACACCAGGGCACATTCTCGAAAATGATAATTCCACCCAAAAACCAAAAAAAATACCAGCAAAAATTCATTACGAGTTTCTCTCTCTCTTTTTTTAAAATAGCTTTTTTATGTTTGGTTAGTCGTTGAGATACTTTTGATCCATTCTTAGCATTGTCGGTTCATTATTAGCTTTGTTACATAGTTATTTAGCAAGTATTGTAATTTTAAAATTTTAATTATATTATAAAAATAAAGTTTTTAAAAATAGTTTTCGGTGTTAAAAAGTTATAAATGGTGTTAGGAAAAACTAACTACGTCACTGGATTCCATGAAAAAAATTGTATCACAACAAGTTTTAACTTCTTCGATAAGTTCAAAGATAACTGAGCTACGAGGGGTGCCTGAAAAGTGACACTTTTCAATTCCACCCTGTATCTCAAATACTAAAGATTTCATCAAAATTCTACTAATGCCGTTTTAATTTCATGAAAAAGTAGCACACTATCGCGAGAACCGCAATCCTCTATCTTCAAAGATAAAGGAGATGTCCCGCAAAAGTGCTAAAATGGGATACACTGTACATAGTAGGAACATAGCAGGCAAATTTAAAGTAATCTTATTTTATGAACACGCTATTTATTTAATAACTGAGTAATATTTAATTTTTTTTTCAAGGCATCGACTTCTGAGGTCATTAGCCTTATACGCATATATAACCACATGTAAGAATGCATGTCACAGTTTGGAGTATATTCCTGTTTCTTTTAAGAACTTCAAAACATTTTTCAATGTATTCCATTCGTCTTTCAGGCACGTTTGAATATCATTCGGTAGGGCAAGTCTTAGTCTCATTACATCATATTGAGGGTAGTCTATGATAATATGTTTTACTGCCAACCTGGATCGACAGTAGTCGCATCTAGGTTATCTGCCTCCCGTTAGCATGAATACGTTTGTGAGGCGGGTATGCCCGATTCGTAGTCTGGTTATCACAGCCTGATCTCGTCTACATTGTTAAGGTATTAGCGTCCAAGGGGTGACTTTTGTTTTGATGTCTCGAAGTTTGGCATCTGTTCTATTCCACTTATTTTGCCATACCTCCAAGAACTTATGTTTGAAATGTAGTTTTATGTCGTCTGGTCTCACAGGTATATTTTCTATTATATCTGCTTGCGCAGCTGCTCTAGCTGCTCGATCTGCTTGTTAATTTCCTTCAATTCCGTGGTGACTTGGGATCCAAATGACCGTTGTGAGTTTACCGTTAGTTTGAAGCAGAGTCAGAATCACCAAAATAATTTGGACCAGCGGATTTTTGCTGAATGGATTACTCAGGGCCTCAATTGAACTCTCGGCAGTATACACGCTGGTTCCCCTGGGCAATGTCCATGAATGGGATATTCCCAGCGTAGTGAGTGCCGAGCCACAGCCTCCCAGAGTTTTTGATCCATCTGTGAATATAACTTGGTCTCCTGGGTATCTGACAACAATTCTGTTGAATTCTGCTCTAACAATTGTTCGATTGACGTCTCCTTTTCTATGTATCCCAATATCCATAATTGCATGTAATGGGACGATCTTCCAAGGAGGTATTTCTGGTGGACCGAAATTGAGAATATTTGGAAAGGAATATTGCATGTAGTCAAGATCCTCTTTCAGACGGATACCTGCTGGGCGTGTTATTGTCGGTCGTCGTTGAAACAAGTCGTGTTCCTCATCATGGTATGGTGGATAGTTTGGATGGTTCGGTTGAGCCCATATTCCCAAACAGTAGTTGGGTAGCAGTGGTTTTCTTCTGATACTTAGAGGTAGGATACTTGCTTCAGCACACAAGGATGCATAAGGGCTTGTTAGAAATGCTCCTGGAGCTAGTCTTAGAGCGGTGCATTGTATTGACTCTAGAACTTGGATCCTTGTTTTTCGGGCTGATCCATAAATCATACAGCCATATTCCATTTTGGAGGCTATAAGTGCCTTGTATATATTTAGAAAGACGTCTTTATCACAACCCCAGTTGATGTTTGCTAACATTCGTAGAGGATTCAGTGCCTTTTTACATTTCAGAGCAAGTTCGTTGATATGAGTACTCCAGTTGAGTTTTTTATCAAATATAAGCCCAATGAGTTTTACGCTGTCTCTACACTACAAATCGTCGTCATATAGTTTCAGTTTTGGATCTTGGTGAATTGATCTTAGCCGACAGAAGTGCACGCAATGCGTTTCTGTACTGGAGAATTTAAATCCCAGATTTTTTGCTCGGCTAGAAAGAGTGTTTATTACAGCCTGTAGGGTTGTTTCTATTTCTGCCATCGTCAGATTATTAAGGAGTCCATTGACTGCTATCGCAAACAGCAGTACAATCAGGATGGATCCTTGGGGTACTCCATTTTCTAGTTGGTGTAAGTTTGATTGTGTTAACCCATTGCGTACTCTGAATTTTCTACGGAGACGAAAATTCTGTATGAATCTCGGCATATTGCCTTTTATTCCCCATTTGTTCAGTTGATCGAGTATGTTGAATCGCGCCAGGTTGTATCATAGGCCTTTTCTAAGTCGAAAAATATAGCCACCATATGACTTCTGTTAGCAAAGCAGTTTTGAATTGCCCTTTCCAACATGAATAACTGATCAGTTGTGGATCTATGGTTTCTGAACCCTGCTTGAGAAGTTGATAGTAGGTTGTTTTTTTCCGGATACCATCGTAGCCTTAGGCTTACCATCTTTTCCCACAATTTCCTGAGGCAACTCGTTAGTGATATAGGTCGATAACGTGCTGGAGATGTTGGGTCTTTTCCCAGTTTGAGTAAAGGGATGATGATAGCTTCCTTCCACATTTCTGGGTATGTTCCGTTCGACCAGATTTCATTATATAGTTCCCGTATAATGTGCCTTATTGATACTGGTGCTTGTTTTATGAAGTCGTATGTGATTCCTTGCCTGGTGTTGAGTTAGTCATTTCAGAGAGTGCGTAATTAAACTCCAAAATAGTGAATGGTATGTTGTAAGCTGAGGTAATTTCTTCATGAAAATTGATTTCTCTCTCTGAATATTCCCTATGTTGTTGCAACTCGTGGTCCAGAATGAGTGTGCTACTGGCAGTTTCGAATTCCTGAGCAATTTTTTCTGCGATTTCTTCTTTATTTGTAATCGTTTGTCCATTTACTATGAGAACTGGGGGGACATCTGATACTTTTTTTCCTATAATGGCACGAATTTTCTTCCACACCTGTGACACCGGTGTCTCAGATGTTATAGTAGAGACATAATTTTCCCCCGATTGTCTTTTACTATCGCGAATTTTTCGCCTACTCTTGGCTCATACCTGTTTGAAGGTGTTTATATTCTCTTGTGTGGGTGATTTTTTTCTTTTATTAGAAAAGCTATTTCTTCGTTCCACCATGGAACCATTTTTTTTCCTTTAACGCCCTTTGTTTGTGGCGCTGCAGTCAGGGCGGCTGATATGATACTATCGGTGACTATTCTTGTGGCTTCATTGACACCTGTAGATGGCAATTCAAAATTTCCAAAGTTCTCCTTGAATAATGCCCAATTTGCATTATCGAGTTTCCATCGTTTCGGCATGGCATGTGTTTCGGTTCGAGCCACTAATTCGATAGATATTGTGTTGCTCTGGCAGCTTGCGCAAATGATGTATGATTCATTTGTTTGGGTAAGTTCTCTGTTACTCTTCTTCTTGCTTCTGCGTATGGAATACGATCTTCCACTTTAATTTTTTGTATTGCAGCTTCTTGTTTATATACGGAACATTTTCTTGATCTAGCAGAGTGTTGTCCGTTGCAGTTGATGCAAACTAGAGGTTCTGTGCATGGAGAGCCTTGATGTGGGGATTTGCCACATATGCACATTTCTTCTTTATCGCATCTTGTAGAGGTATGGACAAATTTCTGGCATTTAAAACACCTGAGTGGTGCAGGAATATAATTCCTAACGGGAAGAGAATGTATACCTCCTATTATTCTCTTAGGAATAGTTTCTCTGTTGAATTGTAACGACTTATTTTTTTGAAACAATTTTGATTGATTTTTCCGATGGTATTTTTAAGTTTAATAAGTGAATATAACTCGTTACCTGCTTTCTAGCTTTGATTTCTGGTACCGTTTCAGTCCCGTAATATAAATTTAAGTATTTATTTCATTAGTAACTCAAAAGCCGTGATTTACCATTTAAAGAAATATGTAAAATGTATTAAATTCCGCTTTTCAAAATTTAAATGATCGAGGACGCCCGGTATATAAACTATTTTAATTAAAACCGAAGCCGTTCAGTACAGGTAGAAATATTTCTTGTTATAATTAAATCGATTTCCCTCACCACCGTTATCGCCAAAATTTAGGTAGGAAGTAAATTATAAATTCGAAAACCGAGCGTTCAAAAGGTATTAAGTTAATTATTCAGTTATTGATATTAAGTTATTGATATTAAGCTATTGAATTGATTTTGAGTGAGGTAGAATTTGGCCGTAAATCTATAGTGTAAAGTGTCCGACCGTCCAGTATTTTCCGGGTAAGTGGAAGTTTATTTTGTAAACCGGATAAAATAGTTCACCGGAGTTTTATATTTAATTTCAACAAACAATTTAGTAGTTTGGTTATTAAGAATATAATTCCGTATTTTGATAAAGCCGGCAGCCGCTAGTTTTTTTTCTGAGGCGATAAAGAAACAACCTTATTTACAGTTTTTATTATCGCGTTCTGTATATTGTTTCTCTGGAATTAGGGTCTGATTGAAATATCATTTTGATTTTAATTTAACGAATAGTTTTAATAGTTCCGTTATTTAGGAATATAATTCTGTAATGAAATTGACTGTCTCGACCCTTACTTCGTGGAATATGCTCATATTAGTGTTTTAAAATGAAACTCAAGGTCTCTAGTTAATTCCACAATATAATACAAGTTATTGAAACTTCTAAAAAATTGACAATTGTTTCGATAAATCAATATCATCGTCAGAATGACAGAAGTTACATTTCATTTTATGCCTACCTGATGTTTAGTAGTTATATTTTTGGCTAGACCAAGAAGTAACCTAACTTGTGATTGGCTTAATATATGTATATATATCACCTATTTTAGCAAACATTTTTATGGACAATTTAGAAAGAAAGATCTTTGAAAGTAATATTTCGAAAAATATTTTATTTTGGTATAGATATGTGGATGACATATTAGCTTGTTTTATGGGTAGTGAGCGACAATTAGATGTGTTTTTCAACCACATCAATAATTTCCACCCGAAAATTAAATTTACATTAGAAATTGAAGAAAATAGCTCAATCAATTTTCTTGATTTAAAAATTCAAAGAGTTAATAATGTACTTGATTATTCAATTTACCGAAAACCAACACAGACTGATGTGACAATTCCATTCAATTCTAACCACCCTGTCTCACACAGACTAGCAGCATATAATTCAATGATACATAGAGTTTTTTCAGTTCCTATGAACAAATGTAATTTTGATAGAGAGATTAATACAATTAGACAAATAGCAACATCTAACGGTTATCCATTAGATATGATAAATAAACTAATTAGTAAAAAAGAGAAAAAAGTGGCATTACAACTAATATATCCTAAACAAGCTGATGAAATTAAAACTTATAAAACCATCACATATGCAGGAAATATTTCTAATAATATTTCAAAGTTAATATCTTCAGCAACGAATGCAACAATTTCTTTTAAAACAGAAAGTAACGTTAGTACAAAATTGTTAAATGTAAAAACAAAAATACCACTATTAAAGAAGTCAGGTATATATAAACTCAAATGTCCAGAATGTAATGCTGTCTATTTGGGTCAGACCCTTAGGAATTTTGAAATACGATACAGTGAGCACTTACGAGCTTACAGATTAAAACAACCAGATAAATCCCACTACGCAAAACATCTACTTGACACCAATCATTCATTGACACCTAACACAGAACTAGAAGTGCTGCATATTTGTGAAAAGAAACAAGAACTGGATTTCCTTGAAGAACTGGAAATTAGAAGACATTTAAGAAACCCACAATATGAAGTTGTCAATGAACAGTTAAATCTAGGGAATTCTCCACTAATAAACTGTCTTCTTAAGTGATAATTGTAAAGATCAGCAGATATAGTTTTCCTGGTTTTCTATATCATTGCACAGTTATACTGATCTTAATTGGAAAAATGATATCCAGGATATCACCATAGGGCTAATAATATCTAAGCTTCAATATTTGTAATATCCCATCTTCTTCTTTTTCTATAAACATATATTAAGCCAATCACAAGTTAGGTTACTTCTTGGTCTAGCCAAAAATATAACTACTAAACATCAGGTAGGCATAAAATGAAATGTAACTTCTGTCATTCTGACGATGATATTGATTTATCGAAACAATTGTCAATTTTTTAGAATTTTCAATAACTTGTATTATATTGTGGAATTAACTAGAGACCTTGAGTTTCATTTAAAAACACTAATATAATTCTGTATTTTGATAAGGCTGGTAAGCCGGTATATTTTTTTTGAAACGATAAAACCCAAAGTTATTTACAGTTTTTATCACCGCGTTTTGTATATTGTGTCTTTGGAATTCAGGTCTGAGCCTTCAATACATTGAAGTAGCATTTTGATTTTAATTTTGCGATACAGATTGCTATACCTAGTGTCCTGTTTCAAATTACCCAAATACATATTAGATTTTTATTTGCATTCTAAGACACAGCTTTATTTTGCTTGTATTTGGGTAACCGCTGTCCTATCCTCCGACCAATATTTTAGAATAATTTTAACCGATAATTTGGAAAATTTAAAGTGCCAATTCTCCTATAAAAAACCTAGATTCTCAATCAAGTACGAGGCTGTTGCCACTGATTGATTGATAATCTAGCTTAAATTAATTTGAAAATTTAAAGTTTCCATTCTCCCATAAAAAATTTAGATTCTCAATCAAGTACGAGGCTGTTGCCACTGATTGATTGATAATCTAGATTAAATTAATTTGAAAATTTAAAGTTTCCATTCTCCCATAAAAAATTTAGATTTTCAATCAAGTACGAGGCTGTTGCCACTGATTGATTGATAATCTAGTTTAAATTAATTTGAAAATTTAAAGTGTCAATTCTCCTAAAAAAAATTAGATTTTCAATCAAGTACGAGGCTGTTGCCACTGATTGATTGATAATCTAGTTTAAATTAATTTGAAAATTTAAAGTGTCAATTCTCCTATAAAAAATTAGATTCTTAATCAAGTACGAGGCTGTTGCCACTGATTGATTGATAATCTAGTTTAAATTAATTTGAAAATTTAAAGTGTCCATTCTCCTATAAAAAATTAGATTCTCAATCAAGTACGAGGCTGTTGCCACTGATTGATTGATAATCTGGTTTAAATTAATTTGAAAATTTAAAGTGTAAATTCTCCTATAAAAATTAGATTCTCAATCAAGTACTAGGCTGTTGCCACTGATTGATTGATAATCTAGTTTAAATTAATCTGAAAATTTAAAGTGTAAATTCTCCTATAAAAGTTAGATTCTCAATCAAGTACTAGGCTGTTGCCACTGATTGATTGATAATCTAGTTTAAATTAATCTGAAAATTTAAAGTGTAAATTCTCCTATAAAAGTTAGATTCTCAATCAAGTACGAGGCTGTTGCCACTGATTGATTGATAATCTAGTTTAAATTCTTTGGTTTTTTTTTATAAACTGGTCTGGTCACATTTTTCCACCTATCCCGATTGACTATCCCTACCGCGAAGATAGTTTTATCTCGTTGACTACCGTGATAGGTAATTACTGTTTTACTGCTGCTTACCGCATAATTACAAAACTGCTTATACCGCTTCCGCTGTTATTAAAAATTGCATTTGCTTGCTTACACCTGTTTTATTGTGTCATTGCTCACATCCCTTAATACCGGCAAATTTCGCATGGTGCATAATAACATAAGGCTTGAACACATTTGCTTACTGTATATATTTAACTGATTCGGTACCGATTGAAAATAATCAGAAATTGTTGATTGTTATTTTACATGTATATATTTGAAATAGGTCTTGTAATATACCAATAAATACGATCAGTGTTCTCTTAATATACCGTAGCATCACCGTGTAAGGTTTATAGGTTTTGTAGGTGTGTTAAATTCAACGAGACCTCTGGAATTTTCCGTAACCTCCATCTGAGGCTACCTGGAACTCTTGACGCCGAGGGTCAAGGGGCCGTGGAGTAAACCACGTAAAATAATCTGGCGCCCGAGCATTTGTTTGCAAAAGAACTTTGCATCGAGGGTGTCCAAAGTTACGCCTCGGTCGCCATGAACCTGTGTGAGAGGTGAAGGAGGACGAAGCGGCAGGAAAGCGCGTCACAGAATGTCAGTATAAGTGATGCTGCTTCCTCTATCTTATCTTCTATCTTTACTGTAATTATTTGAACTTCAATCACACCTTGATTTTCAAGATTTTCCGTAATTTCTGTTATCGAACAGTTCAATAGATCACGACATGTTACAACTCCTTTTGATTGATTGAACGTTACGTGGGGGGAGATAGTTATGTCATACTTATGAAATTTTGTTAATTCGACTAACTTTTTTGTTTTTGTGGTTGATCTAGTTTCAACTAATAGACCATCCCGGATTTTCTTTACACTCTCTACTTTTTCTATTGCTCCATCTAGTACTTTTTTATTAGGAAGGGGCTAACTTTAGAGAAATCTCCTTCCACACGTTTCATTACCAAGAACCGTGGTACGACTTCCATATTTTCCTGGCTGGTCAACTGTAGCCTCATTTGGCTGTTTTTACCACACCAACGGGCAGTAGTCGATGTTTTAGGAGGCATCTTACCAATTGTGTCCACACTTAGAGAGCTGGACTGCTCCTTATTTGAGTTTATATCGGGTTCCATCATAGAGTTCCCACGAGTACGGGACGAAAAGTAAGTCGACCGCAATAGTGCGTCCTTATCGCGGCAAGGCCTATATACAACAGGGTGTGCCATTTCCCTGAGGTTCAATACGTTCACGGCTGGATATCCCCCAGTTATTCATCTCTTCGCCACGTTTCCAAGCTTGAGATTGGAGATTTTTTCTCGAGGTTCACTCCTCTATTCTCCTTGCTTCTCCGCTCACACTCGACGTTACCGACATGGGTGGCCCTACCAGGAGTGTAATACTCCCGTCGGCATCGCTCTCCAGATCATTGCGGGTACTGAGCCCCCTCACTAAAGTCAAGGTTCTACAGCTCCTTGAGGAGGTAATATTTAAATGAATAATTACTTATCAAACTGTGTTTTATTAATAGATATGTTCTATGTTACGCGTTACTTTAGTAATAGCAAAGATCTTTAATCTATTGTAATAGATTTTGAATTCAGCAAAAGAGCACATTGCACCAAATTGGAAAATAATCGAGATTTATTCTGAACACATCTCATTTATTGTTGATTATAACTCTTCCGATATTAGATTTTTTTCAAAGTCTACAATAAATCACTACTAACAGCAAATTAATGTTACCATTGGCGTGTTTGCCAAACTGGAGTTAAAAAAAATAATTGTTAACTTAAATCTCGAAAATAGACCAATTTCAAGTACATCATCGTACAATAGGAAACATACAGCACACATGCATATAATAAATTTTCGTTAGTGTTTCAATATTTGTATTTTATTTTTATCCAATTTTGATTTCGTACAATATTATTTTGAAGCAGCTGTTCGAAGTAATTGACTGTCTCCGAGGAATTTCAAGTTAATTGTGTATAACAAATTAGCATAATTTTTCAAACAAGACGCAATAATTAAAACCTTTTTACAGGTTACTGATTGAAATAATACAAAATAATTAGCGGATGTAGAGGAGGAAAGTTGATAAATTCAATCAAACTAAACAAATCACAACACACGTAACATAAAGCAACTAATTTCGATACATAACAATCACCAAACTGTGTAATCTGCTGGAAATGATACTATTTAAAATTCTGTGAACAAACTAGAAAACTTTAGAATCCTGGAAAAAGAATGAGACATTTTAGTATATTCGTTATCCAGAACAACAAGATGTAATCACAAATGAATCTCTGCATATGCTATTTATAAATATTGGTTTAAGTCACACTATACACAACATACTCGTAATTTCTGTTCTATTTTCTTTTGGTCAACGGCGAAAGAATTCTGAGATTATAGTGTGGTGATTAAGCCAGCAAGTGCTCCTCGTTAAGTCCTCCGTCCATTATACCATCATCAACTCGAAACCCTTATCCTTAATCAGTGGGAAGAAATAATACCATAGTTTATAAAAAAAACTAGGATACTATATTGAATACTATTTATAATAAAGTTATTGACCACAGATAACTTATAAAAAATGCATTACTAACATGACACTAGTTATCAATGAACTTTGTTTTCAACGTAAAGAAATTCCTATATATATATATTATTAAAAATTAAAAATTAAACCTAAACATAAACAGTCGATGATTTTCGTCGCTCTTACTACTCTTAAATTATTTATCGTTGCACCGCGTTCATTATTATATTTACAAACAGTCGTGATTCCGACTAGAACGATAACCTTCCTACAACTCGTTAACGACCTTCAAGTTCACTGGCCGCTGACAATACTTAACATTAAACAAACTAAATCTAATAGTGACTTTTCGCATCGTCACATCATCCCCTCTTACAAGAGAAACATTATCTGGCATAGTTCTTCGATACTCAATATAACGTCTTGTTTTTAAACACTACATTATTTGTTTACGTTCTCGCCTCACTTGATTACAAATATTATTATTATTGTACTTATACAATCGATTCTTATGAACGGTTTGTTTTTTATTATTTTGAGATAAAATCTCGCAGTTTACTCCTATTATTTTCGTGTTTTGTATTTATTTAATTTTTTAAATTCATCAATAATCTGAAATTTTTTTATTAAACACTCCATTATACATTCGTTTTTAATTACCGTATTTCCGGTGTATAAGTCGATCCCGTGCAAAAGTCATTGTACAAGACCAAAATGCGCATTTTTTAATAAGTTCATTCATTATTGCTACACTCCATCTGTTCAAGAAGTCTTAAGTGAACTTGTAAAATTCCACGTTTGTATTGCGACTTAAATTACTGTATTTGCATCATGCTGTGAATCTGTGAATGTAAGTACATTTTAATTATTTGTTTAACTGCAATAAAATGATATAGGTATACTCGAGTTTCGAATATGTGTGTTTGTGTAAAAATGGCGTAAAAGCGTGTTAAAATGCACCAATTCAAGCTGAAAATCGAAAAAAATTCCGAGCCCACTTCTCGGACCCGCCCCCAGTAAACGCTTCGTGTTTAGAATGTTCCCCTTATTTTACTCCCTTTAAAAAAATCACCCCTCCTAACGAATATTTACGACCCCCCCCCTCTTTCCCCTTGGAAAAATCCTGGATACGCCACTATTGGTGTGGTCCGTGACTTGACCCAAAGATGGAGTTTCGACCCCTCGACCGTTGTAAGTTGGACAGCTCTGCGTAATCTAAAGAACAAGAACATTTTTAATTTCCAATTGCAAAAGAAGTCCTGATAAAAACTAGTGGCATTTTAAAATCCTTACAAAAAGCTTGGTCAAAAAAAGACTTGGACATAATAGTTTACGGGATTTTCCCAAACATATGTTTCTTGTGAGAAATTGGCTGCAGTAGTTATATTACAAGTTGAACTTCGTTACGCTAACTTCCTGTATACGAAGCCATTACACCTGGACGCTGAGTTTGCTAAAATCCAAAGAACATTCGATGAAGCATCCGATACCGACGAAGCAATATTTTTTGTACAAATTAAACGATCGATTTTTATTATAATCAGTCTGATTTTAGTTATATTATTTTTACCAGTTTATTGTGTAGTTTTGTAACAGTTGTAGTAAATAAAAGTGTTTATAAAAAGTGAGTTTTGAAGAGGCAAATCGGATTTGGCGTAGTCAGTAGGATAGTGGAAGAGTCCTTAAGTGATCATCGTCGTTATCAAGCGTTTATCCACTATCTTCGAAAGAACAAGCTCCAGGGGTAACCATCAAGATAGTTCATCCCGAAGCATAACAAAAATTCCAGGAATGCACCGTACCATCATCTGTATCTTGTAAGCCACTTTCTTTATTTCAGACTCCTCAGTCTCAAAATTTTCTGATTTAGAGTTTAGCATAGACGATACGCTACCAAGCATAATAGAAAGACTTAGAATTGACGAATTATCTTAGCAACCTAAGTATTGACGATATAGACCTTAATAATACAGTAGAAATTAGAAATAATATTACAATGGCGCTCAATTCGACGTTAAAAATGTATGCACTATCCCTAACTTTGATGGAAATCCAAACGAAGTATTCGAATTTATCAAGATTTCAACTTTATTATTAAATCATTATTATAACCAAAATAATCCAGCGGATATACAGAATGGTATTGTACGTAAATTAACAGGTAGAGCCAAAGAAGTAATTTCTATTTACGGATGTGAAACATGGGACGCCGTGAAAGACGTCTTAATTCAAAACTTTGAAGATCAAAGAAACGAAAATTATTTCACTAGAGATTTAGTCAACCTTCGACAGGGACCTCAAGAAACACCTATGCAGGTTTATGAGAAAACAATGAGACTTCTAAACTGTATTACCAATTACATCGAAGTTCATACCCAACATCCAGAAATAAAAAAAAGTAAAATGGAGTTCTTTAGACAACAAACATTAACTACTTTCCTAGCAGGCTTACGAGAACCTATGGGCTCAACTATAAAAGCAATGCAGCCTAATAACCTAGCAATTGCAATTCAATATATTCAAGAAGAGAACAACATCCGATATTTGCTAAGGGGTAATAACTTGCCTCAATCTTCAACTCCAGGCCGACCCACAAATAACTTTTCGGCCCAGAAACAACCAATCTATTCTCAACGACCTCTAGTTTTTCCACAAACGATCTTCCAACCACAACCGACGTTCTCCAACCCTCGATGCCAACCAACGAGACAAATAAACCCCCAATTTCCGCCAGATAACCATTCCAAAACTTCCAAAGGCCCACGTTCAATCAGCCACGACCCGAAACAAGATAACCATTTAGGGCACCTAATCAACCGAACTTCTGGTCCAACCCAGCACGGACATCACAACAACCAATACCAACTCCCATGAGTATATCGACAGCGGCCACAAATAGGAACAGACCGTCCAATCAACACCAAGAACCTCAACAATCTCAGCCGAAGTTTACCGTCGAAGAATTGTATAAAATCGAACAAAACGACAACGAAGAAGATTTTTACGAAATAGAACAACCACTAGAAGAGTTATCACTTGCCGAAGTACAAGACTTTCCATATGAAGAATATGAAATTTTTTCCATAGAACCAATGACAGCAGAAAAAGCATAATAGAGCTGCATTCCTTTTCCGAAAAAAAAAGAACTCCCATACATCGAAATTTCTGATCCTCCTTTAAAACTCCTAATCGATACAGGCTCTACAAAATCATTCCTTAACCCTAAAATAGCTTCCACCTATTTTCAAAATTTTATTAAATATGATAATTTTACTGTCACTTCCATTTCTCAAAATTATTCACAAAAGCATAGTGCCACGATCCCTTCATTTCCAGAATTCAAATCTCACGAAAAATTAAAGTTTTATTTATTCAAGTTCTTTGAAACCGTTGACGGCCTTATTGATCTCGATAACTTAAAACTCTTCCATGCCAAGTTAAATTTCCTTAAATAAATCCTTACTACGAAATATTCAACCATCCCTATAAAATATTATGAAACGAAGAAAACGCAATTCTACTCGATTCAACTTGAAGCAAATTGCATTACTCAAGTCAGGTTACCAGTTAAAGAAAATCAAGGAACCTTTTTTATACCAAGACAGCAAATTCAAGATGCAGTGATAAAAGAAAGCCTTTCCGACGCTCAAAACCAACTAGCCTGGACGGAAATCGCAAATTTTACCTCAGAGCCAATAGAATTCGCTATAACCGAACTGATAGATTGCAAGAAGATTAATCTCGAATAACATATTTTCGATGATAACAACACCAGCAAAAAGTACGAAGAAATATATCAAATAGTAAAAATCTAAACAAATTTGTATTCGATTTCAACCATTGTCTTCAAAACAGAAATGTACTGGACGAATTAAACATCTCTCCAAAGTATCCTTCAATTCCTGAACGATATAGAAGAGGCAATCACATTTTCCAGTCTAAACACCCTTCACAATAGTGTCTCGAGGAAAGATAAATTAGAATGGCTAGTGAAAAAAATGCTAGAACACCACAGTGATGATCATCTCCTATATACAAAAGACGAAGACATCCTTAATTATTACGATATAATGAAAGTGACTGTCTCGACCCTTACTTCGTGGAATATGCTCATATTAGTGTTTTTAAATGAAACTCACGGTCTCTAGTTAATTCCACAATATAATACAAGTTATTGAAAATTCTAAAAAATTGACAATTGTTTCGATAAATCAATATCATCGTCAGAATGACAGAAGTTACATTTCATTTTATGCCTACCTGATGTTTAGTAGTTATTTTTGGCTGGACCAAGAAGTAACCTAACTTGTGATTGGCTTAATATATGTTTATAGAAAAAAGAAGAAGATGTGATATTACAAATATTGAAGCTTAGATATTATTAGCCCTATGGTGATATCCTGGATATCATTTTTCCAATTAAGATCAGTATAACTGTGCAATGATATAGAAAACCAGGAAAACTATATCTGCTAATCTTTACAATTATCACTTGAGAAGACAGTTTATTAGTGTAGAATTCCCTAGATTTAACTGTTCATTGACAACTTCATATTGTGGGTTTCTTAAATGTCTTCTAATTTCCAGTTCTTCAAGGAAATCCAGTTCTTGTTTCTTTTCACAAATATGCAGCACTTCTAGTTCTGTGTTAGGTGTCAATGAATGATTGGTGTCAAGTAGATGTTTTGCGTAGTGGAATTTATCTGGTTGTTTTAATCTGTATGCTCGTAAGTGCTCACTGTATCGTATTTCAAAATTCCTAAGGGTCTGACCCACATAGTCAGCATTACATTCTGGACATTTGAGTTTATATATACCTGACTTCTTTAATAGTGGTATTTTTGTTTTTACATTTAACAATTTTGTACTAACGTTACTTTCTGTTTTTAAAAAAAATTGTTGTATTCCTTGCTGAAGATATTATCTTTGAAATATTATTAGAAATATTTCCTGCATATGTGATGGTTTTATAAGTTTTAATTTCATCAGCTTGTTTAGGATATATTAGTTGTAATGCCACTTTTTCCCCTTTTTTACTAATTAGCTTATTTATCATATCTAATGGATAACCGTTAGATGTTGCTATTTGTCTAATTGTATTAATCTCTCTATCAAAATTACATTTGTTCATAGGAACTGAAAAAGCTCTATGTATCATTGAATTATATGCTGCTAGTCTGTGTGACACAGGGTGGTTAGAATTGAATGGAATTGTCACATCAGTCTGTGTTGGTTTTCGGTAAATTGAATAATCAAGTACATTATTAACTCTTTGAATTTTTAAATCAAGAAAATTGATTGAGCTATTTTCTTCAATTTCTAATGTAAATTCAATTTTCGGGTGTTAATTATTGATGTGGTTGAAAAATACATCTAATTGTCGTTCACTACCCATAAAACAAGCTAATATGTCATCTACATATCTATACCAAAAGAAAATATTTTTCGAAATATTACTTTCAAAGATCTTTCTTTCTAAATTGTCCATAAAAATGTTTGCTAAAATAGGTGATATAGGGCTTCCCATTGGTAAACCTTCATTTTGAATATATATCTTATTGTCAAAAGTGAAATAATTCATATTAATGCATACATCAAATAAATTAAGTAAATCTGATATTATTCCTGGATTAATATTTTTATCTTCTAATAATTTTCTTACAAGTATTAGACATTCTTTAGGAGGAATTTTAGTAAACATATTAGTGACATCGAACGAAATGAGTTTATAGTTATCTTGCAAGTGGATTGCTTTCAGCTTTTTGATTAGTTCTATTGAATTTCTAATTGAGTACTGAGATTCATATCCGTAAGTATTGAGTATTTTGTTGAGCTTCTTTGCCAATATATTATTAGGAGCATTAACATAAGAGACTACAGGTCTAATTGGTTTCGTTATTTTATGTAATTTAACTGTTCCATATAATTGTGGACAATGAGTATTCTTATGTATGATAGACCTCTTTTCGTAATCATTTAAAAGATAATTTGAATTATTAACAATATCCCTTACATTATTAGAAAACTTCTTTGTTGGGTCTGCTTTAAGAACTTTTACATCGCTGGATTCTATAAAGTTATATACTTTGGAATTGTAATTTTCAGTCGTCAAAATGACAGTAGCGTTCCCTTTATCAGATTTTGTAACTGTTAGGTTATTATTCTCTATCTTCTTTTTTATTGCATTTAAAACTGTAATGTCATTTTTTGTTTGACGTTTAACTTTTGAAGGTTCAATATTTTATATATATATATATATATATATATATATATATATATATTATATATTATATATTCAAAATGAAGGTTTACCAATGGGAAGCCCTATATCACCTATTTTAGCAAACATTTTTATGGACAATTTAGAAAGAAAGATCTTTGAAAGTAATATTTCGAAAAATATTTTATTTTGGTATAGATATGTAGATGACATATTAGCTTGTTCTATGGGTAGTGAACGACAATTAGATGTATTTTTCAACCACATCAATAATTTACACCCGAAAATTAAATTTACATTAGAAATTGAAGAAAATAGCTCAATCAATTTTCTTGATTTAAAAATTCAAAGAGTTAATAATGTACTAGATTATTCAATTTACCGAAAACCAACACAGACTGATGTGACAATTCCATTCAATTCTAACCACCCTGTGTCACACAGACTAGCAGCATATAATTCAATGATACATAAAGCTTTTTCAGTTCCTATGAACAAATGTAATTTTGATAGAGAGATTAATACAATTAGACAAATAGCAACATCTAACGGTTATCCATTAGATATGATAAATAAGCTAATTAGTAAAAAAGGGGAAAAAGTGGCATTACAACTAATATATCCTAAACAAGCTGATGAAATTAAATCTTATGAAACCATCACATATGCAGGAAATATTTCTAATAATATTTCAAAGACAATATCTTCAGCAACGAATACAACAATTTTTTTATAAAACAGAAAGTAACGTTAGTACAAAATTGTTAAATGTAAAAACAAAAATACCACTATTAAAGATGTCAGGTATATATAAACTCAAATGTCCAGAATGTAATGCTGTCTATTTGGGTCAGACCCTTAGGAATTTTGAAATACGATACAGTGAGCACTTACGAGCATACAGATTAAAACAACCAGATAAATCCCACTACGCAAAACATCTACTTGACACCAATCATTCATTGAACCTAACACAGAACTAGAAGTGCTGCATATTTGTGAAAAGAAACAAGAACTGGATTTCCTTGAAGAACTGGAAATTAGAAGACATTTAAGAAACCCACAATATGAAGTTGTCAATGAACAGTTAAATCTAAGGAATTCTCCACTAATAAACTGTCTTCTTAAGTGATAATTGTAAAGATCAGCAGATATAGTTTTCCTGGTTTTCTATATCATTGCACAGTTATACTGATCTTAATTGGAAAAATGATATCCAGGATATCACCATAGGGCTAATAATATCTAAGCTTCAATATTGGTAATATCACATCTTCTTCTTTTTTCTATAAACATATATTAAGCCAATCACAAGTTAGGTTACTTCTTGGTCTAGCCAAAAATAACTACTAAACATCAGGTAGGCATAAAATGAAATGTAACTTCTGTCATTCTAACGATGATATTGATTTATCGAAACAATTGTCAATTTTTTAGAATTTTCAATAACTTGTATTATATTGTGGAATTAACTAGAGACCGTGAGTTTCATTTAAAAACACTATTACGATATAATTAGCGTAGACTCTTACTACACGAACCACACTATCGTATTTATTCTACACTTTCCCATTTTATATCCTAAGACCTTCACATACTACCACCTATTCCTAATACCTACACAAAATTCTACCATAATTATTCCTCCAGAACCGTACCTTTTGGTTAACGAAGATACCTTCCAATACTCCGAAATTCCATGCAAAAGAACCAGTGCCGAATACTTATGCAACGAAAAAGCGTTGCAAACAACAACGAAAACCGAAGACTGTATGAACCAGATTTTTCAACTGAAAAATACAGAAGCCTCTTGCAACTATATTCCAGTGCAAATACAAAACACAATAATCCATATTCTATCGAATTCCCACTACGTAGCAATATTTACTGGACCCACAAAAATAACAACTAAATGCTCCACAACGATAACAATGGTTCTGCAAGGAGTGTACCTGATCGAACTTCCACCAAACTGTGAGTTCAGAACACTAGAACAAAGGCTCATTAATTCCAAAACCACTATTGAGGGCGAACCATTAACGTTACCACAAATTAAAACAAGCAACATACAAGAACCAACAAAATTTAAACCACAGAAGATAAACCAAGTGCCCTTAGACGACCTCCATGAACTCATTAAGCAAGCAAACCAAATGGAACCAATAGAAGCCGAAAAATGGAACCACATTCACAACCATTTCTGGATGACCCCATCTATATAGGCGTTACAGTTCTCCTAATTTATCCTTGTTATAGGCTAAAGAACAACCAATGCAAGAGAAAGGACCAAAAAAAATCCAAGCCAACAGATGGCGAAGAGAACACCAAAGTTTTGTTCGTTCCTTACAAAACTTCCCCATGGGATGGAGAAGTTACAGTACATTGAACTTCATTACGCTAACTTCCTGTATACGAAGCCATTACACCAGGACGCTGAGTTTGCTAAAATCCAAAGAACATTCGATGAAATATCCGACGCCGACGAAGCAATATTTTTTGTATAAATTAAACGATCGATTTTTATTATAATCAGTCTGATTTTAGTTATATTATTTTTACCAGTTTATTGTGTAGTTTTGTAAATAAAAGTGTTTTTAAAAAGTAAGTTTTGAGGTGGCAAATCGTATTTTACAACTCTGATTATTTTATTATTTACTTATCCTTTCTTTTCCATATAAATTATCCACGCCCATGATTAAGCCCATTACATAAGTTGAGGAGCGATTGTTTAAATATGTTCTAATTATAAACAGGGTGTTTATAACTGCCGTGACGCTTTGTTGTGAAGGGTTATAATTTTTAGTTATTAATTTTACAGTGATCTAGAAATAACTAAAATTATGGGTAAATCATAAATATTTACATTATTTCTACGCCAAAAGTACATGGAAATACATATTTTGGAAACACAAACATGGACATAGAAGAAAATGATGATCAAAACAAATAGTATAATAAAATGTTGCATATGTGTTGAGAACAGATACACAGAACGGTAACAATATACGTTTCAACTGAGATTACGTTTCATTGAATTTTAACAATAAATAACACTGGTCCACACAAAAAATCACTTTTTATCCCTCTCATAGTTAGAGCTATTTGACGTTTTTGATTGGACATATCGAACTCATAACTCAATGACTAACCGAAAAATGAATTTTAGTTTACTTCCTTCTATACTCTGGATCATGAAAAACTCGTTGTAAAATCTAACAGTTGTCGATCAGTATACTAGTGCTCTATTTTCCTTGGTATCGTTTTTCCATCTTCAGAATATCTTGGAGAAAGCGCTTTTCATCTCCCAGGACAAAAGTCAATTTTTAATAATATTTTACATCGGACTTTTTTAAATGAAACTAACTGTTTCTAAGTAATTCCACAATAAATTGAAAAAATGGTAAAAATTCTAAAAAATAAAAATTGACAAATTGCTTCGATATTAGTATCATCGTGAGAATGACAGAAGTTACATTTCATGTCATGACTACCTGATGTTTAATAGCTATTTGTATAACAAGGGAGTAAAGTGCTACTTTTCCTCCAGAGGATGAAGTAATCATTCGAGAGAGGAAAAGGCACTTTACACCCATGCTATACATATGATTTTTCCGCCTCCCTCAAATAACAAGATATTTTCAATTATTTATTTATGAAACTAACGAACAAAATTAATAAATACTACTTAGGATGGACTTTTACAAAACTTGGCTGGGCATCGAGGACGGACTTTTATGAAACATGGCTGGGCATCGAGGACGGATTTTTAAAATGCTTTGCTAGGCATTGGGGGTGTACGTTTTTATTTGTACTTCAAATCCCTTGGGATTTTAACTGTCCCTTTATATGCCTTGGGTCTAGCATAGTTTCTGACATGTGAGACTAAAGTGCCCACTTTAGTCTCGGAATTGCAAAAATTATTTTTCCGCCTACCTCTATCCAAAGTATACATTTCCTGGCCTCATTGTATGGAGCAAAGTCGTACTTTTCCTCCCTAGGGAGGAAAAGTAAAAGTGACGTTATAGTACGTTATCAATGAAATAATTTTTGCAATTCCGAGACTAAAGTAGTCACTTTAGTCTCACATGCTAGAAACTATGTTAGATCCAAGGGATATAAAGGAACAGTTAAAATCCTAAGGGATTTGAAGTACAAATAAAAACGTACACCCCCGATGCCTAGCCAAGCATTTTAGAAGTCCGTCCTCCATGCCTAGCCAAGATTCATAAAAGTCCATCCTCGAATCCCAGCCAAGCATTTTAGAAGTCCATCCTCGATGCCCAGTCAAGTTTCGTAAAATGAGTAGTATTTATTAATTTTGTTTATTAGTTTCATAAATAAATTATTGAAAATGTCTTGTTATTTGAGGTAGGCGGAAAAATGATATGTATAACATGGGTGTAAAGTGCCTTTTCCTCCCTCGAATGAATAGTTCATCCTCGGGAGGAAAAGTAGCACTTTCCTCCCTTGTTATACAAATAGCTATTATTGATAACGTACTATGACGTCACTTTTACTTTTCCTCCCTAGGGAGGAAAAATACGACTTTGCTCCCTACAAAGAGGCCAGGAAATGTATACTTTGGATAGAAGTAGACGGAAATAATTATTTTTCTACAACCTCGATAAATGTTCATTTTATAACTGTAACTTCAATCATAAACAAGCACATTTTGTACAGAATTTCATTTTTGCATCGGTCGCTAGGCAAGTTGCTAACCAACAAATGCGAAATGGAATATTTCGCGTTAGGTCTAGGTTTACTCTAAAATCACAACGACTACGGCTGGTCAAATTATGACGCCCAGCGACAAATTGATGAAATGTCAGCAGTCGTTTCTGTCAAAGTTTTAGTAGATAACGAGTAATTTCATAGTTGTTTCAATAAAAAGTATTAATTAAAATGGAAACTGATAGTGATATTGACTTAGATTTGACACCTCTGAACATAATAGAAGCAGCAAAGGTAACAATACTGAATTTATTACCGGAAACGTCGAAGAGTATATATCATTATTACCATTAGCGGCGAATTCGGAGTAAAGAAATATCATCAGTTTATTTCTTTCAAAGTTTTTGCAATGTATGCATGTATTAAACGTGAACGATATTTTGTCATAGAAAAAGTATAGTATGCAACTCGCAACAATATGGCCATTTTGCACTCGTATGAATTGCAGCACTTGCTTTCGGCTCGTGCTGCAAATTTCATACTCGTGCAAAATGGGCATCATTGCATAGTATACTATTTTGGCTAGACCAAAAAGTGTATGAACAGAAAAAGAAGATGATATGATATTACAAATATTAAAGCTTAGATATTATTAGCCGTATGGGGACGTCCTGGATATATTTTTCCCATTTAAGATCAGTATAACTTTGGAACGATATAGAAAACCAAGAAAACTATATCTTCCGTTCTTTACAATTATTACTTAAGAAGTAAGTGTCTTCTAATTTCTAACTCTCCAAGGAAATCCAGTTTTTGTTCATTACCACAAATATGTAGTACTTCTAGTTCTGTAATGAATGTTTGGTGTCAAGTAGATGTTTTGCGTAGTGGAACGTTGCTGTTAGACATTCTTTTGGGGGAATTTTAGTAACATATTGGTAACATCAAACGAAATGAGTTTAGAGTATTAACATAACAAACTACGGTCTAATTGGTTTCGATATTTTATATAATTTAATGGTTCCATATAGCTGTGGTGATTGAGGATTTTAATTTATGATGTATTTCTTTTCATAATCACTTAAAAGATAATTTGAATTATTAACAATCTCTTACATTGAAAACTTTTTTGTTGGCTCTGCTTTAAGAATTTTTACATCGCTAGATTCTATAAAGTTATTTATTTGTGACTTCTAATCTTCAGATTTTAATATAACAGTGGCATTATCTTTATCCGATTTTGAAATTGTGTGGTTATTATTTTCTACTTGTACTATGGAAGGCTATGCTACCAAATATTTATTTATTAAGTTTATATGACCTCAATTAAAGTGTTTTGGGTGCGATGGGTACATTAATAAAAAAGTACTTCAAAAGTGGCAAATAACGAAACATACCGGCAGTTTATACCGAATATTCGAACACAAAGAGAAATTGACTGATTGGGTACAGCCTGGGGAAAATTCCCGCATTTGCAGCCAATGCTATGCTAGCTTTTGACGACAATGTAACGTAAATAGCATATTGTACAATGAGCATGAAATGACATACATTTTCCACGAGTACTCGTACTACAAAATTTCATCTACCTACAAGTTGGAAATGGGTCATTTTATGCAAATTGTACATTATAATTTTTCTACGACTATCATAAATCATAAACAAAACTGTAATATTTTTCATAACAAATTTTAACCATAAACTTTCCTGCCGTTATTGTTGCATGGTTTAGATAATTTTTTCTCTGAAATGATTAAGTCGGTTTCTTAACCCGTTGAATGAACCATATAATTTTTTATTTTTGTACAAGTCTTACTTACGTTCCAAAATTCCAAATTTTGACGCTTGGAAATAAAAAAACTTTATGCAGAAAAAATCGGTATAATTTACATGCGGAAAAATTATCATCGATCGTGCCTCTTTAAAGAAGTTATATCACCTCCTGCATCTAGCAGGATAATGACCGATCAATGTCAAATCATCCTCACTATCGCTATCCATTTTCAAATATTAATATTTTTATAAACGAATTTTGTAAACACTGATGTGAAATGTCAAATTATTAGACAGACGTTAACAAACATGACTCGATCATATATTATAATATATATCTTAGACTAGGAAAGACATGGGACGCTGTCAACTATTGTGATACCAATGCCCACCAAGTCATAAACTTAATTATCGTCCCATATGATTATTCTAAAGCACTAAAATTGTGATTTTATAAATTAATGTTTATACATGGCAAATTTAAAAATAAAACTATAATGATTTATTTAACTTATATCAAAATTGTAGGTATTAGTAATCGCAATTACGATCTTTTGGGGCTAGGAATTCCGAGAAACTGAACAATAAATTCGTTAATTTTCAATGAAAAAGTTTCGTAATGTCTTTTCTACTAACATAATTGAATTTATTATGATATACATTTTAATTCACTAGTGGGGTTTTATGATTAAAAGCTTATTTTTTAAGATATAAAGAAAAAAGTGGCTATCAAAAAAATAAGTTACAAATAACTTACCTATGAAACGAAATTTCAGGTCCTTTCTTTCTGCTAGAACTCTTACACTGGTAAACACAACAATTAACCATCTTAACAAAATCAAAAGTCCACTTTAAAATCACTTTAATCGCAAAAAACTCTCTGATGTTCACTATAGCGTTGACCACCAAAAAATGGCGTCGGTTTTAAAATAGGTATTCAAACTGACAACACAGCTTACATAGAGAGTTACGCGACCCCTCTCTTTCCTAGTCTAAGATATATATAATCAAAAACTTCGTTAATATAATGACAGTCTAGTAGCTCATGAAAGTCGTGGGAAATGAAATAGTTCGATACAGCTAGCCGTTGTAGGTTTCTTAATCGAATACGCACTTGAAATGTACATTTTTCTTTATGGTCGTAGATGTAAAAAAATAGTTGCAATATTATATCTATATGCAAAGTCAGCTAAACGCGAGCCTTTTGATTTTCCATGGTCTTCGATCCAAGTTAAAGTGACCAAGTTATTGTTACAAGCTTCGATGAGGGCCTGGTGGCATTATAGTACTAGACATGTAATGCGTGGTCTATTTAGAGCTAGTAGTGCATCTCTGCTGTCCGTACGTATATAAATATCATTACAAGTAATGTTACTTATGGTAATCTTTTTTGCGGTAATGGAGATAGCAGAGAGCTACGCTCGCATTAACTCTCATTGCCCACGTATATTGAGATTTAGTGATCTGGAATAAATTCCACAGCCTGACCTCTCATTTGTTTTAGACCCATCGGTGTAGATGTAAAAGGCACCTACTGCCAATGCAGCGTCTTGTAGGTTGTTTTTGATGATTACCCTGTAGGGCATATGAAAGGCATATCTTCGGACATTCGAGTCTGTGTTTGCTTGTAGCAGTGAGACCTCTCTAAGGGGCTCGTGACACAAGTTGCACATCGACTTACCGGATTCTACGTCCGGTTGTATAACATTAGAGCGTAGCCGTGTCATGATTATCCAAACAGCCGTCTTAATAAACATATCAAGGAGAGTTGGTGTGGTGTGGTTCTCATACCCCCTGCTATATTGAGGCATGCTACGTTTTTGTTGTTAGTAGTATCGCATTATTCAGAGTAAAGTCCCCCCCCCCCAATGATAATTTGCAAAAAAATATACTGCAGTTGAATCCACATCTAATGCACTCATATGCACCACCATGAAAAACAAAATCGCCCCTCCCCCTACTTAGTTAAATATCAATATATAAAGTAAAGTTGCCCCCCCTCAATGATAATTATCAAAAAAATGGCTTCGGAAGCCACTTCAAATGCACTCCTATGCACCACCAACAAAAACAAAAAAAACCTTTTCCCCCTAATTGTTAAACCTCATTATACATAGTAGTTGCCCCCCCCCCTAACGAAAAAAGTATAATGCGGTGGAGTACACTCCGAATGTACTCATATACACCACCAACAATAACAAAATTCCCCTTTCCCTAAGTTAGTTAAACCTTATACCTTATTATTTAATCAGTACCGTTCGAACCTTCGAATAGAATAGTTGGTTTGTGTGGTGTGTGTTATCTTTAAATAGTACAGTAAATTATCTTTGACTAGTTGTCAATTTATTAGTATAAATAATAAAATATTTGGCATTGGGTAAGTTAATTCCATTATATTATTATGACTGATGATTCAGATGGGGGAGGGCCCCCATCTCAACACGACTCTCCTGATAAAATGGACATTGAAATAAATAAAAAGTACAATTTTAAAAATAAATATACTTCAACTGATATCGGACCTTCTATGTTATCGTTGAACCTTCAGAAACAAGTATTCGTATTTCGGCAGTAAGGTAGGTCATTATCTTTTTAATGAAAGGAATTTAAAAAATGATATTGTAGATATTAAGTTAGTCGGTAGAAATAAAGTGAAAATTATTTTTAAAAACTATCATACTGCAAATTCAATTATAGGACATGAAATAATGAAAGATAACAAATTGATAGCGTATATTCCGACCTTTTTCAATCATAAAAAAGACGTAATTAGGGAAGTTGATACATTTTTAAATGAAAAATATTGAAAGAGATAAAAAAGTTGTAGACGTTAAAAGAATGAAGCACAAAATTATTGATTCCGATAAAGAGATACAGTAGGTACCTAGACAAATGTTAATTGTAACATTTTCAGGAAATTCGTTACCTCGTTCAGTTAAAATTGATTTAGTTCGGTTCGTAGTAGAACCTTATGTTTATCCAGTAGTGCAGTGCTACAAATGTCTTCGATATGGACATACTAAAAAATATTGCAAAAGTACCACTGACAAATGTATAAAATGTGGACAAATTCATGATGTTGAAGACGGCGTAGAATGTAAAAGTGAGGAATTTTGTATATATTGCGAACAAAACGGTCATAAGTCTGTCTCAAAAGAATGTCCCAAGTACCAGCATCAATTAAAGGTTGAAAAAACCATGTCTGAACAAAATATATCATTTAAAGAAGCGGAAACAATGGTTATTAACCCAAGCTACTCCAAAGCTACCTCAAACAATAGGTACAATTTATTAAACAACCTCACCAACTTCCCAAATCTGAATGACGACAAATATATTGAGAATCCTTCAGGTGGTAAAAACTGGGTACCACGTCCACAGTCCCAACCTCCTAAAAATCGCAAGGCCATTTCTCCTCTTACAGTTAAAAAACCCCTACCTTCAAATCTCAGGCCACAACTAGTAATTCTGTGTTGCCTAACCCCCATAAGGATTATTTCCAGTCATACAGAGAAAAGCTAGAAACCGAAATTTTACATAAAACTCCTCTTATTAAAAAATTTAATTTAGTTGTGCCAGACTGGTATTTTTCAAGAAACGCTAAACGAAATTAAAACAATTATAAATTCTCTACCTGATTCTAATGATGATGAATTCTATTAGGACCTTAAATATAATTCAATGGAATTGTAATTTAATAATAAAAAAAAATCTAATCTTTTAAACTATTTAGCTGTTTCAACTACTAGATTCGAACTAATTGCTCTAAATGAGACTTGATTATCACCAAATAAAACGTTTTATGTAAACGGGTACAATTTTGTACACGTTGACAGGACTGACGGATTTGGTGGTGTCGGAATCCTCGTCCGGGACCACTTATCATTCTCAGAAATAGTTCTCCGTAAAAATTTCAATTCCAAAATAGAGATTTGTAGAGTGTATCTGAATGACCTTAATATATCTATACTTTGTGTTTATAAGCCTCCTAACATACAAGCGACTAAGAAAGACTGGGAACATATTTTCTTGCAGACGCAGGGGGATGTTATTGTATGCGGTGATTTAAACTGTCATCACAGTCGTTGGGGATCTACACTCGACAAAACACAAGGTAACAGATTAATAGACGCTATAGATGAAAGAAATTTAATTATTTTAAATGATGGCAATCCAACAAAAGTTGGTAGGCCTAACGAACGACCTTCGCCAATAGATCTTACCCTAGTTTCACCTAGTTTGATGAGTTACTCAGAATGGAATATAATAGATGATACATTAGGATCTGATCATTTTCCTATACACATCTCTATATCCCGACAATATATCCCATCTCCTGTATTACCATCAAGAAAATGGATAGAGTCTTCTGCCGATTGGGAACTTTTTCAGGAGTGCATAGTAAACCACCTCCTAATTAACGATATAAATTCATTAGAATCTTTTCTTGGAATAATAAATAAAGCAGCATCCAATTCTATGAAATCTCGTTCTGGCGGATCTAAAAAAGTGTCAAACCCCTTTTGGTGGGACAATGATTGTGTTCAAATTATAAATAAACGGAAGAACGCTTATAAAATGTACAAAAACACTGCAAACTAATAATTATCTACAATTCAAAAATATTCAAGCTAGAAGCAAACTATTATTTAAACAAAAATAACAGGAATGCTGGAAAAAATTTGTTAGCAGTTTAAACAAAAACACACCGATCGCAATAATTTGGGCATTTGTTAGAAAAATATAAAACAAAAATTCTACGATGAAAAAACAACCAATATCTGAAAGCCTTATTAATCAAATTTTTGACAACATTTCCCCAAGTTTTGTTCCAAATATAATAGAAGAACAGACAGAAACCACAGCAATCACAATGTCGGCAAATCTTTTGATATCATAGATAACTAACTCTGTGTGGGCGAGCGTTGTCGGTAGTAAACGAATATAAATACTTGGGTATAATACTTGATAATAAATTATTATGGTCCAAACACATCATACATATAAAAAACAAATGTGAAAAAGGGTATAATCTCCTAAAATGTGTTACAAACCGCAGATGGGGCGCAGCCCCTGCCATTGCTATTATGTTTTACAGGTCTTACGTCAGATCAATTATAGATTATGGATGTTGTTTATATGGATCAAGTAGTAATTCCAACTTATTGAAAATAGATCGAATTCAGTATAAATGCCTTAGAACCTGTGTCGGCGCAATGAAATCGACACCCGTGGATGCATTATTGGCAGAATGTAACGAACCACCTCTATTTTTACGACGTCAATTATTGTCTCAAAAATATTTAATTAAATTTAAAACCCTCAGGTCTGACATGATAAATAATTTATATAGTATTTCAATAGAAGATCTTACAAATCGATATTGGAGAGTTAAAAACACACCTCCACTTGCTGAAGCCTTCATTCAAACCAATGAGTTCAATAAAAAATACAGAACCAACAAAACATTACCAATATATAACATTCCTTATCGAGCTATATTTAAAGACCACAAAGTCATAAGCCCGAATTATACGGAATCTAACCGCATTAACACAATCCTGTTTAAATCCATACTAGCAGATTTTGCTGACGAGACAATAATATACACTGATGGATCTAAGACGAGGGATGGAGTTGGATGTGCTGTGTACAATCACAATACAAATCAATCGTTACGAATCAGATTACCCGATATATGTAGTATATATACTGCGGAGCTGTATGCTATCTTACAGGGCCTCTCCTGGCTGAAATCAAGTAAAAAAGATGGCGGTGTGATTATATCTGATTCTAGATCAGCATTGTGTGCTATAAAAGGGGCTCATCTTGAAAGAATGAAATGTCCTATTTTATGTGACATTAAAACAATATTGTTGAATTTGAGTATGACATTTATTTGGGTTAAGGGGCATATTGGAATATATGGGAATGAAAAAGCTGATCGATTAGCAAAAGATTCGGTACAGAATGGAGTTTTTTGTAATGTGTATACTGGAAAAGATGCGATTAGCTCAATAAAAAATAAAATGTATGTATCCTGGCGAAAACACTGGGAAATGCTGCACAATCCTCAAATAACACCTATTTTCAAATCCATCCTACCTTACCCTCACCTCCAAACTATATTTTTGATTATACAACTCCTAAATTTTATTCAGCAAGTATATTTAGAATGAAGACTAGCCATGGAAGATATCCCGCCCATCTTGCCAAGTTGGGTATTATACAGTCATCATCCTGTACCTGCAACGATAATTCTTATGCTGATCTTAATCACATTTTCTTTGGATGCAGCAATCACATTAACAAAACAAACAGTTTAATAAAGTCACTTGTTGAACAAAACTACTCCCTACCTTTAAACCTCACTCACCTTTTAAATTCAGATAACTGTCATGTTTTAGATATACTGGTTAATTTTATCAAAGACGTAAACATTAGTATTTAGGTAGACTCGTTGAAAAATTCTGTGGCTCATGGACTTGCTTCCTATCCATTTTCTTTCACACACACACTTATTATTTAAAATAATGTTGGCCCCCCGATGACAATTTCCGAAAAAAATATATAGCAGCGATATCCACTTAAGCACTATTATGCACTTCCACCAAAAACCAAATATTCCCTTCACCCAAATATAAAAAGTATAACCCTTCTCCTAAGCCACAAAAATTTGAAAATTGCCAACTTTATGGCAAACCTTAGTGAAAAAGAGCACGGAACGTTATTATAGAGGTGATAAAAAGTGTCTGTTCATCGGTCGTTGGAAAAAAAATTCTTCAAAAGTGACCAAAAATGTAGTAGAGGAAAGGCGCCTAATTTCCGATAAGTTCTCAATTTCGGATAGCTGCTTATCTAAGAATCAAATCACATAATTTTACATAAAATATCGTACAGGTATCTAAGAATCCAAAACAAATATTTACTGAAAATATTTTGTGATTTGGCTACTTCCTTATAGATGGCAGTAATGAAAATTTATGAACACCTGTTATTAGTATTTTGTTAAGCGGCATTCCAAGTGTGATTACTTAAATAATATTAATTGTTAATAACTGAAAATTTTAACTGGGTAAGTTAAAAGGTTAATTGAGATGTAGTATTAGTTAGAGTTGTATATTTTTAGAAAAATTGGTAGTTGTAAACACATAACCTAACATATAGAGTCTGGCCTAATTTCGGACAGCTAGGGCTGCCCAATTTCGGATATCTGAAATTAGGAATCGAAATTTATTGCCCGCACAGGATTAAACATTTATAGATGCTCGACTAACACAAACTTATTATTTTCAGAAAAATATGCCTAGACAGGTAAAAAAACATAAACAGCGGGACAGTGTTCAAATGAAACTGGTCATTAACGCCGTTAGGGCAAAGGGTACCTCAAAACCTCAACAACGTTTAACGTTCCAAAATCAACACTGGAAGGTTATGTAAAACAAACTGACAAAACTCCAGAACAATTAGTGGCTGTTTCAATTGGCAGAAGATCAACACTTTCCAGAGAAATTGAGGAGGATTTGATATATTGTCTGGAAGTGGATAGACGGTTCTATGGCATAAGCGCTGCCGACATCAGAAATCTAGCCTACCAAATTGCAATGAGAAATGGTCTCAGCCATCCTTTTTAAAGGCAAAATGAAAATGCTGGAAAAAAATAGTTACGAGGTTTCTTAAAAATACATCCTTTATTAACTTTCAGGAAACCTCAAGGGATATGAAAGGCGAGAATTAAGGGATTTACACCGGAAAACATTAATCGCTTCTTTGATTTATTGGAACCAGTAATGGAAAAAATCAATTATAACCCAGCACGAATTTACAACGTCAATGAAACCGGAATTACGACGAAAAAGCAAGTTCGAGCAATAACTCCCACTGAGAGAGGAGCACTAGTGACAGTAATGACGTGTATGAACGCTGCTGGTGGGTTTGTGTCACTACAGCCATACTAGAAATATGGATGTGATTAATACAGGACGAAGAAACCATGTCACATTTATATGTATCCCACCGCATACATCTCATGAAATACAGCCATTAGATTTATCTTTTATGGACCACTTTAAAACCTATTACTCTCAACAAATCCAAATGTAGCTAAGACATAATCCTGGTCGTAATATAACTGCTTTTCAGATTTGTAATCTAATGTGTCCTGCATACTTAAAAACTGCAACTGCTGAGGTTTCTGCCAATGGTTTCCGAAAATCTGGTATATATCCATTAAACAGAAATATTTTCTCTGAACATTTCTTAATTGACAGGCTACGGGAAAGAACACCACCACGGGCAACAAAACCGCAGGAACTTAACGAGAGAACGCCCCCAAGACATCAGGAAGAGGCTCGACAAAATAAACAAAAAGAAACATCTCCACAAAGCAAAAAACATCCGATTCTTAAAGATGTCCATGAAGCCAAAGGAAAAATTGTGCGGGCCATGGATATTAACCCGCTACCTTCGTGTAGTGGACAAGCAAATAAATCAAGGAAATCCCGACAAGGATCCAGTTGGGTAATAACTAGTACTCCCTATAAAAATCAACTTGAATAAAGCATGAAAGAACAGGAACGTGAAAATTCATTAAAGGGGAAAACGCCAAAAAAGCGGTCAGAATTGGCCCAGGGCAATAAAGGAAAACGAATGTCAAAGAAGAAAAAGAAAGTTCAGATTAATGACGATTCATCCGATTATGGAGAGGATCCTATCCTAGATAATGATTCGGACATGGATACTGATAACAATACCTTTGATGCAGATTGCATGTTTTGTGGCAGTTTATATTCCAAGGATGTGCGCGGTGAAGAGTGGATTAAATATGTAAATAGTTTTCGATGGTGTCATGAACACTGTTCCAATTCTAATGAGAAAAAATCGTATATATGCGACTTTTGTTTGGATTTCTGAATATTTGTCGAGTAAAGCAATTAGGAAACCTATATATCTCTGACAAAAAATGTACCCTGTTTATATAACAGGATTTATCTTTTTTATTTTATCTAATAAACGTCATATATCAATTTTGTTTACTTATCTAGACTACCATGTAAGCTTTGGGTGAGGGTAAGCTACCACAAAAATTTGTTTGCCGAAATTTGAATTATTCCAAAAAAGCTATCCGAAATTAGGCGCCTTTCCTCTATATCTGGATTTATAGGACCTGTTCTACTCACTCTAGTGAGCTGAAAATCAATAAGGTTCATCTATAAGTCGTCCTGAACAATATCCAATCATAAAATTGGTCACTTGTATACACTCCGGAGACTGTAGCGTGCGAACAAACTGAGAATTCTCCAAAAATGACAAAAATTTGGTACACTTAAAGTGCCATAGCACCCGTTGTACTGGCTCTAGTGAGCTGAAAAATAATCGGGGGAAGGGGGGGGGGGGATGCAACTTTACTATTTATATGGATTTTGTTTTTATTGGTGGTGCATACTAGACTATTTGAAGTGGCTTCCGATGCCATTTATTTTTTTTTGAAAAATATTATTGAGGTGGGGACAACTTTACTTTATATATTGAGGACTAAGTAGGGGGAGGAGGGATTTTGTTTTTATTGGCGGGCATATGAGTGCATTAGAAGTGGATTCCACTGCAGTGTATCTTTTTTGCAAATTATCATTGGGGGGGGGGCAACTTTACTCTGAATAATGCGATACTACTAACTGAGGGGATGGGTGCAAAGGATTTTTTATGGAGCATTATGGTGCATTACAAGCACTTGATGGTGCAAAGTACAGAATTTGGAAATTCCGATTGGGAGGGAGGTCTGGCGTTTTTTTGCCCCCTTCCCCCCCTATAAACAGCTGTAGCCTAGCGGGAAATGTGGTGCAAAGAAAATCATTCATGGAGCATTTTGGTGCATTAGGAATGCATTATGACCATATATGTTTTTGTTGAAAATATCTATTGGCGGGGGGGGCTACTTAACTGACCTAATAAAATCAAAACCCAGGATTCGCATATATGCAGTGTTGCCAAAATGTCAATTTTGTCGGCTCAGTAAATGTTTACGGAATTCCGTATATTTTTAATGAAAAATTGAAAAAAAAAGTAGAGCTACATTTTATGTTTATTGATAAAAATTTAAAGGATTGATATTCAGAACCCTACAATCAAACCAAATAAGTGAGTAAATAAGGGGTCGTTATCTTTTTGTTGAAACAAAGCAATATAATAAATTTCCAATCTGTTAAGTGACATAGGAAAGTAAAAGATCGGACACACGCTTCCAAAGCGGTTTATTTATAAACAGGACGAACGAAAAAATGCTTTAATGACAGATCCAAGTTTCCTAATAGCCTTGCTTCATTGACATTATCGTTGGAATTGTGGTTTGCTCAGACTATTTCAAGGATGATTTTCTATAGAAATACGTCGGTTTACTGAGTAAAAAAAACTATCTAATCTATTGTGTTGTATTACTGTTTTAAATGAAACTAACTGTTTCTAGGTAATTCCACAATATATTGATGAAATTCTAAGAAATTTGACAGTTAGTTTCATTTAAAACAGTAATATGAGTAGATTCCACAAATTAAGGGTCGAGACAGTAATTTTCAATTGTATTGTATATAATACAGAGTATGATATGTCGATCACTATTTTTTAATTTTTTTAAATATAAAATAACAAAATGGAATGTTTTTCAATTAGGTATCAATTTTGTTGATCAACTGACAACCAGGTACCCCTTACTTAAATAGGAACAGAACGTTTAAGTTATATAGGGCTTAACAAATAGGTGGCTCATACATTGAACTACATACAGTCGATCAAATTGAACTTTACTCTGACGTCACTAACAGTAAACATGAGTAAACACAAACTTTATACATTCTATCCTTTTCCACTGACAGTAGAAACATATAGTTACAATACGTACATCTGTCTTTTAAGTAATGACATACGTTCTTTTGAGTGTTGAAAAGAGCAACATTAATTAGGTTCTATTCATAAAGATTCATTTTGACCTGTCATTGTGAAAAATCTTGACGCTGTCATTTTCAGCCATCGAGTACTTTTCAAAGTGTTTTATCACTCGCATTCAGATATATTCCATCAAATCGGTTTTTTTCAAAGCTCCTAATCTGTTATTTTGCTTTTACGGTGAGTAACTTCATATTTGTGATATATTTAAAACACTACATTAAATATTGCCAGCATAACCTTTCTTTGTCTAAGTTTAGATTATCATGTCTAAAGGCGGGTTTATATAACATTTACATAGTCATAATCATAATCACAGTCACAATCATAAGAGTTAAACTAACTATTTCTTATAGGTCCGTTTATACAATTGTCATAATCACAATCATAATCATAAGCATAATTTTACTGACCTTGAAGTTCCCAACTTTTAACTTTCATGATTATGACAAGAATTGAAGTGCGCATGCGTCGAACCCGACAGACGACCATAGAAAAAGTATATATAATGGAAACTCGCTATATATACTTTTTCTATGCAGGCGACATTGACAGAGGGAGCGTTTCCATTACAGTATCCGTTTTGTCGGCCGTTTTTTCAGGTTTTGTTGTGATTCATTGTTTATACCATACACGTGTATTATATTTGTATCATACTCTGTTGATTTTTGTTTAGAACTGGTTTTGAAAGATTAAATTGAATTGATTTTTGGTCATACGCGATTGTTATTGTTCGTCGACACTACCGAGGAAAATATACAAAAGCTATCAAAAACAGAAATGACCATATATAACATTTATGAAATGACGTTTGACCACTGGTTTGACGTTTGTTTCACTTATCTATGGCTGTAGGCTAACTTCATTTATATGAATCTTATGCTTATGACTGTGACTATTAAAGTTGTATAAACGCCTTTTAGAATTGTGATTGTGATTATGTTTATGATTCTGACTGTGATTATGATTATGACTATGTAAATGTTGTATAAACCCGCCTTAAGAATTCATGTAACAGGAATATTGTGTATACCATAGAGAAAGTAATAAGAGAGTGTTCGTTCCCGTATAAACAGTTGGCATCGCGTCGATCTGAGCGCACCCCTTGCGGGTGGCAGAGCTAATTCTTACAGGCGGGATATTTAAATTTGGTAGTTTTTCTTGAAATTGTTTATTATATAATTATTTTATTCCAAAAAATAAAATTTTATATCATTTTTTGTAATGAAATAATTATAATAAACAAATTTGAGACAAATAATTTAGATAAATAGCAAACATTTAAATTTTTTTATTAACCGGAACATAATATAAAAAAATTATTAATCTCAAAATTACATATTTCTACTAAAATTACATTACATTGTATTTAAGAAAATTAATCCAATATCACATCAAAATGCACATTAAGTTATTTTAAAGGCGGGGTTGGTTGTAAGTTGGCCATTGCTTTGTAGTTGGTTTGCTTATTTGCTTGCATGCGCTTGCTTGTCTGCTTGTGGGTAGCTTTCTGCAGTCCAGTGGAGAAATGCAACCATCGAGTGTCTGCCTCCTCATGGCACCGCCGGATACGTTAGCACTGTTGATCATCAGTGACAGCAGTATTGACCAACCAAATGGCACTCCAACGAAACCCAAGCTAAGTTGTAAGGAACGTGCCGATGGCTGAATGGCCGCAGGGTATGCGACCGTGAACGTCCCCCTGGGGGTACCAGGCGACACCCCCTTGCATATAGCCTTTTCCTGGCATGCAGCGCCCTGCCAGGAATGACAAACCTTTCCCTAGAGACTCGTGGGATCAAAAATGGATCAACAGAAAAACAAAAAAAAACCGGAAGATGAGCGAGAACGCACACCTCCAAATCAAAAGCACCGTCGAGGTAAAAGAGTCTGCGGTGCTGAGGCAAAGAGAAGGAGGAAAGCGAGGCAGCAGGCTGGAGTCTCTACAGACACCACCAGCGCCACTCGCCCCTCTCTATCTAAACCTGGCACCAGCGGCCTAAAATACAAGGGCAGCGATGACAGTTCTTCCTCCAAAAGAGGCCCGGAACGCGTCGGCTCCCACGAAAAGAAGCGCATCCGCTCCAATACCTCGGAGGAAAACACTACCCGAGGAAAAAGGATACGGATGGACGCAAATACAAAAAGCCTTAGCAAAGCAGCTACCAGTCATCTACGGGTAGCTATCATAGACAAGGCCGATCCATACGGTAAAATAACTACCGATAATGGAGACCTTGTCAAAAGACAACTAATGGAGGCTTTGGACAAAACCCTTATGTCCGCCTCCGGCAGTCAGAAAAAGCCATCTAGCTTTAGGTCATGGTCGCACTCTGGCGAAATAATCAGAGTCACCTGCGATAATGACGAAACGCTAGAGTGGCTAATGAACACGGTTTCACAACTGAAACCATGGAAGGAGGCTAAGCTCGACGTGATACACGTCGACAACCTCCCCCAGCTGACGAAAGCCACCCTCTGGCTCCCTAGCGAAGCTCACGCTGACCTGGGTGACAAAGAGGATGTGCTGCGCCGGCTGGACAAGCAAAGCCCAGACCTTCGGGTGGATGCATGGTTTTCCTTCCACCACGAAGCGAAGGTCAATCCCAAAGGAGATCTTTTCGTCTTTGGTATAAGAGACGAGGAAATGGGAGTCCTAAAAAACGATCAATGAGGATGAGATACGGGTTCACCTCATTGATTGTAAAAACAAAGAAATCTGACCCGGAACGGAGGAGATCGAGTACGGATCCCCCTCTCCCATCCGAGGAACCCCAAGATGGCGACCGACAGTCTCCTGGAGGAACTAACAGCTCTAAGCCAAGATACAGGCGACGGCAACCCACCTCCAAGTGAGGAAGTGGAGATGGCCTAAAAAGTAATCATAAACCATCTCACCACCATCAAGCAGAGATGGACAATTAAAAGGTAAGATTTATTCAGTGTAACCTTCAATACAAAAAAGTGGCTTCGGCAACTTTATGCCGCCACTTGGATGTGATGCAGGATACAATAGCACTTATCCAAGAACCCTGGATAAGACAAACTGAAATCATGGGTCTAAATAATCCAAAAGGCTTAATTTTCAGCTTCCCAAGCAATCAGCAACCTAGGACGGCCATATATGTCCCTAGGAATTTTAAGACCTACCCTATGACGCATTTTTCGTCCTCCGACCTAACGGTAGTGAAGGTTGAATATGCACAGAAAGGTCAAATGAAAGTGTTAATACTGGCATCCGCACACCTCCCCTCAGACGCATCTAAACCACCACCAACTAAGGAGCTGGAGGACCTTGTGGAACACTGTCTCACCCAAAAGCTTGAACTGGTAATAGGCTGCGATTCAAACTCTCACCATGTAAGCTGGGGCAACAAAGATAGTAACACTAGAGGTAAGTCTTTTTATGATTACATAGTTAACAAGAATCTCTGTATTCTAAATAGAGGTACTGAACCAACTTTTATTAACTCTCGTAGTCAAACGCGAATAGATATTACCCTATCTACTATAAACACTGCGAATATAATCTCCGGCTGGCATGTATCTCACGATATTTCAATGTCGGACCACCGCTGGATAAAATTCGAAATAAAACTAGCGCTCACAACCTCTACAATGACTCGCGACCCCAGGAAAACGGATAGGACAAAATATGTCCGCTGTTTGAAAGGGGATCTGCGAGGAGTCGAGGATGTGCTGCCTAACAATAAAGGAGATTTGGAAATTTATTCTAAAACCATCCAAAACTCCATAATTAATGCCTATAAGATGTCTTGCCCACTCAGGCGGGTCGATCTTGATGAATCCTCCACTCCGTGGTGGTGCCATGCGATTGACCAGCTCAGGGGGACGGCGAGGAAATCCTTTAATAAGGCTAAAAGAACCAGACTCGATGAGGATTGGAACTTATACAAGCCTCACCTCAAGGAGTATAAAAAAGTCATCAGACAAAAACAAAAATAAGCATGGAGAATCTATTGCGAGGAAATCGAGGATTTCCCCCAAGCAGCTAGACTCCAAAAAGCCCTCTCAAAAGATCTCCACCGTCATATCGGTATACTAACCAGAGAGGATGGCACAGAAACTGCCAACCTAAAGGAAAGCCTTCAGTTATTGATGTCAACTCATTTCCCGGACTCCAAAATCACAAATTCGGCAGCCTAGGAGGATGAGGAGAATCATCACCCGACGGATGACGACTGGCGTATATCACGACAGATCGTCGACTCGGACAGACTGAGGTGGGCCATCTCAGGCTTCTCCCCCTTTAAATCCCCGGAAACAGACGGCATTTATCCAGCTCTACTTCAGTGGGGCCTGGATGACCTAATGCCGCGCCTGGTAGGAATCCTCACTGGCACTGAGGTATATTCCAAAAGGTTGGAGAGAAGTCAAAGTCGTGTACATACCAAAACCAGGAAGAATGGACCATTCCATCCCAAAAGCATATCGACCCATTAGCCTCACATCGTTTTCAATGAAGACTTTGGAGAGGCTGTGCGAACGATACATAAGAGATGTGGTGATAACACGAAATCCACTGCATCCAAATCAACATGCATATACTCCAGGGAAATCCACCGATTCGGCTCTTCATCTCGTAGCGGGCCGCATCGAGAGATCGTTGGAAAATGAGGATTCCACCCTGGGTATATTCATAGACATAGAAGGAGCATTTGATAGTACCACTTTTCCTAAAATAACAAATGCACTTTCCAACAAAAATATCCCCCAAACCATAAATGGCTGGATATATAAAAGAGCGATAAAAATCAGTGTGGATGATGTAACCATCAGAGGTTTGGTTGTAAAAGGTTGTCCACGGGGAGGGGTGCTCTCGCCACTACTGTGGAACATGGTCTTAGACTCCTTGGTCAGCGACCTGGATCTACACTGCCATCATCAGACCTATGCTAAGGTACGGCGCGATTGCCTGAGGAGTTAAATCAAACCATCTGACAGTCGTCCGTAAACTGGACCAAATCCAAAGATGACCATTACACGTCTGCGCTGTACTGGTATACAACCTGATGTAGGATCCGGTAAACTGAGACGTAACTTGTGGCATGAGGCCCTCAGGAAGGTCCCACTGCTGCAGGCCAATAAGGACTCGATTCCACCGCGATATGCCTTCTACAAGCCCTACAAGGTAATCTTTAAAAACAACGAACAAGACCCAACGGAAGAAGACGCAATCCGCATCTTCACAGATGGGTCTAAATCAAATGTGGGCTCAGGATGTGGAATTTTCTCCAGACCCCTGAATCTAAACATAAAATGGGCAATGGGCTGCAATGCAAGTGTTGCTCAAACAGAGCTCACTGCTATCTGCATCGCTGCAAAAGAGATTACCAAAAGGAAAGCCACAGGTAATAACATATACATCCTTACGGACAGTAGACAAACACTACTAGTCCTGAACAGACCACGTATTACATCAGGCCTAGTACTAGAATATCACATGGTCTTAATCGAAGCCTGTAACAACAACACGGTCACTTTAGGCTGGATTAAGGGCCATGAGAAATCGAAAGGAAACCGTATTGCAGACTCGCTAGCCAGGAAGGTAGCCTCCCAAAAACTTTTGGGACCTGGCACTTTCATTGGTCTATCGGCGTCAGCGACGGCCGACCTATTAAAGGGACAATCCCTTAATAAGTTTAAGGGTACATGGGACGACGCAGAAGGCTGCAGGCTTGCCAAGGAACTGCTACAATATCCGGACAACAAAGTAGCCAAAAAATACGTGACTATGAACAGGCGGAACCTACGAACAGCCACGGGTATTCTGACTGGTCACTGCCACCTACGAAAACACCTCTACAGACTGGGTCTCTCTGACACCCCACTTTGTAGAGGATGTGATCAAGAAGATGAGACTGTCGAGCACATTCTTTGTGAATGTCAGACACTCTCTCATCTTAGGTTTCATGTATTCGGCGAGCACAGGCTAACACACGCCAGTATGAGGGAACTTAATTCAGGCGACGTTATCGCCTACTTCAGAGAAGTAGGCTGGATGACGAGCTAGATTGAAGTTTTGAACCTCAGAAGGATGCACAATGGGCCAATTGTGGCCTTAGTGCTGTGGGGTCTACCCACCCTTCCAACTTTTACAGATACAGAGAAGTTATTTCAAAATTATTGGTAACAAAACCAACAAATATTTTAATAAAAAGGAGTTAAAAACTAGATTCTCCATATCCATGAAGACAGGAACAGATCTAAAACAAAAAATAAATTACAAGTTGTACGTTTTAAGTTGCCAAAAAATATTTTTGTTTGTGCTTTTCATTTATTCCAACCTAATACTATCCAAAAAAAATTACCTAGACTTTTTTAAAGTGTAACTAAAAAACTTAACAATGTTAATTATCTACACCCCACGCCCTATTTGCTTTCATGTGTTCCAAAATCACGCAATTTGAAATGTATGAGCGGCTTCTGTAATTTAATAGTCGACTATTAAATAAACATGATCTATCTATTAATTAAGTGTTAGTCGGTAAATTTTCAAAGGTAATTTACAACTTGGATGACGTCCAAACTTATTTCAATTGGATATAATTTAAGGGAAAACCTGGCAAACTGAAAAAAAATGTTTTGGAGAATTACGAGCTTCACTCACCAACTCGACAACAATATTTATTAGATTTAATTATAATTAGAGAAAGCTGTCATTTCCAGTCAATAGAAACTCGCTTCAAGACTGTACACTTGATAATGATGATAATAATAGTAATTTATGCAAGTGTATAAAGTAGCACTTTTTTTCACGAATGAAAAAAGTTGACCGCACGAGCCATCAGTCGAGTGCGGCAATTCCATGAGTGAAAAAAAGACACTTTATGCACATGTTGCATACATTATTTTTTCTACAGCCCTATATAAAAAAATAAAATGCAAATAGAAATTTGGGATATTTTAATTAAGCTCCTTTGGTAAATTACAATTATATGTATTCCAAGTTTCATGAAATTTCATCCTCGATGCCCAGCCAAGTATCTCAGAAGTCCATCCTCGATGCCCAGCCAAGTTTCATTGTGTTATCTTATGGAAAGCGTGAAATAAAGTTAACGTTATGGCACTTTTTTACTTTTTTTCACTCTAACCATAAACAACCACTTTAAGCGCTACAAACCGATGAAATACAAGGTACTTTTTAAAGATAGGGCGTAGAAAAAATATTTGTTTTTCTTATGCTTTATTACATGCATTTTAATTCTATAAACTCCTATATTTTCATATTCACTTTTCACTATAATGCTTTCTTTTCGCTTTCACGTTGGTTCATGTTGCGTCTTCCTACACTTTACTTTCTTAATTTATTTGAATGGGATTTCTCTTATATAGAATTTTTGAAATCAACTTTGGCAGAAGATCACTGAAGACCACATTAAAAATTCACTGAATTTACGAAATAGTCTCGCAATATCCGTTGAAATGATAGTGTGTTCCTCATGTGGTGATTTCTTAGAGCATTTGATAAGGAAGTAATCCAGAATCATCCAGCTGAAATGAATAACAAACATTTTTTAATCTCAATATTAGTTGACAAATAAGGATGATATTTAATATCGAAAGTTTCATTTAAAACAGTAATATGAGTAGATTCAACGAAGTAAGGATCGAGACAGTCAATTTCAGATAAATATATAGTTTAGATTGATATTTTTCACGATTACTGTCAGTAAATGATATTAGGCACCTCCAAGCAACTGTCCCGCCTGAAGGAGCTTTTAGAAGGATAGCTGTACAGACCACTTTGTCCTGCTGGCAGGCCTATTATTTATAATTTGTTCTGTTCTTCCGGGCTTCCAGGACTTTTTAGCTTCGGGTAGTACATCTCCTCTTCCTAGTGGCGTAGTCTTGTTTTTTTATTCAAGGATTTTTAGAAAATGAACACGCTCTTTTTATAAAATATTAAGTGCCAGCTTCCCCACCTTCTGATAAGTGTCGGATGGTTTATTCACGTCTTTTGTCTTTGTCACTTAACATAAAGTAAAAACTAAGAAGGGACAAAAGTTACGTTACACTTATAAGAAGGTGGTGAAACTCGCTCTAAGTATTTATTCTTTTCCCATGATATAAAAATAAACTGGTGTTCTTTTCAGTACAAACGTAAAAACAAAAAACGTAACACGAACTTAATCTAGAATTTCTATGGAAATCACATGCAGAATATGATACGCATAAAAATCACGACCTGTTGTTGGTGCACAAAGAACTGCGCGTTCTCCACAACAATTGCAGAAGTAACTAGCTTTTTGCTATTCACGCCGAATTCTCCTACATATAATACATTTTATCGCCAAGCGTCAGTAAAGCCGTAATTATCAGATTGCTTTCCGGAGGTAAACAAACACTTTATTTTACCGTAAAATAAAGTATTTTGACTTTGACAGTAATCGAAAATCAACTGTCACTGTCACGCTTCTCCCTATATTACGGCTAGATAATAGTTTTCTTGTGATTTATTCATAACAAATTATGGAAGATATTCAGTGCACGCCTCCTGAAATTCAATTGAAGTCATTAGAACTTTTGCCAGAAAAATCCAAAGAAAAATATAATCGCCAGTACGACATTTTTATGGAGTGGTGCAATAGACACAAAGTTAGGAAATATAGTGAAAACGTGTTATTGGCATATTTTTCCGATTTATCAAAGAAGTATTGTTCCTCTTCAATGTGGTCCAATTATTCCATGCTTAAAGCAACCCTTTCAGTGAAGCAAGTCGTCAACATAGGTGAATATATAAAACTTACAGCTTTTTTAAAACAAAAAGCAAGGAATCATGTTCCAAAGAAATCCAAAACTCTTTCACAAGAAGAAATACTTAAATTTTTACTAGATGTGCCGGACGAAATCTACTTGATGATGAAGGTAATTTGTACAAACTTTTCAAAACCAAAATGATACAATGTAGCATTTTTTAGATTTGTGTTTTATTTGGAATTGCTGGAGATTTACGTAGTGAAGAACTTTTGAATTTAAAAGTATGTGACATAGAGCACAAAGAAACAATTCTGGTGGTTCATATACCCAAAACAAAGACCAACAAGCCTCGTTTATTTGTAGTCACTGAATAATTTGAAGGAGAAGTAAAATCCATAGAATTATTTAATAAATATTTCTCTCTGCGTCCTAAGCACACGTCTCACGATCGATTTTTCCTAACCTACAGGAACGGTAAATGTACTGTTCATCCAATTGGAATTCATACTATCGGAAGTGTTCCAAGCAAAATTGCCAAATATCTGTTTCTGCCAGAGCCATCAATTTACACGAGACATTGTTTCCGTCGAACATCCGCCACTCTCTTTGCCAACGCAGGCGGAAGTAAAGAAAATTTGAAACGCCACGGAGGGTGGAAAAGTGACACGATTGCAGAGTCCTATGTTGAAGAATCTGTGCTCAATAAAACCAAAATTGCGAAGAGAATTTTAGGCGATGATCCTACTGACAACACAGCTATCACCAATTCTAAAAGAGAAGATTTGCACATTTTCAATATAGATAATAACCCTCAAACGTTTTCGGTTGGAATAACTCCTTCCACTTTAGGTATTCATTTTTATAATGCTTCAGGGTGTACGTTTAATTTCAAAATAACAAATAATAAGTAGATTTGTTCTATATTTGCTGTTAACTTTGTCATAATAAAATGCAATGAGTGATATCTCAGTTTTTTATATTCAGAATTCTTAACAGTCGGCGATAAAATTTTGTATGCACCACGTCAGTAAAGTGTCTTTATCGAACTCGCCTGTTATTCGCCTCGCTCGCTCTTCTCAATTTCAGACTCGTTCGATAAGGAATGACTTTACTGCCTTGGTACATAAATAACTATTATTGAAGTCTTTATTTACCGATGGTAGTAACAAGTTGGTGACCTTGATACGAGCATTTTCCCTTTGATACCTTCATTTCTTGGGATGTTATTTTCTGGAGTACCAGTGGGTCAGTCCTTTGTAATCCGATAGGATAAATCCGCATGTAGTAGTTTACTAACATGTTTGAAATATTTGTAACATGTTTGAAATATTTGTAACCTGTTTGAAATATTTGTAACATGTTTGAAATATTTGTATGCTAAATAGGCATTGGTTTCGACAATTCCTAATAGTGAAGCATACATACGATGTTTTCAGTGCGCGTTCCATACCTCTTCTAGTGCTATCCCGGAAGGTCGGATATGATTATGAACACCGATTGCCGGGGCCCGCTCAATATATTCTTGGAACATCTATTGTATATATTCTTCCTTCTTTGTCAATTCCTTGCTTTTTCGCTGCAACTCCTTGAAGAGTCGTACCAAAACTGCCGAAAAATGTATGCAATATTTTGTCATGCCAAACTGCACAGATTAGCTCAGTAGTTTCCACTGTTGCCTTCCCAAATACCACACTACCCCGATCTTCGGGGCATTTCTCTTTTAGAGATTTTATTGGAAACTGCTTTGTAGCAGTCTTCACCAAACCGATAAAATACAGACGTCTTATTTCAAGTGCAACTGCAGTTTTTACTGAGGCAAGTCTCCCACAATGATCTTTCCTAGTCCAATCCCTGGTGTAAACTATTTTGTCAACCAACCCCCCACTTACCTCCTCCCCTTCAACGAGTTCACAAAATCCGCGTTTGGTTTTTCTTAATAATTCGATATTTATCGCCATTATATATCTCCCAAATCACATAAGCTATGTTTCCGGATACACTTTTCACAACAACAAAACAGAATCCAGTTTTATATCCCGATCCAAACATAGACAGATCCATCATCGAACTTCGTAGCTTTCGTGAATACACTATGGTTTTCCTTAATTTTTGCAACAATTATTGTGCAGCGGAGCAACGAACGTCCGAACACCACTGCTAACAGCGAGAAACTGTTCGGAAATCCAAATCGCTCAATAATTTCCTTGACGTTGGAACATCGCGTTCAAACCTGAATATCAGATAGGCAAAATTTTACGCTCTTTCCATTGGCGACATTTTTGTTCTTCTGGAAGGACTGCGTCATATATAAAAACACACATTTAATTTTAGGGCCTGCCGGTAGAACAAATTGTCTTGCCGACAAGCCCCTTGGACGTTCTATCATTAATGGCGGTGACTATTTATTAATGGCAACTACAAACTTGTGATTTTCCATTTACCGCCATGAAGGGATAGGTCAAAACTACTTTTAGCCATTCACTATATTTTTCGATATAAATACTGATTTTTCACTTGTTCTCCCATTGTTTCATTTTTTTTCAGTTAATATTCCAAAAGCAGACTATGTGAGGAGAGTGACGAAAGTCAGACATGTCAAGTTTCAGTATAGAGCGTTTTCACATCCGCCATGTTGGCCCCCACTACTCACCGCTTGGGGGTAAAACAAAACCACTGTTTCAATGCATTTCTTATGAAGGCGAATGTAAACATTGCATTTTTTATTTAATCAAAATTGTTTATGTATTTATTAAAGTAATTGACGTGGGTGTTGATTATCTATAGACAAATTTCTTTTTATTTAAAAAAAAATACTTTCAATTATCGTACTGTTTTCCTGCAAAAAGTGGTTCTTATATCGAGTGTCAGCCGGTGTTTATATATGTAGTGCACAAAATGTTAGTACCTATCGTCGGCTTAACATGTAAATTTAGTAAGTCCTAAATTGTAAATTTTACAGGAGAGCTAAAAAACTTCCTATATGTTGGTATATTAAATTTTTTTAAACAAAAACTTTTACCAAATGTTTAAACATATCTAATTTACCAAATTATGGAAAATAATTAACAAAACAAGTTTTTTTTGGTTTTTTTGGGACTTACAACATTTTCACTTATATTTTTTAAAAACTTATTGGACTTTCAACATTTTCACTTTTAAAGCAATAATTAAAACAACACTAATTAGTATTTCAAGCTATTATATTTATTGAACAACAGATACAGGATAAAAATTATTATTAACGAAAACTAAACAAAACAATAATATTTTTTTAACATCAATAACTTTAACTGCTAAATCTTACACTTTTAGGAACTATAAGTTTAAAAATAATTGTTACTATTCTTCAAATGGCAAATTATCATAAAACGAGTGATAGTCTTTATTTAAACTAGCTTTAAGACTCTGAAGATGATCGTACTTTGTTTTTTTAATCGGTATCTCACATTGGTACAACTGTGGAAGATCTTCCAATGCACACGGATGAACTTTATGTACATTACGGTGTTCCAAAGATTGATACTCAGCATTATGTCCTACTTTGTATAGTACTTGTCCATTAGGTTTGTACATTATTGATCGTAAGTCGGTAACTGCTGGATCACCAACTTTTCTCCCAGGTCTTATGGATGTTAAAAACTTGAGCTTGTCCAAATTTTTAAAAAATTCGTAAGTTAAATACTTAACAAAATATGGACGTGGATTCTGTCTTGCTTGGAGGCAGACCCCAACATACTCAGCTGGTACGTTAATAGAAATATTTTTCAATTTTCTTTCAATACAAGAATGCATGGAGTCTGCCTCCATTTGCGTGTGCCCCTTTTCGAGGTACTTTTGCTCAATTTGTATACCATATTTCATGGATATATTAAGGAGAGCATTAGACATTATGGAGTTACTATTTTGTGAGGTACATCCATCACTCCAAAATATTATGGATTTTTCATTTGCCATCTTCTCTAATACATGCTCCTTTATGAAGTACGACAATATGGAGGCATAATTATTGGCAGTTACTCCTCCTGCGGCTTCATGCCAAATAAAACAGTAACCATTACCGGTTTTCATATCATAAAGTGTAAAATTATGGACCATGAGTTTTGTTTTAAAATATAGCGAGGAGACGTTTGATTTTGGACTCAAAAGCACTGCTTGAAGGTCCATACAAAACACTTCATTTTCTGAGGTTTTATCTTGGTCTTTTGCCTCCCTGGCTTCAACTTTTTTTTTGGTGTACGAGAAATTCTTCCTCTGAGAGATTTCCGGTTCTATGTGATACACATTTGTCACATTCATCCTTTTTCGGTTTAAATAAGGCTACATTCATTTCATCAAAGACATGATAAAAAGTAGCTACTGAAAGGTATTTTATGCCCTTTTCCTTGCACCAAAAGTCTCCATAACATTTGTAAAGAGCGGATTTTGAGGCCCATGTCCGTTCTAAATATTGTCTGTTTGAACTGGCCCTACAATAATGTGACTCAACTTTTGGAAGATTTTCAAAAAATTCCTGCAAATTTTTCTTCTCTTGGGCGAATTTTTCTTTATTTGTACGATGTTGTTCATCTTGATTATTAACGCTTTCATCATTCGACGCATTTTCTATACTTTTTAAGTTTCTTTCGTTACATCCTGAAAACTTCCATATATCGACCATTCTCTCACCCATTGCTATTGTATTTAAATACATTTTCTTGCATACTCTTATAGTTGAATCATCTCGTTTCTTTAAATTATACTCCGATGAGTACTCTCGTCTAGATTTATTTTCTTCTTTTCTGTTCCTGTGCCGTTTGGTTGGTGCGTTTTTAACCGATAAATACACAAACGTTTTTCTTTGTTCCCAATTCATTTGTTCCCAAAACATTTTAAATATTTCTTGCCGATCATCTTCACCTAATTTTTGGCACTCCAGACTGGTTTTGGTTTTATTTGTTAATTTAGATCGTTTACATTCGCAACGTGGTCCAAGGGATCTTCCTGGCTTTGCAATCTCTGTCCAAACACCATTTATTTTTTTTCTTCCGTTGTAGTTTTTTCCTTTTTCTCTATTTATTTCATTAACCTTCTGCTTCCAGGTATTTTTACTCACCAAATGCTTCTTTTTTCTTTTCTTTTTTGGCTCATTATTCTCATTCTCATTATTGGATAAGCTGTTATTATCAGAATCGGATTTATTGTTATTGGAGAGTTCCCCGGCGTCAGGATTGTCGTATTTATTATTTTCTTCTGTTGTTGACTGATCATCAAGATAATTTCATATCTCTTTGCTGCTACTTGGTATTTCTAAAATATCTTGCATGTTACAGCAAGATTGATAATCATTCTCTTTATCAACTATCATTAGACCCTCGCATCTCTGACTACCTTCTTTATTATTATTTAATTGCATATCGATAGGATAGCAAATATTTATGCTATTTGCTAGTGGTATATCCAAATGCACAATATTTTGATCTATTTCAATATGTTGCGTTATTTCTGGGATATCCAGGATTAACAACGGACTTGTGTTTTCAAGTGGCATTAACAAAAGTTCTTTATTTTCACCACTGGACATCGCAGTGTTAGTTGCAGCCGCCATAATTTTCATTGTTCTTGATTGAAACGATGCCATTTTTCTGCAAAAAACACATACATTGTAATTTAACTTAAATATAGGTACATTTACAATAACTACTCAAAATAATTTTTGTTAACATTATATTATTTTAAGTACATGATAAATCCAGAAAAAGCAAATTTAAGAACTATTTTTTGGTACCATTTCTTATTACTTATTTAATAATATGTAGTAAGTCCATTGTTTTAATTTATTTTACAACAATATTCCTTTTTATAAAATGTTGTAAGTCCATGTGAACTTTCTTTAATAAGTTTTAACAAGTAATTAAAATTAATATGAGAAATATATTAAAGAAAATTACTCTAATATGTTCAATGAATACCTTATTAATTAGAAAACAATTAAAAGTGCTCTAATACTTACCGTTTTTAACATAAAAACTACGACCACATGCACACCTGTTACAACTAAATTAAACTGACAGGACTTACGACATTTAACTGTAAACCACAGAGAAGAATGGACTTTCGACATTTACATAATCGGTAATACAGTTACCTATGTTCACATTTAAGCGAAGTTATTCAGTCAGGAGATTGATTGTATTATTTTCTAGTAGATGGCACTTCAAGTCTATTTTTGACCAATTGTGGACTTACGACATTTGCATGTTAAGCCGACGCTATGCCAATACTAAAAATTTCATAGTGATGTAATAATAGTCTATTTTTTCTTAATTATATTATAACCTGAACTTTGTTATAAAACTAGGCAGGTTAGGATATTAAAGCACTTCTTAATTTTAGTCCATTTCATTTCAATTTACGATTTTATTGATGTTAGTTTTTACTTTAGTGTCAAAATGGTTCACTCATGCATTGTGTTAAGTTGTAAAACACATTCAAAGAAAGATGATGGTGCTCATTATTATAGAATACCAGCAATAATTAGTGATAAGAATTGTGTACTAAAACATGATGTAGAAAAGCATAAAAAATTGATTGAACTTTCAAAAAAGAGGCAAACTGCTTGGGTACAAGCATTAAAACTGGGACCGTTAAGTGAGTCTGGATTAAAGCATTCAAGAATTTGTCATAAACACTTTCTTTCAGGTAATATCATTATTCAATTTTCTTGTTATTCTGATATCATTTTATAATTATCAAAAAGTACATCATCATTATAGGAGAGCCATCAGCCGCATTAACTGAAGAAACAGTCCAGATTGGATTCCATGTCAGCACTTAGGATACAGTATTGGAACATCAATCAAAAGAAAATCTGCATTACAAAGATATAACAGGCATCAGAAGAGAGTTAGTCATTTTGTATATTTATTTTATATTATAACTTAAAAATAATTAAATTATTTATCTTAGATTAAAACGATGAATGAAAGTTCCGATGGAGAAGTCATGGAAGCAGGCAATTAAATAATGAATGAAGGTGATGCTGATGATGAACTATTTGAAAATGAATCTTCAAATTGCAAAAGCACTCAGACAGACATGACAATGGAATGCTTTACTAAATAGACTTGACATTACGACTACTGACAATATCAGAGCACAAATGGCCACGTTAAATTTGGATGAAAACTCGTTCGAAGGAGATGATAAAAAAACTAAGTATTTTACTCGTTTGAGTAATTTCAAATTGTTACAAGCTCTCCACAAACTGGTATCTCCATACCTATCCAAGAATTCTAAACCAAATTCCCTTCCGACATTCAAACAACTGCTCCTTATGTTAATGAAGTTACGTTTGGACTTACCCTTCCAATATTTATCTTACAGGTTGTGCTTTTTTTCAATTGATTATTCAACAAAAATAGTAATTATTAATTAAACATTTTATTTAGGTTTGGAGTAGCTGTTTTCACAGTAAGTAGGTATTTTAGAAAGTGTGTGCATGTGTTATATTACCTTCTACTACCACTCATTCACTGGCCTGACAAAGAAACACTTCATTCTACAATGCCTTCCTGCTTTAAAGAAGCTTTCAGTGATGAAGTTAGAGTTATAATTGATTGCTTTGAAGTATTTATTGAAAGCACATCAATTTTAAAGTCCAATGCACAGTGTTGGTCATCATACAAGCACCACAAAACTGTCAAAATTTTGATTGGAATAACACATTAAGGAACCATTTGTTTCATTTCTCCCAGTTATGGAGGACGTGCTAGTGATAAGTTTATTACAGAAGATTGTGGAATTTTGGAGAAAATTGAACCAGGAGATCTTGTTATGGCTGATCGCGGCTTCTTAATCGAAGAATTTCTTCATTCTTTAGGGGTTTCTCTTAAAATTCCTATTTTTACCAAAGGTACACAAATCATTATTAAAAACAAAAACTTCTTATAATTTTGAAAACATTATACATTATTTTTGACAGGTAAAAGCCAATTGCACCCCAAGGGATTAGAAGAGACTCGACGCATTGCAAATGTTCGAATTCATGTTGAAAGAGTCATTGGACTTTTAAGACAGAAATATGAGATCTTAGCAGGTCCGATTCCAATCTACATGCTTTATCCTGGTGAAAATGGTGTATGCTTCTTTGATGAAATGGTTGTTGTTTGTTGTGGTTTAATTAACTTGTGTTCTTCCATAGTTGCATAAACATTCATTAACCTGTTTTTTATTTATAAGATACAGTAATTTTTTATTTGATGTTTCACTAATTTATTACTTAGTATAAAAAATTACTCATATAATAATTCTCTTTTAGTACCTACTATTTTTTTAAATAATGATTGTGTATGTATATAATACAGATTAGTGGTATTCTTAAAAAAAAATATCAGTAAAATTAACTATTTTATTAAAGAAAGCTAACTGTAAAGTAATCTACTGACTTCAACTTACAATGCATCTACAAAATGAAGATTTTGTTATGATACAAAAAGGTTATTTTTAAATAAATAAAACTATTTTATTCAATTTTGTTGTTTATTCATTCGATCCCTTCCATACTCTCTATAATTATTTCATTGAATTGTGAGGAACATTCTGTACAAAACCAAAATTGAGATTCTTGTATTTCAAATACTGAAACACATTGTTTGTGAAACCATTTGATTTTACAATTTTTATTTGAACATCTTATCATATCCCTACCATCATCTGGCTGCAAACAATAACACCACACTTCTAATTGAAATAAATATCTTGACTGTGCATGTATACCATCTCGCCAGCAATTCAGGTTTTAATATCAATGAGTAAAACTCACAAGCTTTTTGTAAATTTACAGTCATAAATTCTAAATCAAACATTATTCTATCAATGCATATTTCTTTTTTTGACCATATAACAAAATCACAATAACTTCTTTGAGTACAATACATTTGTAATTGAACTTGATAATAATATGCATGATCTCTTTTCAATTTTATACTATTGTTTTTATTTATTAATAAAAAACTATCTTTTAACTCTGCAATATTTTTTATTGATACTCTTGAATCCAGTAACCTGTAACCCTTTAATTTCTATGCACCCTGGGCCACAACACTTACAAGAAACAAACCCATCAGGGGATGCGGCAAATATAGGAGTGTCTATTGATATGACTAATCCTGATAATGTGATTTGTAGATTTTGATGTAATTTCATTAAGCTTTCATAATATTTTCTTGCCATATCTTCATGATTAATACCATACATTACTTGTTTTGTTTTGATCGATACTTTGAGAGGATAACATATAATTTTTATTAAAGATAATGATGGTTTATAGACTGATGTTTTACAAGCCAATTTAAAATTAGATGATGTAATTCTCCCAGCTTTGTACTTAAACAAATTATGACTTTTTGATTGTTTCAATGTTATTTTCTGTACAGCTTCTTGTTCATTTTTTGAAATTGATAAATTAATATTCACACTTCTTAATTCTTGTAACGAATAACTTTCATAAATTGTTTCATACAATTTATCTAAGGTACTTGGTAAATGTTCAACATTACTTATTGTTCTTTGAGATGCAAAAGGCTGGACAACACTTAAGATGGCAGCTGAAGGATTAGCAATTTCAACTTCTGATAAAAAGTTATGAAAATTCTCTCTGCTTAAAAGTGAAACTTTTAATTGTTCAACATCTGCAATAAAATACGTAGGTTTATTTATAGTTTGTGTTAAAAATTAAATAAAACCTTTACTATACTTATAAAAATACCTTTAAATGAACTAATATTTTTGCCCCAGTTGATATGTCTCACTCTTTGAGGAACTAAAGGTTGATTTGTTTTTGGTACATTCCAAGAACATAACTTATCAGTACATGATGAACTATCTTTATTTTGTTCAAAATGAATAGCAAAAATTAACGCTGCAGTATGACTGCAAACTTCTCCAAGTCCAGCCATACAATTACAGTGGGCACTTGAGATGTCACTTTCTGGTAAAATTACCACCCATGGATGAAACGGAGTATCATTCATCCTCTGAGAATGTTTAATCTATATTTTATCAAATATAATTAGTAATGAGTATATTATTTACACTGACGACTATGAATAAATGAAAATGTATTTATATTATTACCTTTCCTACAGCCACATAATTTTCTCTTACTCTAGTACAGTTTATTTCCAACACGAAACCAGATTCATAATCTTTATAAGCTTCTAAACTTTTAATACTTTTTAATTGTTTCCCGGTATAGTAACTGTGGGACAGTACAAAATAATTAACTATATCAATGTAATTTACTTTAGGCAAATCTTTAAGATCAATATTATAGTGTTCCTTAGTCAATGTATATGGGTCGAAATTATCAATTACACTAATTTTTTTAATGTAACGATCTCGGACATCCCCACTGAGAGTCATGAAATATAGGCTCATGATGGAGCAGTTTTATTTATGCATTTATTTATACATTCATTTGTAAAGGATAATATGTTCCGACACACCCGATATAAAAACCACTTTTTGCACGAAAACTGTAAGATAATTGAATTTATTTTTTTTTAAATAAAAAGGAGTTTGTCTACAGATAATCAACACCAACGTCAATTACTTTAATAAATACATAAACAATTTTGATTAAATAAAAAATGCAATGTTTACATTCGCCTTCATAAGAAATGCATTGAAACAGCTGGTATTGTTTTACCCACAAGCGGTGAGTAGTGGGGGCCAGCATGGCGGATGTGAAAACGCTCTATTGTTCGGAAAGCATACTTCACATTTTTGCAAAGAATATTATGCTTTTGTTTTGATGTGGCAACAGTGGCGCACCCAGGGGTGGGGGGGGGTCACGGGGGCACAGCCCCCCCCCGAACTCCTATAGACCAACCAATATTTCTCTCACAGTTTGTACTCACAGTTTGTAACCGAATTGAAAATAAATGTTCTGTCGTCTGCCGTGAGCCGTGAAATCTTTTCTTCTAAGTAAATATTTTTGGGATGTACTGTACTTGTACATTATCTTGTCTTAACTCCGCCCTTGCGCAGTTTACGACTGCGATACCTCGCTAGGGAATGAGGCATTATTACATCATCTGCTACGTTATGGTTATGAACAGTATATTAGTGTCAGTGATGAGTGTTGGTTGAGCACAATGAGCACATCCGATTTTGTTTCTGAATAATTGTTGTTGGGCGTCGCATTGTTTTTAAGATCTCGGTGCTTTGAAGGTATAACCCATAAACAATGTAAGTAGACTATTTAATGGGTCATATTTTCTATGTTCATTTACTGACTTATTTTTTCTAGACGTTAATCAAAAATCAAAATGAATGGAAAACGGAGGTCTCAAACTCTTTTGGATTTTTTTCAAAAGAAAAAGACAAAGACAAACGAGGATACTTCAGATGAAGGTGGAAATATTGATGCTGTGATTGATTCTCAGCCATCAACCTCTGGGGTGGTTGTTACTACTGTTGCAGACCAATCTGATATTTCTTCCTTCAGAAACAAAAACAAACAGCTGAATGATGGTGACAAAATAAAAATACTGCAGGGGTTATCGGCACCACAAAAAAATTTGAGTTTCCAAGTACAACTTTTGGAAATAAATCTAGGAGATTCCAATATGATTGGCTTGAAAATTATAAGTGGCTGATATATTCGAAATCAGAAGACGGTGCTTACTGTAAATATTGTTTCATTTTTTCCCAAAAAGAAGTTGGACATAATTCAGGTCAAATCACTGGACATCTTGTTAGTGATCCTTATCGAAATTGGAAAAAAGCTTTGGAGAGTTTTCAGAAACACCAGACAACCCAATACCATCGTGCTGCAAGTATTAAGGCTGACAACTTCTTGGCAGTAATGGCGGGGGAAAGTCAATCAATCGATTCTCAAGTTGATTCCGTAAGAACACGCCAGATCCAAGAAAACCAGGAGAAATTGGCCCCGATTATAAGGACTGTCATATTGTGTGGCAGACAGGGACTCCCTTTACGGGGACACCGGGACCATGGCGAGTTCAACGTCAGTGTAGAACCAGAAGAAAATGAGGGGAATTTTCGTGCCTTGTTGAGAGCTAGGATTGATTCTGGAGATGTGAATTTAAAGAAACATGTCCTCGAAATGCTACTTACATCAGCTGGAACATACAGAACCAAATAATTGAGGCATGTGACATCATAATAAAACGAAAAATTGCTAGTGAAGTGAATAGTTCTAAATGTTTCTCTATATTAGCCGATGAAACAACAGACATATCAACCATTGAACAATGTTCAATCTGTGTCCGTTATGTTAAAAATATTGGAACAAGCCACAATCAATTTACTATATGTGAAAATTTCCTTACTTTTGTGCCCATTAAGTCAACTTGTGGAAAAGATCTTGCTGATGCAATCATAAATGGACTGATATTATGCAATATTGATGTTTCAAATTTGAGAGGACAGGGATATGATGGAGCATCCAATATGAGTGGGCATCTAAAGGGGACCCAAGCTTGTATTGCCAAAGATCATCCAACAGCGCTCTATGTGCATTGTGCAGCACATAATCTCAATCTGGCCATTTCTAGTGCTTCCGGAATACCGCCTATCAGGAACTGTATGGGGACTATTGAGAAAGTGTATACTTTCTTCAATACCCCTAAAAGGCAACAAGTGCTGCAACATCAAGTGCAATTATTATTTCCAGAATCTCGCAGAGACCGGATGAAACAGATGTGTCCAACCAGATGGATTCAAAGGCATGATTCTGTCATGGTTATGGTGCAATTGTTAAAACCCGTGCATTCAGCACTTCAGGAAATATCTTTATGGAAAGATAAGGAATCCAGTTCATGTGCGTTCGTTTTGCTGAGTCCTCTGGCGCAGTCACAGTTCGTCATTTCGTTGTTCTCTGTAGAAAAGCTTCTCGGATACAGTCTTCCTTTATCTAAAATTCTCCAACTTGAGAACTCGGATCTTGCGTTTGCGATGGATAATGCCGAAGAAACAATCTCCAGTGTCAAATACGTGCGCGACAATGCTGAAGAGCAGTTCAAAAATATTTTCGATGAAGCAAAACAGATCGCCGATATGTTTGACATTGAAATCAAAATCCCAAGATTGGCCTCGAAGCAAACCAATCGGGCTAACGTACCCGCTGAAAGTGCTATAGATTATTATCGAAAATCAGTTTTCATACCATGGGTTGATTCATTTTTATCTGGCTTAGAAGATCGATTCACCCAACATAAGTCACTTCTTAAAAAATTCATGGTATTATTACCTGCAGAAAGTTTTCCTTCTGGATTAAAAAATAAGGAATTTTTGGACCTTGCTGAGTTTTATAGTCATGATATTCAGGACGTCAGCAGAAATATTCTGGAGGCAGAACTGTGTCTGTGGTACCAGAAATTTAATAAAACCAGTCATCCACAAAGACCAAAAAATGCACTTGATGCATTGAATTTATGTAATCAAGATATATATCCAAATGTTTTCATACTACTCAAAATATTCGCGACTCTGCCGGTATCGACCAGTTCTCCGGAAAGGTCATTCTCGACATTACGTCGACTGAAATCCTATTTGAGGAATACAACCAGTGAACATAGGCTGAATGGACTGGCACATTTGAATGTTCATAGGGAAATCCACGTTGACCCAAAGGAGGTGATGGCAGTTCTAAAGGAGAATGGACCAAGAAGGCTTGATTTTGTTTTATAAATATATATATATATATATATATATATATATATATATATATATATATATATATATGTATATATATATATATATATATATATATGTATATACATATATATATATATATATATATATATATATATATATATATATATATATATATATATATATATGTTTCGATTAACATCTTTGCTCCCAAATTTCACATCATTATTTGGTTATGCCGTGCTGGTGAGGCAAAATGAGCCAGAAACATGCATGTCCACGGTTACCACTCTATTTCAGTAGCCCTTTACTTTGCGTGAATTACCCATGATTCTCTTTGTTGTTGTTGTTAACATATCACGCGATATTCCTACATCTTCTTTGTTATTTACTATGGGTCGGAAGGTTCATGGCGGGGGGGCTATATGCGCCTCCGTGTCGATGTTGGTTGATGTCCTGAAAACTCGGGATCTTCCAATTGAAGACACAAATGAGCGTTTGGTTTCCCTGCTGAAATCCGTTATTTTGTGTTTTCCCATGTTTCGATTAACATCTTTGCTCCCAAATTTCACATCATTATTTGGTTATGCCGTGCTGGTGAGGCAAAATGAGCCAGAAACATGCATGTCCACGGTTACCACTCTATTTCAGTAGCCCTTTACTTTGCGTGAATTACCCATGATTCTCTTTGTTGTTGTTGTTAACATATCACGCGATATTCCTACATCTTCTTTGTTATATATATATATATATATATATATATATATATATATATATATATATAAATTAAAGTTGAATATATATATTTTTATATTTGACTCATTTTTACTCATCTCTCCTTCATCATTCTTTTCAGTCGTTAAAATGCTTCTTTCATTGTTGAGGGCAACACTCCATTGCGTAACTGAAATGAGATCAAAGGAAGAGGCGTGAGAGGCAGATTAAAGAAATTCTCCACTTATTGAAAAAAACCTTTCTTAAGAAACTTCAAGTTTGGTATGGTTATAGCATTCTATCGTTATTCTGAAATACACATGATCTTGACCAGAAAAAAATTCCTCTGCGGCGCAATTTTTGATCCGCATGCAGTCATGTGTGCCCCCCCATAACATCACTCTGGGTGCGCCACTGTGTGGCAACGACGCATTTGAGAAGGCAAGCCGTTAAAAATACGTTAGCAATGCGCATGACGAACAATGGCTTCGAATAAAATTCGTGTTTAGACACGTTGTGGAGGAAGCCGGTAGTAAAATAAGCCGAAAATGCATACTTATTTTTATTTATTCAGTGTATAAGAACAATATTGATCGATACGAAGTAAAAGTGTTTGTACCAGATTGTTTTTCATTTACACCGTCCAATTCGATAAGTACAAAAAGTGTATTCAATCATATCATGAACATTTGGTAGCAGAGCGTGCTTTTGTTGAGTTCTCAACTCCCGACCGATTTATTAGAGCGGCCAGTGGAAAGAGGAATTGGAAAGTGAATTGGAAACGCATTCATCTGGACGATCAATTTGGCCAAGCATAAAGGATCAAAAATTGTGAGTTCCCTTTATTATTATCCATATCGTATTTTTGTTGATTTGAGCCTAAATTACAATTATGTCAGATATTAGACGAAGGGGAATAATTAAATTTAAGTTAACATTGTTTAAAAAATATATTGAAAATTTACCGCAAATCGTATCGGATTTAGAAATATTACAGCTAAAAACACGGCTTTTAGACTTAAATAATTTAAAAACAGAATTTGAGGAAGTGCAGTCGCGTATAGAACCAAAGAATACACCAACAACAAGAAGCGAAACTTAAGCTTTTTGACAATTAATTTTCTGAATGCGCATGTGTGATAGACGCCATTTTTTATATGTGTTTTACGTCAATGTCATTTTTGTTGTTAAACTTTGAACAATACCGTTTAGTAAAAGTAACTAGTTGCATTCTTAGTGAGAAATTATTGTATTTATGATGGGAAGAATAGGGATCGAGACGGAACTATAGAGGCAGCACTTATGCCGAAAGTAGAGCGCCCTGGTGTTAAATCAGAAAAACATTGTGATGTAAACACTATAATAAACAACCTACAAAATGCAAAAAATGAATAGATCTTTTTATTTTCTTTGCCAGGAAAAATTGTTGGTATGTAAGATGGGTGTAAGGGATTATCTGATTTTTGATTATTGACAAAATGAGCACTGCAAATTCTAGTATTTTTATTTGGTTCCCAATCCTCCCGATGTTTTCTGAAAGGTAATTAAAAAACTTGAAGAAGTGATTCGTTTTGTACAAATGTTTACTTTCTTCCCCTTAATAGTATTTAATTATTTGAACTTATTACATAATATTAAAGTCGGCAAACACATTACTAGTTTTTTATTTTATATAATCAATGAAATCGTACAGAAAATAACATTTTATTCTCTCGATAATAATCTTTTATTTATGTAACAAGAAAGTTTAGAACTTTTCTAATAGCTGCCAATTGTAGTATCATCCTGATTATACACAAAATAATAGTTAACAAAATGTTTTAACTAGAACATTTTAAATACATATGGGTTTTTACTGCATTTATTCATTTTTGACGTTTCAAGGTTATCCACGCAGTGTTCATTGAATTTTCGGAGAAACTATAAAATTTCAACTGCGTAGTATTTTTATACAGCATATTTGAACAGCCGTGAATACAGAAAGATACTTTTGATGACGACATCACAAACATTTAATATCATTTTTAAAAAATGAAGATTTAAAAACGCTGATTATACAAAACTACTAATACTACTAATAGTGTTTACATCACATTTTTTGTGTTTTTTCACGGTAGATGGCGTAAACGTCATCTTTCTCGGTCCCTATAAGCTGTGAAGTTCGTGGATGTCACTCAACAACAGGAGAAAAGTTAACTATGTTTGGTTTTCCCAAAGACCCTGTGAGGTAAGAGAAATTGTTTCTATATGTAATGTATTATAGGTATATATTCATTTTTCAATATTTTACATGTTCCTATGAATTGTAAGTTGTGTAAATCTATGTTTTTGTTTGTTAACGTTGATCTGTCCCTCTACCTTTAATAACATGTAATGATAATATTATGTACTACAATAAGCTTTCTGCTGACGAGCCCTGTTCTGCAAAAAACACGTTGAATGAAAATACATAATATTCAATATAAATTAATAGTTAATTTCTTTTATAGACATGTGAATATATACCTACCTTTATTTACTTTTTAGGGTACAGTTATGGTTGGAAGCTTGTAACCGTAGATATTTGTTTGGAAAGACTACAGATGCTTAACAAAAGAATTTATAGGTTGTGTGAACTTCACTTTGAGAAAAAAATTGTTTCCAAAGGAGGATATTCCAAGCGTTTGTTTCAGCTAGCTGCCCCTGCCATATTTTCATGGTTAAAATGCAAGGGACATATTTTATTGAATCACCCACCAACAAAAATAGTTATTCAGTCTGGTAAATATTAAATTTAAGTAGACATTACAATCAACTGTTATTAATATTCATTTTTTGTCACCTGGCCACAGGATTAATTGATACTTTACCACAGGATGAATTAATACCTTCATGGAATTTGTGTAAGGGAACGATTACTACAATTACTTTTATAATTGCAGCTACCACACCATTACAGCAATAGCGACATTCATCTCTTAGGCCTCTGCAATACACGAGTTACCGTGATGCTTCTCCACTGCTTAGTATATATAATTATTATTTAGATTCACCTCTGTAAGTCAATATACATCAAAATGGATGGCTTTCTCATACCTAGATAAGTTAGTAAAAAATTAAGTGTTTGCAACTGTGAATTTAACTAGACGAAAGTTTCACCTACAATGTTCAGCCTACCTGTGTCTCACTTAAAAGAATCTTGGTTTTGTTATAAAAGAGTATTTTTTATGATTTTGTTATGATAGAGAAATATTTTTTTATTTATCCCATGCTCACTTTGTGGCAGTATTAACTATCAGTCTCTGATATGCTATTAATGTGTAAGAGAATTCTTCTGGTAAAATAGATACTAGAAAACTAAAGTGTCGGATGAATAAAACAACACATTGTCTATGATAAAACCTACTCATACACTTCTGTGTCCATTAATATAGTCTTCCTGTATTTTTCTTTTCAGATAATCAACCTTTTAAAATGGACGTTAGGGGGAAGTACTGAGTTACGACCTGTATGTACCTTTACAATCTCCTTCGACTTCTGTAGTGATCCCTAAAGGACAGTAACGGCGAAAGGACATTAGCTTAGAAATAAGATATAAATTTAGGTTAATATTAATTATAGTATTTAGCGAGCATTGATCTGAGACGGGCAATGTCAGTCACGTTCTTGTTAATGTATAAACAAACATGTACAACTTATAGACGGAGGTCAGACATGTAGTAAAATATAGCTACACTTCCTATAAAATGAGAGTGAACGAACCAGGGAATTGGAATTGTTATTAATACTTTGACTAAGTCGATTGATATTTATAATTGTGTATTTTAACGTATTAAAACTCGATCCAGTGATTTTATAAATGTGATGTTGTTTATTCTATTCCCGAATACAGGTTACTAGGTAAGTGGTTTCCTCAATGATAATATGCCTTTACGGTAAACGTCGAGTATACGAGGGACACTTACTAAGTAACCACTACATGGCGATCCTGCAAACTAAATGGAAATGGTAATAGTATAATGGTAATGGTAAAATATACATTGCCACTACATGGCGAACCTGCAAATTTAATGGTAATGATTGGTAAAATGGGCGCAAATGGTTATTGTAAAATGGTAATGGAAAAATTGATAGTAAAATGGTAATCGCCACCACATGGCGATCGTGAAAACTAAATGGTAATGATTGGTAATATGGAAACAAATGGTTATTGTAAATGGTAAAATGGTAACAAATGGTTATGGTAAATTATCCTGTAAGTAAATGGTAAAATTTCATTCTGCGAACGAAAAATTATGGTACAGTTGATGTTATAAGAGTAGAACTATATGGTTTTCTATTTAAATTTGGGACCTTGGAGAAGAGAAACAATGGGAGGATCATCAACCAAACAAGAGGCAAAAGAAACAGGAATTGTCAACAACACTTTCATGGTACAGCAAGATAATGTTGCGATGCACATAATGGTATTATTATACATTATAACTATATCTTTGATCTTAAAATTTGTTTGGTCATTATGGAAAACGCACCGAAGAGCGTTGAAAAGGGATATCAACCGAAGCAATGCAGTAAAGCAGGCAACAGGAACTCTCACCGTGTAAAAATAATTGTAAGTACATATGCATTCTATTCTTATGAACGAATTTTTTTTAAATGTCAATAACGTGGGAAGATTTTGAAGATAAGTTACGATTAATTGTGGAAGAAGTTAATAAACAGGGAAAAAGAGTTTTGAAGAAAAAAACTCCTAAAAATCCTGATATACATATACAAGTAATTAATAGCATAGTAGGTCTTTATAATAATTTTGCTAAGTTAATAGCCAAAAATTGGAAAAATTTAAGTTTAGTACAACAGGAGACTTGTAAAAATTATTCAAGTAGGATTAGGGATAAAGCTGATAGGGCATTTCAAGCGTTAAATTGTATTATCGACATACCTACCTCTATATTTGAGGAAATTGACACTATTGTATTACAAGCAATAAGCAAACAGTTGAAAATGGCGACAAGTATGAACGATTTTTTTAATTTTGCGAGTAAAGTTTTACCGAACGAGTTTAACGGCCAATCAAGCAAATTACAGTCATTCTTAGACTCATTAGATTTACTACAAATAAACGCGAATGGTAACGAGGAAAATGCTATTCTACTAATAAAAACGAAACTAACAGGAAAAGCTAGAAGTTTAATCACGACGGAAAATTCCATTGCAGACATCAAGAATGAACTTAAAACAGGGATAAGAGGAGACAATCCAAGCCTTCTCTTAGCGAAGCTTGGTAAAATAAGACAAAATTAATGGAAAGGATGTGACACAGTATGCAACAGAAATAGAGAAACTAGCGGAAAGATTACTAGCAGCATACATTTCGGAAGGGATGCCTGAACGGCTAGCCGAAAAATATACGAAGGAAGCAACGATTAAGGCAGTAACTATGAATGCCGCAACGGATGCAACCAAAACAATAATTGCAGCGGGAAGTTTTGAAACTACACAAGAGGTACTATCAAAATTGGTTTCAGTAGAAGGTATAGTAGGACAACAACAAGTCTTACACATGAAGTATAACAGGAATTTCTTCAGGAAGTCAAACTTTGACTTTAGGAATAATCACCGGAGAAGAAACAACGGAGGATTTTATAATAGTAATCATTCAGAAAGGACATTTCGACAGTATAATCAAGGAAACAACTACGGCGATACGAAAATTTTAATAAAGATAGGAAATACAATAATAATGGAAATTACAATAATCGAGTCAACAATAACGTGAGAATATGCAAGATAGAAGAGAAAATTGAAGAAATGAGCAGACAAATAGCACAATTGAAGAAGGAAAACTATGATTTAAGGATGGAAAATAAGGAACTATAGGAAAAAACAGAATTTTTGCAAGGAAACATGACAGATACTCAGAAAAATTTTAGAGAAAAGAATTTAATAATACATGGTATAGAAGAAGAAAACGAAGAAGATGAGGAACAACTAGAAAACAAATTAGAAGATGTAATGAACAAGGTTAATAACACAGTAGATGTTAAAACAGATATTTTGAAATGTAAAAGATTAGGAAACAAAACCAGTAACAAAAATAGACCAGTATTAATAATGATGAAAGATGTTAATAAGAAAGTAGAAACTTTGGAACGAACGAATAAATTAAAAGGAACAAAGATATACATTGATGAAGATTATCCAAAAGATATATTGGAACAGAGAAAATAGTTAATAAGATACATGAGACAGGCGAAGGAAAGTAATTGAAAATACATTAATTATTAACGACAACGTGTACAGTTTATAAGAACTAGAAGAAAGGAAGAATAAATTAGAAATACATACAGGAAGGAATAAATCAACATTTAAGGAAAATAACGAAACTAATCCGAAAATTTTGAATAAAATTTTCAGCGATAAAAGTTTTAAGCAACTAAGAGGTAAACAAATTGTCTAGGAAAAATATGAAATTTGATTGATTTGGAAGAATACGATTTTGAAATACAGTATGTTAAAGGTATAGCGAACTACGCGGATAGCATATCGAGAATATCCATAGAACTTAAGGATTTATACATAAATAATTCACATGTCTTGGTAATCACAAGAGCACAAACGCAAAAAGAAAACGCTTAAACAGAAAAGGATCAAAGGAATAAAGTAGAAACAAAGGATGTAAGAATACAAAAACCTGCAGTAGTAAAAGTTTTAAATAACTTTGAGGCACATAAATTACCAATTTTACACTTTGAAAATAACCGTATCTCACTTAGGATGAGCATCCGGATCAAGAATAAATTGAAATTTAGTGAAGCCTTAAATACCGGATTACACAACTTCGACCTAGGACGAACGTTGGAAAAGCTTGAAGAGCTTTCGGTAAGAAATTAAGTATGTATATGCGAAGTACCAAAAACGGTACAGCAAAAAGAAGAGATCCAAAAGATATTAGAAAGATACCACAATGATCCAATGTTTGGAGGACATGTAGGAAATAATAGATTATTAAAGAAACTAAGAGCAAATTTCAAGTGGAAAAACATGGAGAAAGACGTAAGGAAGTATGTAAAAAATTGTCATAAATGTCAAGTGAATAAAGCGAAACCTAATCATAAAGAAAAATTTGTTATAACAGATACATCTATAAAACCGTTTGATATTATTTACATAGACACAATAGGTCCGTTTGTAGAAAGTAACAACGGGAATCGTTATTGTATTACAATATTATGCGAATTAACTAAATACGCAGTTATGATACCGGTTCAGAATAAAGAAGCGCACACAATAGCAAAAGCAATTTTCGACAACTTTATACCGAATTACGGATTGATGAAGGAGATCAGAACAGATAAAGGGACGGAATATAAGAACGAAATAATTAAGAATTTAGCGGAACTATTAAATATAAAACATAATTTTTCAACAGCTTACCATCACGAAGCAATAGGCAGTTGTGAAAGATTACATAGGACATTTAACGAATATATAAGAAACTTTATCAAAGATTCTAGGGATAACTGGTGCGAGTTTGTAAGAATGTTCGCATATTGCTATAATACAACACCAAATACGTATCACGGATACACTCCTTTTGAATTATTATATGGGAGAAAACCCAATTTGCCAGAATTTTTAGACGTAAAAATTGAACCGTGTTACAATTTTGAAAGATACGATAAAGAATTGAAATACAAGTTGCAATACGCTAATGAAAGGGCCAGACAGTTTTTAATAAATAATAAATTAAATAGAGTTAATAATAGCGAAAATGATTCTTCACCTGTAAATTTTAAAATAGGGGAATTAGTTATCTTAAAAAATGAAGGGAGAAATAAATTTGATCCACATTATCTAGGTCCGTTTAAAATAACGGGAATAAAGGGAGTAAATTGCGAGATTACATCTCCAGACAATAAACAACAAATTGTTCATAAGAATCGTATGTTTATATACAAAGAACGGAAACATTTGTAAATAAGTGAAGTGTGTTGATAAACGAACAAATAGTGTTTAGTAAACAAAGACAATACAAAAACATTCTTAAAAACAGTTATAGGTATAAGTGATATCGAAAAATTAAAATGATAATTTTTCTCTTCCAAGAGGGGATGATGTAGTGATCCCTAAAGGACAGTAACGGCAAAAGGACATTAGCTTAGAAATAAGATTTAAATTTAGGTTAATATTAATTATAGTACTTAGCGAGCATTGATCTGAGACGGGCAATATCAGTCACGTTCTTGTTAATGTATAAACAAAGTACAACTTATAGACGGAGGTCAGGCATGTAGTAAAACATAGCTACACTTCCTATAAAATGAGAGTGAACGAACCAGGGAATTGGAATTGTTATTAATACTTTGACTAAGTCGATTGATATTTATAATTGTGTATTTTAACGTATTAAAACTCCAGTGATTTTATAAATGTGATGTTGTTTATTCTATTCCCGAATACAGGTTGCTAGGTAAGTGGTTTCCTCAATGATAATATGCCTTTACGGTAAACGTCGAGTATACGAGGGACAATTACTAAGTAACCACCACACTTCAACACAAAGCATGACTTTTGGCACACTACGAAAGCAAACGTCTCTGAACAAAATCCTCTCTATTAGCTGCTTTTAACCACATTTTAGCTCCAAAAAGTAACAGGACATTTAATATGGGTTTGACCAGTATACAGTTTGGTTTGGTTTACCTATACATCATCTTTGTCCAGTTTTAGAGGGACATCTACAACCACAACATAAGCAAACAAGTCCTCCTTTAGAAGCCATCACAAAAAACTAATCTAGTGCCGCAAGAAATATTGTACAATTATAAATAAAGTAATAGATGACTATTTTACTTATCTAACTGTCCTATAGAATTGTAAATGTCCGGTATTATTATTATTATTTAATATATATTGATCATTTCTACACATTATGTTGCAGACATTAAAATATTTTCTCTATGTGTAAAATATTGAATTATGAATCTGGAAGAGTGTAACTGTTATATCATATCATGGAAATTATACAAATTTTACATTTAAGCACCAACATTATTGTAATTTTATACCATCATGTATATTGAACTTTTTCCTTCTGTAATCTGGTATTCTAAATATATAATCTATATTACTGTATTAGTTTTAATATCTACCCTATCCTACACATACTGCTACTTAAATACATATTTACACATAATGAATTCCAATATCGATATAAGAAAATAAAAATCATTTGATTAAACAATAGCATGTTATTTTTAGTAATAAACTGTTCTTAAAAAAACAGAAACTTAAACTATGTATAAGCAAATGCTAAAGCATATTTTTCACAATATAAGCTGAAAATTAATTGAGTTCATCTGTGAGACGCCCTGAGCAATATTCCATCATAAAATTGGTCACTTGTATACACTCCGGAGGCTGTATTATGCTAACACACTGAAATTTCTCCAAAAATGTACTTCAAGTATCATGTCACCCGTTGTACTGGCTCTGGTAAGCTGAAAATCAATAGGGTTCTTCTGTGAGATGTCCTGAGCAATATTCAATTGCAAAATTGGTAACTTGTCGCACTCCAAAGGCTGCATCGGGCTAACAAGACCATGTTACAGGTTTTTTATGCTTACATTTTTCATTGACAATCAATACTTTCTCGGAATAATGTTTTGACAATACATTAGTAAACAATTATTTTTTGGAATGTTTGATTTACATTTTTTCTGCCTGTAAAATATAAACCTTCACAATTTTGTAACCTTTTTCTCAGTGTAAATTATTAGCTTTCTGTCAACTTCAGTTTTACAAGGTCACGAAATTTTGCCCCCAGAACATCAAACGATTTATGCTGGCTTTCGCTTCTTGTTGTTGGTGTATTCTTTGATAGAACTAGATACTGACAGTCAGGAGGCGCTTTAAATTCAATTAACTGAGAGGGAAATATTTGAAACGGCTTATCACACGCAAACAATCTATATCCAAAAAAATTATATCTGATTACGAAAAGATAGATCTCTAATTCGGATAATAATCATTCACATACCCATAACATAATTCAAAGTTTTGATCAAGGCTCGGAAATAAAGTTACCGACAATCAATTTGCCTAATTTTCACGATTCAATTCAGTTATGGCTGAAATTTAGAGACACATACAAATCACTTATTCATGATAATAATGCGATAAGTACTATACAAAAAGTTCACTATTTACGGGCGTCCCTAGAGGGTACTGCGGCCGAATTAATACAATCTCTAGAAATATCCACCGCAAATTATGATGTGGCTTGGAAGATACTTTCCGAACGGTACGATAATGATCAGCTGTTAATTCATAATCACGTAAAATATTTATTCAATTGTGAACCAGTGGCTAAGGAATCCGCTGTTGCCCTTCGAAAATTACTAGGCGTTATAACTAAAAATTTTGGGCTCTTGAGCAATTGAACCAACCTATTGAGAAATGGGATACATTACTTATATATTTAATTTCTCTAAACTAGATTCGGTTACCATTCGCGAATGGGAAGGTTTTAAAGAAAATCTAAAAAACCCTACGTTTGAAAATTTTAAACAATTATTAAAATCACGAGCTAATCTTCTAGAAGTAGTATCTGAAACTCATCCGGATAAAAGAAAACTTGCGAATAATAGTACTCGCGGATTTATTGTTACCGGGGGTGAAAAAAAGTTTCCGAAATGTACATTTTGTAAAAAAGACCATTATATTCAGAATTGTAATGATTTTTTAGCGTTAAGCATTAAAGACCGTATCGATAAGGTTAAAAATATCAGATTATGCATTAATTGCTTAAACAAAAATGTATAATTATGAAAACATTTTATTATGTCAATATAAACGGTACAAATTTCTAAAGGTAGAATGTTTGTAAAACATGTAAAGTTTTCTTCCATTCTTGATGTCTAGCAATTAACACAATGATATCCATAATATTAAATAGCACATATGCCCTCTCATGCAACATGTAATGCACCTTGTATCTGTTGACAATAGTTATATATTTCAGTTATCACTAATATATTTTCATCAAAATGAATTATGTAATTCTTCTCTTTTGAGAGTGGTTTTAATTTTTCTTCATTCGGATACTTGAAAGGACACTTCACTTCAATTAAGCATTTTTCACTAACAAACCCATATTATCATTAAAAAAGGTTTCAAGAGAATGTGGAAACCTGTTTTTCCCACGACCACATACGAAAGTACCACATATCGCATTCTCTACTCCCATGGAAAGTGACCTCTATTCTCACGCGTGCGGAATAGTATATTGTGCAACAAGTGGGAAAAGCTCAACTTTTCTCACGAGTGTGGAAGTTTGTGGCACGAACCAAGGGCGAGTGCCGCAAACACAGGGCGAGTGCCGCAAACACACGAGTGAGAAAAGTACTTTTCCCACATGTTACACACTATACTTTTTCTACAACAAAATTAAAGAATACAAGTAAATAGTTTTGTAGAAAAAGTCTAAGCATCGAGGCCCGCCAACCGAAAACGGCTGGGCATCGAGTATAAGTTTCTGAAATTGGGTGGTCATCGAGGATCCCTTACTGGATTCTCCATATAAATGTATGTAGAGTGGGCAAAGTGCCGTGAGAATAGTATATTACATAACGAGTGCGGAAAGTGACACTTTTCACACGAGTGGGAAATATTGTAGCACGAGGCGTAAGCTGAGTGCGACAATCCTACGAGAGTGAAAAGTCACTTTCGCACAAGTAATGTACAATATTTTTCCTACGACCACCTATTTTATTGAACAATATGTAAATATCAGATCGTGTATATTGAGTGACCTAACTAATCTTACATTTTATTTGTGACAGTATATGATAGAATATTGTTTCTATAAAAATTGCACATGTATTTACAATTACTTTCATAGTGAAATAAAGAAATAACGATAATTAATGTTAATTTGAAAAAATGACAAAAGTAAGTATTTATTAGATACAACTGGAGAACAAATTGAATTATATACTTTATAGGGCGAACATGCAATTTTCAGGGCGACGCTGAAGGCGCATCCCTGAAAGTAAGCGAGCCATGTAAATACACTTTCCGAGTGTTGCGCGTACAATATTTTTTGTGCTGCCACCAATAATTTGACAATAATATAGGAACAGAACTTATTGCCTAGGCAAGTTTCATAAATGCCCGTCATCGATGCCTAGCCAAGCTTCCCAGTTGTATCTAATAAATACTTACTTATTGTAATTTTTGCAAATAAACATTAATTATCGTTATTTCTATATTTCACTATGAAAGTAATTGTAAATTCATATGCACGTTTTATAGAAACAATATTCAAACATATACTATCACAAATAAAACGTTATATTAGTCAGGCAACTCAATATACACGATCTGATATTTACATAATGTTTAATAAAATGAGTGGTCCTAGGAAAAATATTATACATTACTTGTGCCAAAGTGACTTTTCACTCTCGTGGCATTGTCGCACTCGGCTTGCGCCTTGTGCTACAGTATTTCCCACTCGTGTGAAAAGTGTCACTTTCCGCACTCGTAATTTAATATACTATTGATGATACTAAAACAAACAGTCACTATTATTTATCTTATATTTTCACATTAATCAAATAATCCGGTAAACATAACCTCAAACATAGCTTTTAAAATCAAATATACGGATTGCAGGATAAGTTACATTATCATAACTATTATTTTTTATATCGAGAAGATACGATTACTTACTTTTTGACAATTTATTCCTTTTAAAAACACGTATGAAACGCTTAAATAATAAAAAATCTACACTCAAATGGAAATTCTTATGGCAACAAGTTTTGTTTGGATAGAATCTCAAATTGTGACGTCACACTAATCTCGCGTATATAATAATGTATTCAGACAATAGAATACAATATCTAATAGTACACATGCATTATTCATACAATATTAAGAATTCAACACTCCAAATGTGTTCCCATAACTATAAAGCTTGTCCATGGAGTGGTGCATGGTTTAATAATAATATTCCAAAATAATTTAAAATAAAAAAATTAGAAAATTTACATAGGTATTAGTTACACTATTTTAATTATGTTTTTCTTGGTTTTGCAGATATGCCATTTAGGAAAAGGCAGCAATAGGACGAGAATGACATGCGTCAAGCTATGCTCAATGATTAAAACCACAATATGGGCTATAAGTTGGCAGCAAGGACGTTTAGTGTTCCCAAAACAACCTTGCGAAGACGTCTGGCTAAACAGGATAGTTGTAAAGGTGATTTGGGAGGTCGAAGAGCAATTTTCTCTAAAGTCATCGAACAGGAGATTGCGAGTCATATCATGTTTTTTTGGACCAACGTCCAAAGATTTGCGACGAATGGTATTTGAAGTAGCCGAAAAAAATAAAATAGAACATGGTTTTAATCGCGAAATAAAAATGGTAGGTTGGAAATGGGTCAGGGGATTTCTGAAGCGCAATCCACGAATATCTTTGAGGAGCCCAGAAAGTATATCATTAGCTAGAGCTCAGGCTTTTAACAAGCCTAATATCGAAGCCTATTTTAATGCACTAGCTAATATTATGGAGAAATACAAGTTTCTCGCCGAAAATATATACAATATGGACGAGTCAGGTTTGATTACGGTACAGAAGAAGTGCCAGAAAATGTACGCAGCGAAAGGTCGCAAGCAAGTTGGTGCGCTTAGTAGTGCCGAGCGTGGGCAACACGTAACTATAGTGTACGCAATGAATGCCACTTTCCTCCTGTTCTTATTTACCCTCGTCAAAGAATGAACGATGAGCTTATGAATGGTGCTTCCGCTGGTAGCATAGCTTTTGCACAAGAAAAAGGTTGGATGACCAGCGAAATTTTTTGTAAATGGTTAAAGCATTTCGTAAGGTACGCTAAAGCTTCTAATGTGAATAAGGTACTTTTACTACTAGATGGCCACAGTATAGCCATAAAAGTCTCGAATCTCTGCAGTTTGCGAAAGAGAATGGTGTAATTGTATTTTGCTTTCCTACACACTGCTCTCATCACGTTCAACCATTGGACGTTGGATTTTTTCGTCCTCTTCATACGTATTTCGATAAAGAAATACAATTATAGCTGCGTCAAAACCCGGGAAAGGCAGTGACTCAATTTAAAATAGCAAGTATTCTCAATGAAGCCTATTTGAAAAGTGCAGTACCATCAAATGCAATAAACTCGTTTAAAAAGACTGGCATTTATCCTTTCAATTCCCATATTTTTGAGGACTGGCAGTTTGCACCAGCTTTAGCAACTAATAAGCAGATTTCCGAGAATCCAGCTGTCGTCAACGAAAACCAAATGGAATTAGAGGTTCAAGATCAAACAAGTACATCTGGTCATAACTTGTATTCATCGTCAGTTCTTGACATCTCTGTGAGAGAAATTTTACCTCCTCCCGAAGCTGTAGCTATTGGTACTCATGGAAGAAAAGCCAGAAAACGTGGAAAACTGGTCATTTGAATTCAACACCAGAAATGCATGAACTTGAAGTAAAAGTGATTGAAAAGGAAATGAAACTAAGGAAACAACAAAGCAGGGCAGTTAAGCGACTCTGACGCTAGCTGCATTTACTGCAATGAGCTATACTCTCAATCACGAGCGAGAGAAAAGTGGATTCGTTGTCAGCTATCGTTGCAAATCATTCATTTGTGAATTATGCATTTAATTTTGGTTTTTTCTGTTTTGTTAAAGAAAAAAAAATGTTTTTCGTTTATTCAATGTTACTTTGTTCTTGGTACAATGATAATTTTGTTTAATAAGCCTTTTAAAATAATTTTATTTGTTTTATTGGGGGGCGACATAGGCACATATGCGCCAATAATGGACCCCTTAGCTTCATAAAAAAAACTCTGGCGCTATTAAACAGACAATTAATTGTTAACAAATTCACTCTATACTATGATCATCTTTGTATTAAGTAGAGATTTACATAAAAAGATGCAAAAAAATATAATGAAATTTCCTGTAGGGATCCATCAAAGGCACAATTCCCCAATATATTGATCACAAGATTGACATTAAATTATGTGAGATATGACATATCACTGTCACCAACATTACAGTTTTTATTAGTGATTAATATGGTCAGGTCTCTGATATGGTTTATTTATGGCGGATAATATTGAAACGTATACAACTGTAGAATTTAAGGTTGATGAACAAATATACTATGCAAATATACCAATGAATAGGGTAGAATTGTTGTATGAAGGTAAGCTATAATAATAAGTCTAGCGGAGGGTATCCTGGAATTGCTTCCTGGAAATAATTAAAATTTCTTACAGGATTTTCTGCTTCTACTAATATTTCTACATATTCTTGTCTTTCAATTACAGGTGGAATAAATTCCACAATATTATTTTCATCCGCAAGCTCTTCCAAGATTAAGTAATTTATAAGGTTTTCTATTGAAGGCGCTTTGTATTTAGAAAATAAATTTAAAGGTCATGTAATGTGTTATCTGTTTGTCACAGAGCATTAAAGCATAGACGTTCAGCCACCTTCAAGCTCTTTCACAAAGCGCTACCTTTGCGCTACTCGCCCATTATCGCTACTTTCATAGACAAATAATCAAATACACATATAGGTAATAAATAATATGCAAATACACATATACATAATGATAATACATATACGTAATAAATAAATTTGTATGTATATGTGATAATATTCTCTTAAGTCTCTGGGTCTGTCAGGTAACCGTCAACCGTCAGTGTTACTGTCAATTTTTGAGGTTAAACTATTTGTGTCTGTAAATAATAAGTGAATAATAAATAAGGTATTTTTTATTAGTTGGATTTTAATAGCATTGTTTGGGATTAGGGACAATTATATGTTAATTATACTTCACTATTAATCTAATACTACGTACTTTTATTTTTTTCAAGGACTGGTTATTGATTTTGATCATGTACCCATTTTACATCACATATTCTGCTTTTGGCTAATGTAAATTAATAAATATTTAAATACGTAATATTTATAATTTGAATATCAATTTTTAAGTAAAAATAATGATTTAATTATTCAAACGGTAATGATGTAGGAACTGCTGCTGATTATTATAAGAAAAGGCAAGGTGGGTAAGCAATTATTTGTTGGTTGAGGCAATTCATTTATCAGTTATATATTGCCTTGTTGAATAATTGGTTTAAATAATATGAACAAGCACTTACATATCTCTAAAATGAGTAAGACATATTTCTGAAATTCATGTTCTTTGGGTTAAAGATGAAAAATACAATTGCTATCTAATTTTATCAATATAATGTAAGAATAATATCAAGTAGGGGCGCTGAAATAAATTCTTTATTGGATACACACATTTGATATTTTCAATGTTTGGTTTCAATTAATTAAATATTATAGGTACCCAAAATAAGAAAGGATGACAGTTCAACAGTATTGTTTACGATGGAACAATCATCAACCAAACTTCATATCTGTGTTTTCTAGTCTTCTAAACAGTCAATCCCTTGTAGATGTGACTTTGGCAGCAGAAGGCAAACAACTACAAGCACATAAAGTGGTTTTATCTGCATGTAGCTCTTATTTTCAAGTAAGTACAAAAACAAGATGTTATGTATATTTTTATAGTAAATATGAATACCTAATTTGACAAGACTTTCTTACAACTTCAAAGATGACTGAAATCAGTGCTCTAATTTATTGATTAAGCATTTGATTTCCAAAAAAAATCTCATATATTCTTAATATGTCAATAAATTTTGTGATAAGATTCAAGTTATTGTTAAGTATTTTGATGGTAAACTTATTAAATCTTACATTTAAAAACATGTAGGTATTCAGTCTCAATTTTTTTTTATATTCCCCAGTCATTGTTTGCCACAAACCCATGTAAACATCCAATTGTGATTCTAAAAGATGTCAAGTTTACTGATTTAAAAGTAATGGTGGATTTTATGTACCATGGAGAAGTAAGTGTATCACAGGAACAATTACCATGTATATTGAAGACAGCGGAAATGTTGAAAATTAAAGGTAAGTTCCGAAAAGTGCAGTGATTCAATCATACCATCCTTTGGATGTTTGCATAAATATGAAACCAGGGACATGTTGATATGTTTTTTGAAGTTTGATTCTTTCATGGTAGGTACATCATATACTTAGAAAATAGTTATGTTTAGCCAGTGACGTATATACAGGGGAGACATAGAGAATATATCACCCCCATGGGCTCAGCTAAACTTATAAATATTCACTGACTCTATTGGCATGGAGGCGAAGAAACTGATTCTGGCAATAATCAGTATGATAAATTACTTGATTTATATTTACGTGATATTCCCAAAATTATAAAATCAGAAATTAAAATGTGGCATAAATATTTAAGTAAATGCTCAGAAGTAAAAAACAAATGTCAGAAACTGGCCTGTTCGGAATGTTCACAAACTTCTAAAAACTTTCTTACACTGCCTTTGTCAACTGCTACACCAGAAAGGACCTTTTCAGCCTTAAAATGTATAAAAACTTATTTATTAAATACTACTGCCCAAGTGAGGCTGTCATAGAAAAGAAGTAATATCAACTGAAAAAATAATTGATGATGTTGCTCTAAAGAGAAGGCTCTTAGATTTTGTATTGTAATACTTAAAATTGTAATAATCACCAAGATAGATAAACATGTTTTTTGGTCAAAAATATTTTTATATCCCCCCCCCCCCTAGGTTCAAGTCTGGGTACGCCAGTGTGTTTAGCCTTGTTTAAGAAATTTTTATCTAAATAACCCCTTCTGCTGAAAACATACGAATACATTTACTTTGGTGAACATAAAATCAATTTGTAATTCTTTACCTCAATCAAAAGCTAATGATGCTATTGAAGTGTATTTGTCTTAGTCTTCAAAAATTTATGAAAGTTTTGATACAATATATTGTATATTTTAATGAAAACCAGATCTTGTGTCCCAAAATGCCGTGAATATTTCATTTATATTTGCTGTAAGAACCTATGAACATGAAGTTCATATTTAATTCAATTGACCACTCTTGAAACTCTGTATCTACATTTAATAGGTAATAGTTTCTTTCAACACAATTATAGGCAATTATTTGAATATGGACCGTCCACAAATAATATGTGGTAACTTTTTATGATTTGCTTAACAATGTTCACATATTAATTTTTGGACTTTTGTGTAGGGTTAACAGAAATACCTATGGAGAATCCAGCTGTTAAATGTCAAAGTCAGCCAGAAAAAACAGAAATGAGTGCACAAAGTACAGATAATTGGAGTTTGGATGAAAATAGACCCATAAGCCCATCTTCACCTTCAAGTAAAAGGTAAGGAAATAAATACTCTCACACTGTAATAAAAAATAATTAGTAATATCCTTAAATCTCATTCAACTATAAAGAACAAAATCTTATGGCTGAGAGAGTTTGTAATATTTTAGGAGAAGATTAAAAAAGAACGTAATATGTAGTCCAACAATAACAACAGAAAATGCAGAAGGTACCCAAAATGAAATTTTATTGAGTACAGTAAATAATGTTTTTGAAACTGTTTTAAAATCTGATAACCCTACCAATGTAGAAGACAATTCACAAAAATATAATGGTATTCCTATCCCAACTGTACAACCATCAACATCCCACCAAAGGGAGAGTGAGCAACCTACGCATCAAATAATTACAGTAAGTTAATTTATTTATTTTCTATCCGTACATCCTAACATTGAAAGATTTTTTTTGATCTTGCACATTGGCTATATTTTGAACAACCAACAAGTTAGTCGCTTAAGCTGATTCATTGATTTCCATAATGTTATCTGTGATAAAAAAATCGGGTGGTTCCCCTTGCCTGCTTGATCGTATGCCATTGACTTCTACAGAGTTTATCCATCACAAGAGGCTATTTCTGAACTAATGCACAAGAAGGGGCCCTACTATTTCGCCCCTAAAGCATGGGTTGCCACTTAAGCTAGTTCCGCCGTACTTAATCCCTTTCTCCACCTTCCCTGCTGGTGTGGTTTTCACCCATATCTCTGAGCACTAGGTTTACATTATACCTTGCAATACTGGGTTCCCAGCAGAACTTAGCTACTGACTCCTAGAAGTCGGTCCCTACCCGCAAAGTGGATGTGCTTGCTGAGAATAGCCTATGTGGATTCAGTCTCTAGTTTACCATAGGCTGGGTTAAGTTCACGTATGATGCCACAAACAATAGACCAGATGAAGGCAATTATCAACCACAATTATCAACACAGACTACATGAAGCCACAGAAGTGACCAGGGATAGAGAACCGTGGAGAGATGATCCTGGCAATCAGTAACTACATAATGTGACCATGTCTATGTGGGTATAAATGAATGGAGAGAGAAGGAAGCTGTAGTTTGCAGTGGTTTCATCATTTACATTAATGCATGATAGTACATCCAAAATTAAACAATTTGTTTTGTTGAACTATTTTCATTATTTTCAATTTTCTTAACAAAGCTTTATGCTGTGTTCAAATAATCATGAAGGATTGTGTTGTGGTTTTCCCAAAATCACCAGTGTGGTGTAACAATATCAAACAAAATAATTAATCACAATGTATTTTTTCAGCACATAACTCCACCTCAAGATGTAAATGTTAATACTTCACAAGTAGAATGTTCCCCTGTAGAAATACCCCGTACTTGTACAAGTAATCAACCAACAACTGGTAAGTAAAAGGTCAATATAGTTATTCGGTTTAATTGAATACTGTAGTCGGAAGGATCTCATTTCCTTGAGGTGACTAGGACTTACTAATAATGAGACTTTTTGTTATTTTTTGGTAATACAAATACTTCGTAAAAACTATATGATAGCCCATGAACTTTACAGTACTATGTTATCAATTATTACTTTGAAAATTGAATAACTTTGTATCTTTTAAATAAACTACCTAATTTTGGGCTATTTATGGGCTCTCAGAATACGCAAAAGCATTTTTAAACAAAATAAATATACAGGTTGTCACTAAAGTGTAAAATAAATTATTTCCTAGACTATAAATACTTTTAGGAATAGCTGAAACACGTCGATTTTTAATATTAAATTCCCATGTGGTTGACTTGAGAGATGTGTCTCTTTATTTAGCAGGAATTTAATCTTAAAAGTATGAGGGAGGCTCCCTACATACGAAAAGAACGTGGCAATCGAACCAACAGCTACGCCTGAATTTTGGGCTATTTATGGGCTCTCAGAATATGCAAAAGCAATTAACAAAATAAATTTACAGGGTGGAAATTTAAATTGGTTTTAAGGACGATATTAAAATGTAGTGCTATTTATGGGCTAATTAGTTGCTCTAATTACAATTTTTGTGCTCCAGCTTTAGCAGCAATGTTAAAGTTATGGGGGGAGTATAATACCTTAGTTACAATGTACAGGGTGTGTAAGGGTGTTACTTATTGATACATATTACAACTTTGATATACAGGGAGTTGAAGTATAAAAAATTGATGTATTATTAAAAGAAATGAAATACAATAAATATAATAATAATAAAGTTTTAAATTAGATGCCTAGTGCTCCCCTACAAGAACATAGAAATTATATAGACCCAAAAAAAGGGAATTTAAAAATAAAAATCGACTAGCTTCAGCTTTTCTTCAACATTTTTAGTTTAGGAAAAAACGAATTAATATATTTTACACTTTATAGGGACATTTGGAAATTTTCCAACATTAAAAAAATTGAAATTTCCGCCCTGTGTAATGGCTATTGGATATTCTGAGAGCCCAAAATGCAGGCGTTAGTTGCTGTTGGTTCGATTGCCAAGCTCTTTCCGTATGTAGGAAGCCTCCCCCATAATTTTAAGATTTAATTCCTGCCAAACGGTTGGAGCCCAAATATTGTAATTAGAACAACTAATTAGCCCATAAATAACACTACTTTTTAGTACCGTCTTTTTTAAAAATTTCGCTATAGAAATTTTTCAACTTTGAAAAAATTGAAATTTCCACCCTGTATATTTATTTTGTTAAATGCTTTTGTATATTCTGAGAGCCCATAAATAGTGTGTAGGGAGCTCCCCCCATAACTTTAACATTTAATTCCTGCTAAACGGTTGGAGCACAACAATTGTAATTAGAGCAACTAATTAGCCCATAAATAACACTAGATTTTAGTATCGTCCTTTCTTTAAAATTCCGCTTTTAAAATTTTACACCTTAAAATTTTAATTTCCACCCTGTATATTTATTTTGTTAACTTCTTTTGCATATTCTGAGAGCCCATAAATAGCCAAAAATTCAGGCGTAGCTGTTGGTTCGATTGCCACGTTCTTTTCGTATGTAGGGAGCCTCCCTCATAATTTTAAGATTTAATTCCTGCTAAATAAAGAGACCCATCTCTCAAGCCAAACACATTTTCATTTACATCACTATGGCAAGATCGATTGCGTAATGTCTTTAGGCAATTACACAAAAAATTGGAATTTAATATTAAAAATCAACTTGTTTCAGCTATTCCTAATAGTATTTATAGTCTAGGAAATAATTTATTTCACACGTTAGTTAAAAATGTTTTTGCATACTGTGAGAGCCCATAAATAGCCCAAAATTCGGGCGTTACTGTTTGTTCAATTGCGGCACTCGTTCTGTGTATGGGGGGGGCTAACTTGATGTCAAGCAACTGCTTTTTTCGTAAATCTGTTTACGTATTCTGAGAGCCCAAAAAATGCCCAAAATTCAGAGGTATTTGTTTTTTTGATTGGCAATCTCTTTCCGTATGTAGAGGGCTAGCTTGACGTCAAGCTAGCCCCCCCCCCTTTTTAAGCTGAAATTTCCGCTAAATGGTTGGAGCCCAAACATTTTAATTAGAGCAACTAATTAGCCCATAAATAGTACATCATTCTTGTACTGTCTTTTTCAAGATTTCGCTGGTGGGGGGGGGGGCTAACTTGGCATACATATTAATCAATGGCAATCATAAAGAATTTAAAAAGTCAAAAGTAAATTATCGTGCTCATATTATTTTGTGAACATCTTGTGTAACCCAATTAAGCTCATTAAATTGTCTTGAACATTCTCAATTCATATGTTTTCATACCTATTATTTTTTGTTTTGTTCATTTGCTACTAATAGTTCCAAAACATTCTACTTTCTACAACATTTTGATTTACCAGCAAAATGATATTTTTCTAAAGCAGGTATTTAAAAACATTCACATTGAATTACAATTCATGTTTTGTCCATACCAATTCAATAAGAAAATAATCATAATATTTCAAGTTACAAAATGTATTGTTTATAAAGCAATTTCAAAAGTAATGTCCCAACATTGACACAATAATTAAGATCAGATAAAAATTGGGGATACTAATAAATATTTTTAATTCTAGCTTTCTTGCATTTTTTATTCAATTAAGTTCATATATATTCTGTAAAGCATACAATCTGAAATATTTTGTGATTTGCAAGGTACACTGAGATCATTTAACTACCATCATCCCCCAATATCTTAAAAATTAATTGCAATAAACAAAAATTCCCTTGATAAAAATTTACATGGACATATTATGCTATTTAAGGACAAAAATTATTAAATCATCAGCTTAACGAATAATTCAATTATTGAATTTTCCTTTATGGAAAGTGCGATGTAAATACCAGTAATATGTTCATAAAAGAATCCCTGATTCTATCTTAAAAAAAGAAGCACAAAGGGAATAGAAATATAGATAAAAATATATTTCTATAGGTTCTTTACCAACGCTTTTCATCTTCATAAATTCAACAACAGAATCCCATTTTCTTCTACAAGTTCTTGAGATGATCTTGTTTATTGAATAGAATCTTCACTACTTATGACAAAATAAAATTATTTTTACTTCATTTATATACTACAATCTACTACTTCAATCTAATACTAATACTTTTTCTTTAACTATTTCGCAGAAATATTATTAAAACGTAATGTAAACAAAATACATTACAATATAGTTAGTTCTCTGAAGTTTATTTAAGAGACTTTCTAAATGATATGGGGTCTAGTACATCCTTCACTTGAGAAATTGACATGTCATTGCTTTGTTTAGTGTAGTTATTTAAGACATTGTGGTTGGATCACGTTCAAATGAACATGGTGTATATTGCATAAAAAAAGTGTTTCAAAAATATTGTCTCAACTACTAATTGAAACTGATTTATTAAAGCTTCATTGGCCATGGAAGTAGTTGTAGAATTATTGTTTGGCTAATTAACAAAGTAAATTCCTTGCTTATTTGCTTTACACAATTCAAAACTACTCTCTGGTATGCAATCAACTATGATGCTAACATATCCTTATCCTTGCAGGCATTCAGTGGAATGTTTTGGATCAAACTGGCTTCACGCATTTTTCATCAAATTCTGCAGTATTATCGAATAATGTTGGTACACAATTCACTCCTACCTCCCATCCAAATAACAATATCTTAAACCGTCCTAATACCGATGTGACTGTACAGTATCAAAATCTTAAAAGAAAAAGAAGTTTCAATCCCCAAGGAGATGAGAACTTTCTAAGAGCATTAGAAGCTGTCAGATTTGGCGGGATAGGATTTTGCAAGGCAGCTAGGATGTACGGAGTGAATAATAGAACTTTGTGGTTGGAGTACAAAAAACGGGGATACCCGAATTTTAGACTTAGCATTAAGCATCGTAATCAATTATCGGAAAATTGTAAGGAGGAAACGATAGTTACTAGTGATAGAGACACATGTACAGTTAATCATCCTATAGCTATTATTAGTGGTGCTGTTTTTGATGATAAAGATGTTCCGAATCGTTCGAAATACTTTGATGGCAGTGAAAATGCCGCAGAGACTATTAATTTTCAAAGTATAAATCTTGAGCATATGTAGACTTTGTAACTTATCTATTGTGTGATGTGTATATATTTTAAACATTGTGGTGTCCAGCATGAAACATCGATTCATTTTATTCACATTTAGTATAATAATCATATTGTTTTATAGTTTACTTTCATTCTTTTAAATAGCAAAAATAATATATTTGTAAATTATTTTTGGTATTATACGAGGTTTTTTTTTCAACCTCTGATCGCATAGTACAAAGGCCAGGTATGCGCGAGGTGGCTAGTGTGTGTAGTAGGCCGCTGCGCATCTCCTCTTCCATACATTCTGTCACTGGCGAGTCCAACACGCTATTATCTGTTGAGCAGCAGTAAGGTAAACATGGCTGTCGCTATTGTTCTCCCGCCAAGTGTGAATTGCGAAGTGTTATTCGTTTCTTGCAAGCAGCGGAAATTCATCGAAGAATGATTCGAGTGTATAGAAACAGCTTTATGAGTGATGGTGTTGTTCGTGAATGGTGTCGAAAGTTTAAAGATGGCCGAACTGATGTGCATGATGAACACCCCCCATATAGTCCCGACCTAGCGCCGAGTGACTTTAATCTTCCAATCATTAGCGGCAACATTTTATGAGGGGGGTATTGCAATGCTAGTTCACAGATATGATAAATGTCTCAATCGTCAAGATGATTATGTAGAGAAATAACCTGCATTGTACATTACTTCTGTTTTGTATATTCACCCCTCTTTTCTTTATAGCCTATCGGAGGTTGAAAAAAAAACAACCCTCGTACAATTGAGATTGTCTAATATTCTAAAAAAAATCTGTCTTGATTCTTAAAAACCTATTCATCTCAATATTTGTTCACCATGTAAATAGTTTTCTTTTTTCTATCGCACATGCTAAGGAGTGTGTTTAACATTACATACTACTAGTGGCAAACAATTGTACATAGCGGTAAAATTTAAACATTTTATTTGTGTTGTTTTAAATTTAATTATTTCTGTGTAATACTGTCCAACTATATTTTTTGCATTTTGATGAGTTAACATGGTTTACACTGAAGATGAAATTATGCTTCATAATCAACTTGGTAGACCAGTGCCAAAAGCATTTTTAGATGCTTTGCAGTATATGGTTGGTCTGAAAATTAAGTATCATTAGTATAGGGCAAAATCGATTAGATCACAAGTAACCCTAACTTGTTCAAGAATGGGAAAAATTATGTTTTAAAGGTGAAATGTGGTATTTTATGATTTCTAACAAAAGTTGAACGCTTTTGTTTAAATTTAACCCGGCATTAGCATTCATCATCTTAAATTTTGTTGAAATATGGCTTATTTTTTATGCTTAAAGAAAAATAAGCGCACCCCTTTCAATTTAAAGTTTGTAGTTTTAACAATTCCCATGGATATCACAAAGTCAAATTATTCTTAGATTTGAGGATTCTTAAGAAATGTTTAACACCTTTAAGATTAAACCTAAGGCATAAAAAATCTGTATAATCTTTATAGCATTTTCTAATTAAAACATATTTAAGTGTAACATTTCATATCAAAGAAAGCGTAATATTGAATATAATTACTTATAAAAGAAAAATGATTGCTATTTTTCTTATATTTATTTATTTCGAATTATGAATGAACGGTAATAGATTTGATTCAAATTGTGCAATGTTTCTTACATCTTCTACACATTTATGAAAATACACCTATACATTTTGAGAAACTATTAGTCACCTTTCAGGAATTATGTCTAATGCTTACTTATGATTAGAATTTTAATCTTCTAAATTTTGAGGATACAAAGAGGCAGCTGAAATTATCAATATATAGACTCCCACTTCCTATGCCACTATTGTCAACTGTACTGATCCTATCGCAATCGCGTAATATTCAATAAGAGTGTAACTATTGAGCAGCTGGTACTGCTAAAATGGGGATTAATAATATGTATAGCTAAAGAAATAAGAAGGCTAATAATATTGACCTTAACCACATACTGCTGTGATAACAATTTATTCTCAATCTTCATGTCATTGATTTCATTTTATTTTGTTAATAGCATATGCAATTACAATTTTAGGTTATATAGATCAGCATGTTAACTGTAAGTTGAATGTTTCTCATTTTAAGCCATTCTTGTATAAGATCTTTTCTTGATGCAAATGTTGGACGTCTAATATGGTGTATTGTTCAACAGTATCACACTATGTGGCGACGAAGAACCCAAAAGTTTTATTTTCAACAATTTCACGTAGTTAAAGCTCATATCATCGTGTTCATTGTCAAATTTGGACTTTGATTTTCTTCAAGGACTAAATCATGTTCATTTCCTGCACCAACAATAATCAATCGTTTATCTTTTTACACAGGTTTTCTAATTCCATTATTAGTTGTCTCACTTCAATTATGAAATATAGCTTGTCAATAAACAAGTATCATCTGTTTAAAATATAAATCTTTTCTCATCCCTGAACTTCTTAACTTGACGTTTCAGATGCCTAGTAAGTATCATGTTTTAAAATCACTCTTTTTCTATAATTCAACGTTTTCTCCCAGCGAAACCCAAGATTGTGTATTTTTTGTCGAGATACTTTACTTACATACTTTCTTCGACAAATTTCTTATGGATTTTTATGATTATGGGTTGTTCCATCTTTAATGTGAACATTAGCTCGTAAAATGTAGAAAAATATTGTAGGGACGGCATTTATTATATTTATTTATAAATTAATTTAGGCACTAGTTAATAAATTAAATTATTTAAATTACATAACCCAGCATAAAGATTAGATATTGTGTAGTTTAAAAAAAATGCGGACCTACAATAAGATATTGATTCAATATTGAATTCCAAAAGATTTTATTTCTATATTAGTTATTTGAAAGTCTTGCCACTTGTTTAACAAGCAACGTACCCTTTCTTTTGTCTATATCAATTCTTTTAGCTAATTAAAATTTTATTTTTATATTATATTTATTGTGTTTAATAAAACTATTTGATTTACGTGAATATTTATATCTGTGTACCTAGTCCCATATATTTATAGTGCCATATCAACAAAAATACATTCCTAAGAAACTTTCAAAGATATTTTTTACCATTTAATCGTACTCATTACTTTTCAGTTTAAAACATCTTCAGTTTTCGTACAGTTATTAATGTATTGGTTAAAATAATCTTCAATAAATTTTATACAAAGATAAAATCTACTTTCCAGATATGAGATTATAACAAAGGCAGCTTAGTTAATCCCTTTTTTGTTAATGGTATTGAAGAGAGCTTTATGCTAATGCCTCTGAACTGTATTTAAACAAAAAGTGGGAAAAATGTGCATAGATATTGGGACTAAATTGTGCCAAATAAAAGAAATAATTGGAAAGTCAAATCTAGCAATTATGCAAAGAAGAGAAAAAGTATGTATTAGAAGGCTCCGAATATGGCTACTCACAGCACCTTAAGAAAAAAATCCTTCAGTATACCATTATTTGTTGCATTACTGTAAATCACATACTGACTGCAATAGATACCAAACACAGATTCAACAGTTCAATTTGTCTACAAAAGTACTACAATTATTAAGCAACCAATTAACCAATGGAAGAATCGAATACTTTTCCTGTAAGACTAATCTAATAAACTAATTTGAGATATGTAGAATTGTATAATTATATTATATAGGCAACTTTATTTCGTGTATATTTATGTGGATATGTGTAATGTCAATGACACTTTAGTTTTACTAAAAACCTTATCAGACATTAAGTAGATTCCCAAGAGTGATTCATGCTCTACTTATTAAAAGGGTGTCTCAATATAAATAATGATAACTAAAATTGAAAAAGGTTGAATTCCTTTCATTAATTTTCCAAACTTGCCAAAGATAAACAGTTAAAAAAAATTAATGCCTAACAAATAAATAGTTATGTTAAAAATAAAAACTTATACCCAAATTGTATTACTGAATACATTTTTCAAAGAATGAATAATGACGTTTCTTTCATTTGTTACGGTTGGGTGAATGAGTAAGCAAAGTTTACCGCAGTCATCCATTTCGATCACACACACTCATTTGATTGATTTGCTATGATTAATTATTAATCAATGAATATTTAATTTGTTGAAAAGATGGACTTTTTTATTGACTCATTTTTTAATTAAATTAGTACCGTTTGTCATAGTCAGTTTTTTATTGATATATAATTGTTGTACTTTTTTTCTTGGGGGGGAAGGTTGTAGGTAGTAAACGCTTTTTGGTTTAGGTAAAAAAAATCATATTGTAGATAGCCATAAATAACATATATTAGAATTAGAAACAAAACTAACCTTCTTTGGACAAATAAATTTAATTTACCATTTATTTATTATTCTTGGGTTGCCATTGCCACGTGTTAAATATTCCAACAGCCAATTTTTCAAAATTTGGTACCACATGGCATGAAAAATATTTTCCACATTTAGAGGACAATTTTATGTATTTAGATTTTCTAAAATATTCTAAGAAAACTTATTTTCTTGGGAACGTCCTTAATCTGTGAAAACTTTTGCTCATTGATACAGTGTTTGTGATTTGATTGCATATACTGTTTTGTAATTGTTACGGGGACATATTGAAAAGTTCCATTATTTTAGGGCAATTTAACTTGGTAAGTGCTACTATGCATAATAAAATTCATGTGATTATTAACCAAAGAAAAGTATTGATAATTATGTTGACTTATTATTGCCGGATAATTTAGTAATCTAGTATATTATTTGGAACTTCATATTTTGTGTAATTATTTCTTCATCTCTGGTACAATATGTCCCAATGTGAACATCACCATTTAGTGATGTAATGTTTACAGCTCTTGAAACTTATTGTCAAATAAATTTTCAAAAAAGGCATTGCACTTAACTGAGACTGGAAAGTCGCGGGTTGTAGTAAAGCTGGATTTCAACTAAAATGTTTGTTGATTTAAATCAAATGCCTGTAAGAACAAGAAAAATTACAAAAATGTACCAGGCAAGGTCTCAAATGATAAATAATGAAAACAATATATCCTTTCAGAATCATAAGGATAGAATAAACATTAATCACAAGTTCTCTCAAATACGTTTGAAATAAGCTGCTTCATAGTTTTGTTAAATGTGGAAAATAATCTCAGGACAAAATATTTCGAAAATTAATTTTCAAATGACCGGGTAGAAGCTTTGGGGTGATCTGGCATTGTCCGGGTAGAAAACATTCCAACAGATGAAAACTAGAAAGTTATAGGTTGAGTACTATTAATAATTCAGACACGAATTCCATTGAAAATATATGGTGCTTCATAATAAAGAAATATATCAAAAATACAAGCTGACAAACAATAATATCTTGCAAGAAGTTACTGAACGATTCAAAGAATATTTGCTTTTACACAACAGTGTCTTCGTAACCTCTTTTTACAAAAACATCTTATATATTAAAAAAAATTTATGAAAACTGAAGTCGTGGCCGTTCTATCCGGCCGATTTCCTTCATTTTTTTTAAATGAAAGGTATTTAGACAGATATGTCATCACTTATTGAAATTTACTCAACTCCCACCTTAGTCAAGTTATACTCAAACGCGATTCTTCTCTGTACATTTCTTATGCGACAGATTCACTAAAGCAATTCGAATTCTCATAGCTCATCTTCTAATGAATGGATCTTAATTGTTTCACTCTCAGAACACTCAGTGAATCAAGTTCCTTCTTTTGAGTTATTAACTGCTTAAATTCGTTGAGTTTAAGGAAATTTATGCGTGCACAATCAACTTTACATTCAATTTTTTCAAGATTTTCATCACTTAAACCTCTATAACTAGAGTTCTAATTAACGTAGGCTGTTGACACAAGTCTAAGAACACTCGGTGGATCAAGCCCTTTCTTTTAAGCTATTAACCGTTTAAAATCGTTGAGTTTGAGGAAAATTATGTGTGCACAATCAACTTTACTCTCAATTTTTTCCAAATACTGCGGCCGACGCACAGCTAATATTGTCTGGAAGGATGTACTGTAAAATGATTTTATGTAATAATTACACCCTCTCATACATAGTCTATCCTAATGCTGCGGAGCAGTACCGGTCCTCTAGTTAAATTGTATGAAAAGTATTTAGAAAAATGGTCTATATTCTTGCACAAGGCATGTAAAAAATAACTTATTTTTTGAAATCATGAAAAATTATTTTGTTTTTAAGTATATATTAATAAAATTTCCTATAGCAGGATTGTTCATACATTTGAATTGAATAAATAATTTAGTTCTTAACATTACTAAAGAATTGTTCAAATTTGTATTGTTTTCAGGAACATTTTCTCCTCGGTCATCCCAGTCTCCCCCGCCTCAAGAACACATGGGTCCAAAACGGGGACGTTTTTTGATGAGGCAGTCCCGAATAAAGCGTGAACCGGATTTGTATCCGGAAACGGAATTAGAGCCAGTAGGCTTATCCCAGTACCTGACTCTCCCGCCACCTATAAAGATAGAACGACAATGCTCAGAACCTATTCCTAGTATTTCACCTTCACCTGATAATTTACTTCATGTTCCCGAGCATGTCCTAGTTAAGCAGCATTCACATCCTATATTGCCAAGTAAATCTACAGAGGTAAGATTAGTTGAATATAATAAAATATATTTTAAATTAGAAAAATATGTATCACTCCAAGAAACAAAGGAAACCATAAACTTTCAAGCAAAATTGCATGTTACAAATCTGAAAGTCTCTTAACAGAACACATGTTTATAGGACATCATAAAAATTGATGCACATCATCAATGACGTATTCGTTTTCAAACTTGATACCAACAATACAGCTTCAATACTACAATCACCCGTTCGTTTTGTATAATCTCGAACACATCAGATCAGTTTGTTCTTAATATCCCATTGTATTATTCAAATCAAGTTCATTGTTAAATATTACAGTTTCTATATTATTCTGGACAATTTAAAAGAATAACAGATCTGTATTAATACCTCGGTTATACCATTTTGAGATCTGTGAACGTTAACTAGCAGTTGACAGTTAGATTCATGAGTTGGCAATTTTGGATATGTTTGTAAGACGTCAAATTGGTGTTGTTTATAATTCAGACTATCCGCTCAATTTCACATATACCTACTATTACTAAACACTGTTAGGTATACACTATGTTATTTATAAAATGCGACATAGGGTTTCCTGTACAAAACTGTCAAACGCGAGATAACTTTTTTACCTAATAGCGTTCGTGAATAACAATAACAGATTTGAAAAAGTCGTTAAAAAAGGAATCGAACAACATTAATGGAGATTGACCTGTTCATTTTGTTGGTTTTTGTCGAAAACCCTAGGACCACCATTAGACGCGTGGCACGAGATTTAAATGTTAGTATTTTTAAAGTACACAGTGTTCTAAGAAAATACGGCTTCAAAGCTTACAAACTTCATGATGCGCAAGAACTTTTTGAGCAAGACTATTTTAATAGACATTTTTTCTGCGAAATTATGATAGACAAAGCCAACCGAAATAGGAATTTTTTAAGATACATCTGTTTTACCGACGAGTCTAGTTTTGTTTTAAAGAGAAAAACTAACAAACTAAATCAAAGGTATTGGGATACAGTAATTCCATGTAAAATAAATGTGTCTCATATCCAATACAAGAAAAAAGTAAACGTATGGGCCGGGCCGGCATATTTTGTGATAAAATAATTGGTCCTTTCTTCCTAAGTAATAACTTAAATGGCCAAGAATATTTGAATCTTCTCCAAAATGAAATAGGACCCCAAATTGCAAATGCCGCACCTAGAAATGTTTCAATATGGTATCAACATGATGGTTGCCCGGCTCATTCCAGTAGGGAAGTACGGAAATACCTTGATACTGTTTTCTCTAATACGTGGATAGGTCAAGGGGGTACAATAAATTGGCCGGCAAGATCTCCAGATTTAGCACCCCCCGATTTCTTTTTATTGGGTTTCCTAAAAAATAAGGTAGCAGCATGTGAACCGGTGACAGAATATGAATTGAAAAATATTATTAATAATGAATGTCGGAAAATTAGTAGAACTGTTATTAATAATGTACGGCGGAACTTTTATGATCGTTTGGGACACTGTTTAGCAGCAAACGGAAAACAATTTGAGCATTTAATTAAATAAATAAATTTGTAACCTAAAAAAATTGTCTTATTTGAAATATCTCTACTTAAAATTTCATTTTGGACAAATATTATGAAAAAAACATTTCGGACACACTGCGGGAGCGAACCGCAATCCTTTACGTCCAACTTTAAATTTTGAGTACCAAGTACCAACTCGGCCACATCGGCACCGGTTCTTACTATTCCAAAGTTTTATAAAAAAGGTGTACGACTTTTAAAAACATAATTATGCATTTTCCTAGTAAGCCAGACCGAATTAAAGAAAATTTTAAGTGCATTTGAATCTATTTTTTAACGACCTTTTTAAATCTGTTATTATTTTTCACAAACGCTATTTGGTAAAAAAGTTAGCTCGCGTTTGACAGTTTTGTACAGGAAACCCTATGTCGCATTTTATAAATAACACAGTGTATAACCTAATTACATGGATTTATAAATAATTACAATAATAAGAATGGAATAGGAATAAGATATAGGTCAGTACTAAAAAGTAACATAACAAAACTAATTAAGTTTACATTAGATCAGAATCAAATCAGGATTAAAATATGAATCAAAATACAAAAGCAGCATACCTCATTATGTAGCAACAATGGAATTTTATTAACGTATATTTACTTATATTACTTAGGTGGTGTAATTTTTCAAGTATGAATGCACTGTTTTCTTATATTGCCGTATCGGTATAGTACAATCAATAGTGCTATTCAACACTTCGATCTTGATTCCGATTTTGTTTATAATCGAAATCGAAAACGGATTGATGTTTGTTGAACGACCAAAAAAATTTTCGTTTGTCATGTCATTTTACAAATCAAATAAATCAATAGTGACATAACCTCATCATTATTTTAGTTAATTTCACGTGTATTTCACATTTTTCACAAGTTCATTTAGTTTATTCACGTTTAATTTTATAGAAGCTGTTCTGTTACCTAAAAATGTAATATACAATTGCAAAATATCACTCACATCACATAACTCATAGACAAACGGTAGTTTATTTAAATTTTTCGACCAATCACATGCTTCCGATTTAAGATTGTTTTCAATAGCATCATAATTCTAGACCGATTATAACCAGAGTGATCGATTGATGTCGAAACTGTATTGTTGAACATGTTTTTTAAATGACAGGAAATAATTGTAATCGATTGTCACGTTGAATAGCACTAATGTCATACACATTATTGACAATATTAGCAAATTTCAACATTACTTCAAGAGGAGAACACACAGATGTTCTTATTTTTTCAAATAATAATGGAAAACGAGTTACCCTTAGAGGAACTTTAAAAGGAATTAAATCCAACAGATCACTACACTTTGAAATGTTATTAACTATTTAAAATAAAAATACCATATTTAATAATTTACATTTAGCTGTCAATGATATAACATTAAATTAATCCTGCAAAAAGGTTGATCGGATATATAAACAGTCAGGCCATTTCTGATATCTTTTGAAGTACATGTACTGTAGAAATTTTGAATTTTTTCTATCGTCTCCAAGTGCACCTGAGGTTGACTATTCCAAATAACAGACCCAAACTCCAATTTTAGTCAAACCAAAGTATTGAATAAAATTTTTATAGCATTCCTATTCGTGAAATTGGATGTGTGTCGGTAGACAAAACCTAAAGCTCGGTTTGCCTGCAATACTGTTTTTTGAATATATGTTGCGAAAGACATTTCGTGACTCTAAATAACACCCAAATCTTTTATTTCTTTAACCCTTCTTAAGTTGTTTTGGTCCATCATATACTCAAAATTTATAATATTTTTATTACAAGAAATAGACATTATACAATTTACTAGATTATTCAAATCCTTTTGCAGAAGTAAGCATTTCTCACTGACTGAATCTTCTTTAATATTTTAAAATCGTCCGCAAAAATTAGTCCAGTGGAAGATTCAATAACACTGGGCAAATCGTTAACAAATAAAATTAACAGTGAAGGAACTAAATTCGACCCCTGCGGGACCCCTGAGTTTGCATGCATGCAAATATGTACATATGGAAACAAGGGAGAGGTTTTTCGTCATCAGTGTTAAAAATAATTCTCCTCCATTTATAAATTCTGCCTCTTCTGTTTTGTTTATTGCAATTGGTTTGTAAGGTTTTGGTTCATTTTCATTTAAACATATATGTAATTATGTACATGATATATTTTTTAGAGTAATACCAGATCCAGCCATTGTCCTGTTGTACGATTGGGTCCTGCTTTAGGTTGCAATTTCTGTTGGAATACAGTCGACACGCACGGAAGGACTTTGAGAAGGAAAACCAAATATCATTGTCCTGAATGCCAAACGAATCTCTGTATAGTCCCTTGTTTTCAAGAGTACCACAAATCTCAAGGGAACGGTGGACGAACCAATATCGACCCATTATTACAATCTTCCCCTAACAAATTATATCCCAAGAGTAATTAAACTATTGCTGTGTTAATGTCAGTAAATAAAGCCATATTTATTTAATGTTGTTTTTATTTATATATTTATAATTTCTAACTTGTCTAACCCAAATAAAATTCCTTTGTGGAATAACAATAGAAGTTCCAAAATTTGAGTATAGCATTATAATTAATATAATTAAGTTAGCTATTCCTCAATAAGTGTGAGAATGTTAAGCTGTACCGGTCTCTTAACACCTCGTCTAAACTTTTATGTGTTTCTTTAAATCCACCATAATGCCTAATAGGTCAAGCTACAGACATTCTTTCAAGTAAAAAGTGTTATAAGAAAACTAGCTGCGCGATTGTTTGGAGAATAGTTTCATATGATGTAGTGAGATGTTTTTCACTCGACTTTACTATCCATAACTTCGATATTAACACGTTAATAGCCGCACTATAGTAAAAAATAAACGGTTTTAAAGATTAAAACTAACTTTTCCGCATCTATGAGATGCCCTGATTAATATTCTATCATAAAATTGTCACTTGTATACACTTCGGGGGATGTATTGTGTTAACAAACCGAAATTTATCCAAAAGTAACCAAAAATGCAGTATAGTCAGCTGAAAATCAATAGGGTACATCTGTGAGACACCTTGAAAAATATCCAATTATAAAATTGGCCACTTGTATAGACTCCGGAGGCTGTATCATACTAAACCCGAAATTTCTCCAAAAAGGACAAAAATGTGGCACTACCATAGGACGCGTTGTACTAGCTCTGGTGAGCTAAAAATCAATAATGTTCATCTATAAGACGCCCTGAATAATATCAATCATAAAATGGGTCTCTTGTATACACGCTGAAAATTCTCCAAAAATGACAAAAATTTGGTAACTCAAGTATCATAGCACTCGTTGTACTGGCTTTAGTGAGCTGAATCTCAATAGGGTTCATCTTTGAAACGCCCTGAATTTTATCCAATCATAAAATTGGTCACTTATATATACTCCAGAGGCTGTATCGTGCTAACAAACTGAAGTTTCTCCAAAAATGTCGTACTTAAAGTACCATAGCACCTGTTGTACTCACTGTGGTGAGCTGAAAATCAATAGGGTTTATCTGTGAGATGTTCTGAATAATATTCAATCATAAAATTGGTGACTTTTTGCACTCCGGAGGTTGTATCGTGTTAACAAACTGAAATTTCTCAAAAAATTACAAAAATGTCGGACTTCAAGTACCATAGCATCCATTGTACTGGCTAGTGTCAGCTGAAAATCAATAGGGTTCATCTGTGAGATGTCCTGAACAATGTTCAATAATAAAATTGGTGATTTGTTGCACTCCGGAGGCTGTATCGTGCTAACAAGACATGTAACGAAAAGTGGCCGACGACGACGACATACACACAGGATTTTTTTTCTAATGTAATGTTTTATTTATTTAAACAATAAACGGGTGGGATAAATTTTAAACACACGGTAGGTTCACTTACTTAATTTATTTAAACACTAAACTAATCACTAACACTTAATTTATATATACTCGGTACATTCACTTAAACTAATTTATATAATCACTTAATTTATATGCACTTATTTACTGTTTAACTCACGATGTCAAATTATAAACTAAACTCATCCGCTGATCGGTCCTTTATTTATATCAAAGCCTTTTTTACTAGAACATTCCGGACTGCGGCTTACACAAAAACAAATGCCATTCGCGATATTTCTCGATTGCCGGCTTAATCCTTAAAAGACCTTCCGAGAACATGTCTATAAAAACGGTCACAATAAATCCCAATAGACATTTTCAGAATTTCGGTGAAAATTTTGACACTTCTTGCCAGGTAGGTCACCGATTTTCTTTCTTCCATTGCCGGATCATCTTCAGGTGAGGATCATTCTCCTGATCTCTGATCCTGGTGGGTGACCATTCCTCGTTGACTACAGTAGTTCTTGAAACTGCAGCTTCCCTAGATTCCGCCTTGTTGCAGTGGGAGCAGTCTGTTGGGCACGGCCGTCTGGACAGGGAGTCGGCATTTCGGTGACTCACACCAGCAGGATGCTCACCCCTGTCTGGAGTTCTTGGGTTACAGGAGTCTTGAGGCGCTTAGACGGACTGCATATGTGCTCTAGCTCGCCACACTTCTGGCATTTGATCTTCTTCGGCCTCTTGTCTGCCATACCTTTCAACAAGTTGACGATCTGATCAAGTTTGTCATCGTCATCTTCTTTCTGCATGGTCCTACCTTTGTTGTAGCGCGAGCTTTTCTTGGCTGCTTTGCATTTAAGAGGTTCTTGGTTTACACGAACTGCGTGCATGCTCTAGCTCGCCACAATTACAGCACCTGATTTTCTTCGGCTTCTTGTCTACCATCCCTTTCAACAAGTTGACGATCTGGTCAAGTCTGTCATCGTCACCCTCTTCCTGTATGGTCCTATCTTTGTTGTATCCCGAAGCCATCGTGGCTGCTTCATATTCAAGAGCAGCAGTCAATGCATCGACCACAATGTTTTAGGATGGGCTAATCGAAGCGTCTTCTCCATATCGTGGAACCACAAGCCGTCAATAAAGGCCTGGATGCCTAAACATTCCATCATGTTTTCTGGTACTGATGAATAAGCAAATCGAACTAGTCGGGTAATATCCATTTCATACTTTTGAAGGGTTTCGTCACGTTTCCGCCTTCGGTTCTTCAGCTAGAATCTGTACAACTGTTCCAAATGTTCGTGACCATATCGCATGTCCAACCTCTTCTTCAGCTGCTCGAAATCATCCGCTTCTTCCAGAGGTATCATTTGAAGAACATCTAAGGCATCTCCCCGAAGCGCGAAGGTTAAGTTAACTGTCTTCTCCCTATCGGACCAATTATTCACTCTGGCGGCTGCTTCAAATTGTTTCACATAATTGGTCCACGATGTCTTTCCTTCGAACGTTGGGGCCTTGACTCGGGCAAAACTGCTAATATCTTCTGTCTTGGGTTGTGTTGCTGGCTTGCATATCTCGATCTTCTTTTATTCTGCTGGCGTGTCTTGTGTTCTTAAATCTGTTATCTTAGTCTCTAACTCCTTTATTTTTTCGTCCATAGTTGTCATTTTCTCGTCCATCGTTCTGATTTTATCCTCAATATCCGATTTAAGAGACGAAATTTTATTTTCCACGTCAGCGGCAATGTCATTTTTCATTAATAAGATATCAGCAGAAAGTTTGTCCATGTCAGCAGAAATATCGTTCTTCATTATTGAAATTTTCTCGTCTATATTAGTAGAAATCTTGTCCATGTTAGCAGAAATATCGTTTTTCACATTCGTTGAAATCTTCTCTTCCATGGCAGAAATTGACGAGATTAAGGTGGAAGCCTCGTCATTAAATAAAACTGTTTCTGGATCAAAGCCATCATTTTCCAGTGCCACTGTAAGTCGTTGTACTAATTCACTTTTCTTACCGGACGTTTCCAACTCACGATCTTCTAATTCTGCTCTTAGCTCCGCCACTTTGAGGTCACATAGTCTCTTGACCATTTTTACGTAGCAATTTATTTATATTACCCCACACCTGATACCAATGTAATGTTTTTGTTATTTATTTAAACAATAAACGGGTGGGATAAATTTTAAACACACGGTAGGTTCACTTACTTAATTTATTTAAACACTAAACTTATCACTAACACTTAATTTATATGTACAATCACTTAAACTAATTTATATAATCACTTAATTTATATGCACTTATTTTCTGTTTAACGCACGATGTCAAATTATAAACTAAACTCATCCGCTGACCGATCCTTTATTTATATCAAAGCCTTTTTTACTAGAACATTTCGGACTGCGGCTTACACAAAACAAATGCCTTTCGCGATATTTCTCGATTGCCGGCTTAATTCTTAAAAGACCTTCCGAGAACATGTCTATAAAAACGGTCACAATAAATCCCAATAGACCTTCTCAGAATTCGGCGCGCTCGCCATTTTTTTAACTCCGTTAACATAACGTTACAGGACCGTACTTAGTATCTGCTTCGGTGTGCGAGTTCGTAACACTAAAAACAATTTTTTCGTGTTGTTCTTGATGAAAAACGTGAAAATAACTCAAAGTTTTTTTTAAATTTCAACTTTTTTGTGGGTAAACCAATACTTTTCCGCATATTAGATAGGTTGGGCGGTAAAGTAAAACGTATCTGGAAGGCCAGCAATATAGCCGTTTATTTTCAGGTTATATTAAGTGCTAGAACATATTCTGTGACAAAAAAACACAAAACAATGGGGGGAGGGGTTGAAGTTACCCCCGTGAATTATATATAATTCACGCGGCATCAGAAGCAAAATGATACCTTCGAGGCCTCGTGAATTATATTTAATTCACACATAATTTTGGCAACATTGACTTCCCACTATAAAGCCATGGTCCTTCGTGCGGTTACAAGCAGTGTTGAGTGTACAGATCTTAGAATTCGCCAGTTTTACTCTTTGCTATCGACAGTGCACGTGTTCTGTAAGGGAGCGTAATTCTTACGAAAAAGGGCAAGAAAATCTTCAGCGGCTCATGGACGAAGCGTTGGATATGAGTCATGAAGATGTTCCTGATCCCAAACGAGACCTCATCAGAAAGCGGAGATAGCAATGTCGCAAATCGCCCAGTAAAAAAACGTTAAATAACTAAACAGGTAATAAGTTACATTGTACACATTTTATTTTTACATGTATATTTTTTAGGGCTCTGCCCAAAAAATGGTAGCGAGAAACTTGCCGTTCCAGGCACCTCAAGTGTTACCGAAACTATTGAAGAAGTTATTCAAGATTACAAAGAACATAACGACATAATACCCAATTGCGAGTCAATAACATGGTCTAACGTAACTGGTGAAAACAGAAAAACTTAATTTGTCTGCGCCCAATTTTGGAACTCCTGACAATGTCGCAGCTGAATTGCGAAATAGAAGTCCCTATTAATTCTTCAAGTATTTTATTGATAATGAAATAATTGAGGTTGTGGTATAAGAAACCAACAGATACGCACAACACACAATAGAAAACGCCCATATCTCTGGTCATTCTCATTTACGCAAATGGAAAGATGTGTCAGCTAAAGAAATTGAAATATTTCGGGGAATCATTTTTTGGATGGGCCTAAACAAAAAGCCCAAAATTACTGATTATTGGTCGAAGAAACTCATATATGAAAAGAAGGTGAAAAGTTTTATATCAAAAAACCGTTTTGAATTAACTTTGCGTTTGTGGCATTTCTCCAACAACCAGGAATGTCCAAAAGGCGATCGTTTATTCAAGAGTAAGGGTCTACTTTCATTCAAACAGTACATCAAAAATAAAAAGAACAAATTCGGCATAAAACTTTACAAATTATGTACAAGTAATGGTTACACAAACAATCTGAAAGTATACTGTGGGCGAGATGCCCAACCTGGCGTTCCTGTCGCTTCATCAGTTGTTATAGATTTGTCTAAAGATTTATTAAATTCGGGTAGAGTAATTTATACTGATAACTTTTATACAAGTGTCAGTTTGGCATATGAGCTAGCAAAACGATCCACTCATCTAGTAGGTACTCTGAGAATTAATAGAAAACTTAATCCTGTAGATGTTACTCGTGCTAAGCTAAAGACATCTGAAATAATTGCTCGTGAAAGCAACACAGCAACGCGATGTTCTCGTGTTGCTGCATTGCATGATGATAGTATGGTTGATGTGCAAACCGAAAATGGTAAAGTTGTAAAAAAACCGCAAATAATCCTAGTTTATAACAATAGCAAGGGATTTATTGATATCTCGGATCAAATAAAAGCCTATTCAGCTGCACTAAGAAGAGGGGTCAAATGGTACAGAAAATTAGCCATCGAGTTGATTACGGGTACAGCACTTGGCAATGCTTGCATTATTTATAAAAAAAAATAACGGGAAAAAATATAAATATTCCAAAGTTCAAAGAGGAGGTAACAATGGGTCTTTTGGGTGAAGAAATCGGAGACGATAATACAGCTTCAACAGGACAATGCAGTTTGAAAAATAAACGGTTTCAGGGATTAAAACTAACTTTTCCGCATCTGTGGGCCTGAACAATATTCATATATCATAAAATTGTTACTTGTATACACTACGGGGATATGTCGTGCTAACAAACCGAAATTTCCCCAAAAATAACCAAAAATTCAGTATATCTGGATTCATAGGACACGCTATACTCGCTCTGTGAGACACCTTGAACAATATTCAATCATAAAATTGAGGCTGGAGGCTGTATCGTGCTAACAAACTGAAAATATTCCAAAAATTACAAAAATTTGGTACTTCAAGTACCATAGCACCCGTTGTCCTGGCTTTAGTGAGCTGAATATCAATAGGGTTAATCTTTGAGACGCTCTGAATAATATCCAATCATAAAATTGGTCACTTGTATATACTTTGGAGGCTGTATCGTGCTAACAAACTGAAACTTTCCCAAAAATGTCAAAAATATCGTACTTAAAGTACTGTAACACCTGTTGTATTGGCTCTGGTGAACTGAAAATCAGTAGGGTTCATCAGTGAGATGCCCTGAATAATATTCAATCATAAAATTGGTGACTTGTTGAACTCCGGAGGCTGTATCGTACTAACAAACTGAAATTTCTCAAAAAATGACAAAATGTCGTACTTCAAGTACCATAGCACCCGTTGTACTGGCTCTGGTGAACTGAAAATCAATAGGGATCATCTATGACATGTCCTTAACAATATTCAATAATAAAATTGCTGACTATTGCACTCCGGATACTGTATCGTGCTAACAAGACATGTAAGGAAAAGTGGCCAACGACGACATACGCACAGGATTTTTTTTTCTAAAAACCGTTTTTTCGTGTTGTTGATGGAAAACGTAAAAATAACTCAAATTTTTTTTTCAAAATTCCAACTTTTTTTGGAGTAAACCAATACTTTTCTCGCATATAGAAAGGTTGGGCGGAAAAGTAATATGGGAACACAGAGGGGAAGATGTGTTGTTTGTTATGAAACAGTTTCTGAAGTATAGCACTGGCAACAATGCGTTCTTCTATATTTGGCGCCAATTTTTCCAGAATGACAAGTGAATTGTTTGCAGCCGGCCGATGTAATTTTCGCTCATGCTAGTTTTAGTGATTGAGCAGGTATGTACGACCATAATTATATATCCTAAGGTTTTTTCGCATGCTTTAGAGTCTATAAAATGCTGAAAACATTGAAATTTCCTCAAAATAGTGCCTATAAAAACAGAATAATTGAAAATAATCTTGAACGTAACAATGCACAAGAGTGCGCATTTAGTTTTGCACAAGAGTGCGCAGTGCGTACTCTTGTGCAAAGCTTTTCAAGCATTGTACAAGGTAATTCAGATAACCCTTTATATAAAAATATCTCTATTATTTTTTAAATTAGAAACAAATATTCCGAATAAAAGTTGTTTAAAATCATCTGCTACTACACACACTTTTTTTTAATGTATACATGGTGTCTTAAACAAGCAAACTGAATGCCAATTTTGTTTTTCAAATGGAACACACTATTATTTCCTTTTTGAATTTTGCATGAAATATTTTCAAATTCAACTGCTTCCGACAAACATTGACGAATCAGAGACCATTTTCAGAAAGAGAATCCAAACGGCTGAACGAATTGAACTTTCCGGAATTAATTCTTAATTATCTATAGTCTGACCCCAAGTTCCAGGTAAACAGGAAGCGATAGATTTCCGCCTTAGGGCTACTTCTGGTATAATCAGAAATTGGTGGCAAACGATAGATAATTAGAAACTAAGATAGAAATTGCAGTTCTAATAACTGGGTTCTTTTTCAGAATGAGTGGATATAAAAGAAAAACTAACAGGAAGTTGGTTTTTACGGTAGAAAATCTCACCGAAGCAAAACGTAGAATTGCTGAAGGTGTTAGTAAAAGACGGGTAGCTGCCGAGATGGGAATTGGTGAATCTACTCTTAGAAAACGCCTTAACTGTGGGAATATTCCTGTATCGTTAGGACGATTTTCCAACGTATTCCCCGCCGAAATGGAAATTGAATTAGCGAAGCAGTTGCACGATCTAGACGACCGTTTTTATGGGCTCACAAAAAAGAATTTGCAAATGGCAGCGTACAAATTTGCGGAATCGAACAGCATCCAACACTGTTTTAACAAGGATAAACAAATTGCTGGAGAATCCTGGGTCAGTGGTTTTTGTAAACGACATAATATCAGCCTACGGCAACCAGAAAAATGTTCGATCGGTAGGGTTATGGGCTTTAATAAAGCTCAAGTGAAACAATTTTTCCAAAATTTGAGAAGTTTGTACGAAAAAAAGCATTATTCTCCAGATTCAATTTTCAATATGGATGAAACAGGTCTCTCAACAGTACCTAACAAATTACCAAAGGTTTTGGCCACCAAAGGTAAAAAAGTCGTGGGTAAAGTAGCAAGTGCCGAACGTGGACAACTTATTACTGCCGTGTGCTGTATGAGCGCCTCCGGAATGTATATTCCACCCGCGTTAATATTCCCAAGGAAGCGGATGAAGGAGGAACTTTTTATGCAAGCACCCCCTGGAACACTTAAAATGGTTTTCGAATCTGGATTTATAAATACTGATCTATTTCACCAATGGATAATCCATTTAGAATTATAGTAAGCCAAGTCCTGACCACTCATTGCTTTTGATTATGGATAATCATAGCTCGCATCGAGATTTAGACGTCATCAAATACTGCAAGGGTAATAATATTGGCCTATTGACTTTACCACCACACGCGAGCCACAAGTTGCAACCACTGGACATCGGCTTCTTTGGTCCATTGAAAAGGGCATTCAGTAGAGAATGCGAGAACTGGATGATATGTAATCCTGGAAAAGTAATTACGCAAATGCAGATCTCGGGATTGTTTAATGCTGCCTACGCTAGTGTTGCAAATATTGAAAAGGATCAAACTTCGTTTCGTACTGCTGGAATTTTTCCATACAATCCTGAACAATTTGACCAAACTGACTTTGCTCCTTCGCTAGTATCTGATGTACCCATTAGTGACACTGAAAGACCAGCAAACTTCCTTGTAATCCCGGATGGATCACAGGATGTAGAAAATGATATATTAGAACAAACATTTTCATCGCATCAAACACCACTGTCTCAAACACCACTACATCAAACGCCACCGCCTCAAACGTCACTGGCTCAAACACCATCGCCTGGAGTACCATGGCCTCAAAAATCACCGCAGCAAGCATCCTCTTCTCAAACGCAATTGCAAAACATTAGATTTATGAACTTGGATATTGAATGCGAAGACGGTGTACTCATACCGAATAGTTTCCAAGAACCTACAGAGACACAAAGTTGTTCTAATCAATTCGTTCATATAGGCGAAATTTTACCACTGCCAATTATAAAAGAACAACCATTGCGGCGTAAAATCAAGTCTCAGCGGTCTGAGATCCTTTCAAGCAAACCATTTGCAAACGAGTTAGAAGAAAATGTTCGGGTGAAGCAGAGAAATGAGGAATCTAAGAAAATAAAAGCAGCAGCAAGGAAGCTGAAAATGCCAGGAAAACAAGTAAAGAAAAGGAAGGAAAAAGAAGCGAAGTGTGACAAAAACGTGAACTGTCCAGGTTGCGGCGAGAATTATGAAGATCCCCCAATTGAGGACTGGATAATGTGTTCTGAGTGCAATAACTGATAGCACGAGTCGTGTACTACATACGTGATTGGCACATTTACATGCTCACTGTAAGAATGAAGTGGAGCAAAAATTAACATGCCTACCTAATGATTAGGTACGCGTTTATTTTTTCAAGTTCAAATAAAAGTTATTTGTTAAATAATAGAATAACATATTAGTGTTTGTAAATGAAACTCACGGACTCTAGTTAATTTCAGAATAACATATATGTTTATTTTGATATTTTTAAGACTATAATGTTTTATTTTGTTAATTAAAGGATAAATGTAGCTTTTAAAAATTCTGTCTTGATTATATTTCATCACTTTTAACCGCTATTGCTAGAATTACAATACATAAGTCGTTGCGCACTCTTGTGCATTATTACGCGTACTCTTGTGCACATCTGTGTAAGAGTGCGCAATTGCACTGGCACCGAAAAATATGAATTTTGTCTCTTATTATTAGAATTTTTCCATTAATCAAGCATAATTATTTTCATCAATCGTCAATACATATGTACGCATGTGAAAAACTTATTTTCTGAGAAAAATATTAATTTCACAGTCAATATTGTACTAAGTGCGCACTCTTATACGCATTTACCCTACTAATGTGGATGCACACTGATAGCGATTTCGTCCCGCTTTGGTACCCCACTTTGGTCTGTCAAATACATACCAATCGATTTCGTTTCGAAAAACCATGACGTCAAGCTAACTTTGGTACCCTTTTTGGTCTGTCAAATCACATATCGAGATCTGCAGCACGGTTACTAAAATTGGTAGCTTTCTATCCTTGTCCAAAGTAGTTTTTGTCTTGCTTTTTATTGGTAAACAAACAAAGTCGTTGAAACGAATTGAATTTTTGGCCAATATTCTAAAATTCTTTAAGATTTTGTCTGTTTTTTTCTTTTTTTTGTCTAATAATGGAATCTGTTGATTTTATTATAAATGGCAAGAAGCTTTTTTTGGGTTTTTGCTATATGTATTTACTCAAAACTCCAAGATAATATGGTAAAACTCAATAAACAACTTTTTAGATCGCAATACAAAACGTAAATGTAAATTTCATCAATCAGCTAAACCAATTGAGAACCAAACGATTTCAACTGTAATTGGTACTTTACGTCACACCGGTGACGTAGGACCTACCATTTGGTTAACCAAAGTCCCTACCAACCAAAGCGGGACGAAATCGCCTCATGTGTGCATCGTTTTTGTAAATTGAAATGGGACCATACCTGTCGCCTTCAGGCCTGCTGGACAATTGCAAACAAAAAAAATCAAATGGCCACAGATCAAAAATTATGCATCGGACAGTACCTGCTTTTTGCACATATAAAGTTTATATTAAAAACTAATACTGGCCGGAGGATCTACGCTACAACTCAAAAAATAACCGAGTTATTAATTTTTGAAAAAACTGCACTTTGGCCGGTTTTTCCCGATTTTCTCCTAATCTAACGGTCCGATAGAGCAGGTCGATTCACCATCCCAATTGCACTTATAGTTTCAATTTTATAAGCAAAAAACTAAAAAAACGATTTTTTGCATAAAATTGTTAATAACGAAGTTATGAATAATAAAGTCGAGTGGAAAACATATCACTTAAATCATATGAAACTATTCTCCAAACAATAGCGCAGCTGGTTTTCTTCTAACACTTTTTAAACGAAATTTTCATGCTGTCTCCGTAGCGGGACCTATAAAATCATTTGACATTTTTGTTAATTGTTTGAAGGCAGGATTACTTCATTCTTGGGGCATTCGTGTCACCCTTTCTAAGCGTTTTAGCCTCTTGTAGAATTGTCCACGTTGAATCCCAGCAGATTTGGTCTTTCTCTATCTTCTGCTCTCATTTTCCACTTTAGGCATTTTTTAAATGATATTTTACAGGGCCGTGTCCGTATTGACCCGTTTGAGAAAATGCTCACGTTTTCTTACTAATCACAGATGGTTTGCAGACCACAGCTATCTTTAATTCAAATCGTGACGCTTTCAATGACGTTCTGCATTTCTATATGATATAGAGTTGTCATTTCAGCAACCATCTACAAGTCACTTGTCTGCACTCATGTTCTGCTTGATCTTCAAGGGCACGTACTTTTACTTTTGAGAGCTGGTAGCTAGGTCTTTATGGAGCCCAACTCATGTGACTTTTTATTTATATACTTACTTGTTTAATACCTAAGCCAGTCTTAGCGGCCACTCTAAGTCATTTTCTGTGATTTCCGAGTGGCCAGGAACCCAGACTAAAGAGACCCAGTTATTCTTGCTTGGTTTATCAAGTTTTCTTCGGCACTCTCATGCCAACTTTGAGTCAATGCTGGGAGCTTCTCAGTGTACCCATGCTGACTGGCTCTTTCAGTGACATTGTGTGGGGTTAGTTCCCCCATTTGCCATGATCTTTTGTAGTCTGGCCGCTGTGTGAGTGGAATTGATCTTTTCACAAAAGGCTTGAAAATTAAGCCTTTTGGCCTTCCTAATATCTTTATTGTACTGAGTAAGCTTTTCAGTGTACCTGCCAATTACCGTCACGTTCGGCTCTATTAAAGACCGACGGACCTCTTTCCTGAGGTTTAACAGGTTCTTATTCCACCAAGGAGCATCTTTGTCTGATCGAGCTTTTTACAGTGGGCAGCTGAAATGGAAAGTTTACATTATTGCCTCACTGATCTGTTCGACTCATTGTTCCAGGTCGTAGTGTTGGTGATTTACCCTATTTACTTCGACTTGTTCCAAATTTTCCTTCATATTGGCCTTGTAGAGAGACCAATCCGTATTTCTAGGATTTCGGATTGAAAGAATCGAGGTGGTATTCCTAGCAGCAACATTAACTATTGTTACGTTCAGGACCTCTTCTCTTGCTCTCGTGGTAAAAGTGGGGGTTGTTACCACGTTTAAGGTCTCAAGATTATTTGCTAAAAGATATTCCAACAAACATTCACCTTTCACGCTGTTGTTAGTGCTTCTCCACACGGTATTGTGTGCGTTTGCATCACAACCAATTATGATTGGCAGCCGTCTGCAGTTGCAGTGTCTCACTAGCTCTTGTACTTTCTCTGGCGGTGTCATCGGTCCGTCTCCGGCGAAGTAGGCAGAGGCAATGACGATGTCTCGGTCGATACCCCCAATGTTGAGGTGAACCATGATTGGAACATGGTCCCGTGGCACGTATTCTGATACAAATATATATTTTATGTTATTTCTCATGATTACACAGGCATGCGGAGATACTTACCTTTAATCATAAATCAATTTAGAGTCTTTACATGCCAAACCTTTGATTTGGCCTTCTTTGTTGATCCATGGTTCTTGGATCAGTACAATACCCAGTTATAGTTTAGCGAACAACCTTGCTATCACGGCTGAAGTTACCTTCGCCTGATGCAGGTTAATCTGCGCTACATTCGTGAATGAAGTCAATTGTTATGGATGAGAGAAGCCGAGTTATTCAGCCTTTATTCATCCCCCCCACCCTTCGCCCCCCCCCTGTCCCTCCTCGACCACCATAGCAATATCTTCACAGGAGTTCGAGCGGATTTCTTGAACACGAGTCAGATACTCGACCCCCCGGCAGCTCTGCCCAGTTTCTCGGAATATAGAGGTGATATCCGCATCCCAAGGTGCCTCAGCGGAGCCGGATGAGAATTTCAGGCTGACCCAAGGTCAATTTCTTGCATTTTCCTCCCCTTTTTCGGAGTTTCCAGATGTGGAGCGATCTCCATGTCCTTTGATTTATCCGCGGGGTTCTGTTTTTTTCCTAGCCTCGAGACAGGGATACGCCCAAAACGGTAATGCGCGTAATGTCTTGCTTTCAGAACCTCTCCCGATTGGTGATCGATCCCAATCGTAAGGATAGTTTCCTTTTCCTATTTTTTTGGAGTTCAGGACCTTGCTAGCCCCAATAGTGAGGCCGGAGTTCTGAACCTCGATAAGTTGGATGATCTTCTGCAATGTCATGTCATGGCTTCATGGGAAGAACACCGTTATGGTGTCCGGCTTTGGGATGTCGTCTCCACTTCGAGCTATCAAAGCGGATACATCCCAAGAGTTTAGTTTCGGCGCTGACCTCATGAGCCAGTGTGCCGATACTTGAAGGCCACAATTCACCAGGATCATTCCACCGCGGAAACGAACTCCTGAGAAGTCGATCCCCTTCTCCTTACTCTGACAAAACTCTTCTACCAGAGCGTCTTCCAGGATAGAGAGATGTTTTGCTTTCAGGATGACCCTAGGGTAATCCTTGGGAAATATGCCCACCCTGAAACGTTTTCTGTTTTAACAGCTGCTGCGTAACCAGTGGCTTGCCCAGTTACTGTTGCAGCTGTTTTTGTTTTTTTTATTGACAGGACGCTGCGGAGGAGTAATGTGCTCCAGGCCTCTTTTCTGGTTTGCCTTTCTCTTTGGAATTTCCTTATCGGATAGGCATTTTCGCGATGGTAATTCCTTGGGGTGGGTTGGGCGATGAAGAGCCTGCTTCCTGGCCTCTTCAGGGAATATTCCTTGATTGAGGAGTCGCAGGTATTTTCGCACCCCTGCCGCCCCACTGAGGCCCTTTCTCAGTGGGTCGTCTATGCCGCCCAGTTGTCCCAGTTTTGGGAGGTCGATCGGCATACTATCTTTGTGCCGTATTTAAAAAATCTTTGTGTCTATCAACATGAAGCTGACTGAAACGCAAATAATTGAAATTCTAATAATGATTGGTTGTGGAGATAAAACAGTTACCTACGCAGAAAGAAGTATGTACGTTATTTAATAATAAATACCCCAACCAAGAACCAATTTCACAATCCACTGCAAGCAAAATTGGGAAGGAAGAAATTCAGAGAAACGGGTCATATCAAAGACCTCCCTAAAGGTAGTAGAAAACCAATATCTGAAAACAAACAACTAGATGTTCTGTTAGAATTTCAGGATAATCCCCATACCAGTTCACGGCAAGTAGCATTAGATAATGACGTGGACCATTCAACATTTCTTAGAAAGCTAAAGAAGGAAAAGGGGCATCCCTACAAAGTAAGTTTAGTACAAGAACTTATGGAAGAATAGACGAATTGAATTTTGTGAAATTATAATGGAACAAAATAACAGAGATCCGATGTTTTTAAAAAAGGTTCCTTTCTCTGATGAAGCTACATTTTTACTAAGCGGTCATGTCAATCGTCAAACATCGGTATTGGGCTACGGAAAATCCACACTGGATGCAAGAGTACCATACTCAATACGCAGGGAAAGTTAATGTTTAGGCGGGAATAATATATAATAGGATTATTGGACCATACTTTTTCGAAGAAACCTTAACAGGTCCTCGATATTTAGAATTTCCTCAAATCTTCTGGCTCCCCGAATTGAACCGGTTGTTTCCAAACAGAAATTATTTTTGACTACAGCAAGATGGTGCGTCTCTACACTATGTTGTTTTGGTGCGCAACTACTTGAACAACGTCTTTACAAATCGGTGGATAGGTCGAAGTGGAACAATAGAATGGCCGCCTAGGTCACCTGATTTAACTCCTCCCGCTTTCTTTTTATGGGGATACTTGAAAAGTAAAGTGTACCAAAATTGACCACATAATATCAATGAACTCAAAGAAAGGATACACGTATTGAGGTTGCACAAATAACTCCGGAAGTTATTGAGAAGGTTCGACAAGAGTTCGCGGCACGTCTTTCTCATTATATTTTAGCTGAACGTAAACAATTTGAGCACTTAATTTAGGTTTCGTTGTATTTCATGAATAATACATAATAAATATTTATTGTAATAATAAGAATTTATCAATTATTTTAACAAGTACAAACATCAATTACTCAGACATATTGATATGGTTGAATAGGTATTTAAAAGACCTTTCAAATAATGTATTATAACACCTCACATAATATATGACGTCAAAAATAAAAGGTATCCTTACGAATAGCCTGTTTAAAAATAAAAATCGACGGGTTTCAGGATTTTTCCTTAAGTCGCCGGTTTACGAAATATTGAATGTATTCCTTTCATTTGCACCTTACTGTATATCTACTGATGTGCACCCACTAACATACTAGTTGTTTAAGGTACGTTTAGTTTGATTCATTTGTAAAAAGTAACTAATCAATAAAATATGAGTCAATGAATAAATATCAAAAGAAACAAATAGTAGTGTGTGGTAAGAAAAATTATTGAAAAGAGTTAAAAATACAACTTTTGCAAATCCTGTCTTTAACTACCTCAAAATTATCAGACATATGTATACTTACAGTGGCACTCAAAATTATTTACCAAAACGAATGTTTATGCCGGACACATCAGATTTAAAAATTATTTTATTAAAAAGGGGCGGGGGTTAACAATTTTACAATAAGTTTTTTTCAACAAGAATTGAAACATGAGATGAAAATAATAATGAATTATCGATATTATGTAGATACAAATTTTTAACGCTGCGTTGAAGCAGCTAGTAACAAATCGCCATTTATAACGATGTTAATATTGTTACGAAACAGCACACTGGTATAGTCCCTGAATCCGACTCTGTCTAAGCCATATATGAAAGTTAAAATTATGGCGGATGCGCAGGGATTTCGTAGAACTGTTTACGGTTGTGACTATCTTATCTAGACATTGTTTTTGAGACCAGTCTTATCTAGAAAATGCCACAAAGTCAATGGTTTTTGTGTAAGCCGCTATCTAGAATTATCTACAAAAGGCACTAATATATAAAGGACTGACCAGCGAGAGAGTTTTAGTTTTATAAAGTGATGTGAAATAAACAAAAATACACCGAAATAGCGAACAGTGAAGTGTTGATATAAATTAATAATTAAGTTTGTGTGTATATAAATTAAATGTAAGTGAATAGCTAGAATAGTTAAGTGTACATAAATTAAGTGTTAGTGAGTAGTTTAGTGTTTAAATAAATTCGTAAGTAGCCATAGTGTGTGTTTAAAGTTTATCCCACCCGTTTACTGTTTAAATAAATAAGAAAAACATTGCATTGGTGTCAAGTGTGGGGTAATATAAATAAATAGCTACATCAACATGGTCAAGAGACTAAGTGACCTAAAAGCGTCAGAGTTAAGGGCAGAATTCGAAGATCGTAAGTTGGAAACGTTCGGTAAGAAAAGTGAATTAGTAGAAAGACTTAAAGTGGCACTGAAAAATGACGGCTTTGATCCAGAATCATTTTTATTCAATGACGAGGCTTCCACCTTAATCTCGTCAATTTCTGCCATGGAAGAGAAGATTTCTGCTAATATGGACGAGAAGATTTTAACATTGAAGAACGATATTTCTGCTAACATAGACAAACTTTCTGCCGATATCTTATTAATGAAAAATGACATTGCCGCTGACGTGGAAAATAAAATTTCGTCTCTTAAATCGGATATTGAGGATAAAATGACAACGATGGACGAAAAAATCAAGGAGTTAGAGAGTAAGATAACATATTTAAGAACACAAGACACGCCAGCAGAACAAAAGAAGATCGATATATGCAAGCCAGTAACACAACCCAAGACAGAAGATATTAGCAGTTTTGCCCGAGTCAAGGATCCAACGTTCAACAGAAAGACATCGTGGACCAATTATGTGAAACAATTTGAAGCAGCCGCTAGAGTGAATAATTGGTCCGATAGGGAGAAGGCAGTAAACTTAACCATCGCGCTTCGGGGAGATGCCTTAGATGTACTTCAGACGATACCACTTGAAGAAACGGATGACTTCGAGCAGCTGAAGAAGAGGTTGGATATGCGATATGGTCACGAACATCTAGAATATTTGTACCAATCCCAGCTGAAGAACCGAAAGCAGAAACGTGACAAAGCATTTCAAGAGTATGAAGTGGATATTGCCCGACTAGTTCGATTTGTTTATCCATCAGCAGCAGATAATATGATGGAATGTCTGGGCATCCAGGCCTTTATTGATGGCTTACGTGACCCCGATATGCAGAGGACGCTTCGTTTAGCCCATCCCCAAACATAAGTCGATGTATGCTCTTGAATATGAAGCAGCCACGATGGCTTCGGGATACAACAAAGGTAGGACCAAACAGGAAGAAGGTGACGATGACAGACTTGACCAGCTCGTCAACTTGTTGAAAGTTATGGTAGACAAGAAGCCGAAGAAAATCAGGTGCTGTAATTGTGGCGAGCTAGAGCATGCACGCAGTTCGTGTAAGCGTCCTACGAATCCTGCAAACCAAAAACCTCTTAAATGCAAAGCTGCCACGAAGGGCTCGCGGTACAACAAAGGTAGGACCATGCAGGAAGAATATGACGATGACAAACTTGACCAGATCATCAACTTGTTGAAAGGTATGGCAGACAAGAAACCGAAGAAGATCAAATGCCGGAAGTGTGGCGAGCTATAGGACGTACGCAGTCCGTCTAAGCGCTCCAAGACTCCTGCAACCCAAGAACTCCAGTCACAGGGGAAATCAGACAGGGGTGAACATCGAGCTGATGTAAATCACCGAAAAGACGACTCTCTGTCTAGACGGTCCTGCCCTGTAGACTATTCTCAATGCAACAAGTCGAAATCTAAGGATGTTGCAGTTCCAAGAACTACAGTAGTACGAAGATTGGTCACCCACCAGGATCAAAGAAGATCGGGAGAATGATCCTCACCTAAAGAAGATTCGGCAATGGAAGGAAGAAAATCGGCGACCTACCTGGCAAGATGTGTCAAGATTTTCACCGAAACTCAAGGGGTATTGGGCTCAGTGGGACTCCCTTGTCCTGGAAGAAGGGCTGTTGAAAAGAGTCTTTGAAAACGATCATGGTTCCGAGATGAGGAGACAGCTAGTTATCCCGAGAACAAGAGTAGCTGAAGTAATAAAAATGTTACACGGCAGTCCATCGGGAGGTCATCTGGGAGTGAAGAAAACCCTCCAGCGAATCCGTCAGAGGTTTTATTGGATGAACAGCTCCGATGATGTGAAGGACTGGTGTAAGAAATGTACGACTTTTGCTACGAGTAATGGATCACATCGCAAGAGAAAGGCACCCATGAAACAGTACAATGTTGGAAGCCCTTTCAAAAGGATTGCTTTAGATATCGCTGGACCATTTCCGACGACAGAAAATTGTGGCAAATACATACTGGTTGTAATGGATTATTTCACAAAGTGGATGGAAATTTACGCTATCCCGAACCAAGAGGCCACAACTGTCCCGGATGTATTGGTGAAGGAACGTATCAGCCAATATGAAGTTCCCTTGGAGGTCCACAGTGACCAGGGAAGAAATTTTGAAAGCCATCTATTCCAGGAGATTTGCGACAAGCTGGGAATGAAGAAGACCAGGACAACAGCATTGCATCCACAGTCAGATGGAATGGTCGAGAGAATGAACAGGACTATTGGAAAATACCTGTCCAAAGTAGTTTCCAGCCATCAGAGAGATTGGGACCAGTATCTTTCCCTATTTGCATTGGCTTATCGATCTGCCGTCAATGAGTCCACGGGTAAAACACCTGCTAAAATCTTGTTTGGGCGTGAAATGAGGCTTCCTTGTGACCTGGAATTTGGCTGTCGGCCTGGAGAAGATCTAGCAGGCGAAGACTACGTGATCCAATTGAGATGAAGGCTGGACGATATTCATGAACTAGTTCGAACATATCTTCAAGCTGCCAGCGACAGAATGCAAAGTCGGTACGACACGCAGGCCACAGTAGGCGATTTTAAAGAAGGGAACAAAGTATGGGGATTTTCTCCAAAATTACAAAAATCCTGGGAAGGTCCATAGTTAATCAAGAAAAGGATCAATGATGTTATAAGCAAGATCCCCAACGGAAAACCAAAAGTAGTTCACCAAAACCGACTAGCGCCATTCGAAGGAGACCACGACCTAGAGAAAGGAGTAAACCATATTCGAGATGTGTCTGACCCTACCTTCGATGAATTTATGGGTGCGTATGGAGGTACCGGGAAATGCTGTCACTTCAGAACAACGACAAGTTTTGTTCACTCTCCCGGAAGATTAATCATTGGCATACAACATCCCCGCCCGTATCAAGAACGCACGAGGGTTGGCATCCGTCTTTCGAAAGAAGTTCGGGCAATTAGAAAAACTTGAAGACCAGATTCCAGCCCCTGGCAAGACACTGAAACTGAAACATAATTCGCGGTACGTCTTCTACGTGGTAACTAAAAATGAATTTCAAGATCGATCCACCTACCGCGATGTGTGTGATGCACTTCGAAACCTCCGAGACCATGTGCTAGAATCCAGCGTGATGAAACTGGCTATGCCTAAGATAGCGAGTAACCAGTTGGATTGGCGAGTCGTCAGGAACATGGTAGAGGTTATCTTCCAAGATACCGGTGTCGAGATATTAATTTGCAACTACAACATCCGTTATCAATATCCGATTAAGACAGTGCTCTGCTATTTCCATAAGATCGGAAAGTGTAGAGATGGGGCCAGTTGCCGATTCAAACATCCAGTTTCGGCTACACAAAAGTTCTAGAAGGCACTTCCATTTAAAGAAGGGGTAATGTTACGAAACAGCACACTGGTATAGTCCCTGAATCCGACTCTGTCTAAGCCATGTATGAAAGTTAAAATTATGGCGAATGCGCAGGGATTCTTAGAACTGTTTACGGTTGTGACTATCTTATCTAGACATTGTTTTTGTGACCAGTCTTATATAGAAAATGCCAGAGAGCCAATTGTTTTTGTGTAAGCCGCAATCTAGAATTATCTAGTAAAAAAGGCACTAATATATAAAGGACCGACCAGCGAGTGTTTTAGTTTTATGAAGTGAGAATACACCGAAATAGCGAACAGTGAAGTGTTGATATAAATTAATAATCAAGTTTGTGTGTATATAAATTAAATGTAAGTGAATAGTTAGAATAGTTAAGTGTATATAAATTAAGTGTTCGTGAGTCGTTTAGTGTTTAAATAAATTCGTAAGTAGCCATACCGTGTGTTTAAAGTTTATCCCACCCGTTCACTGTTTAAATAAATAATAAAAACATTAAAGTATTAAAACACTAATTAGAATTGCCTCATGATATCTGAAAATATAATTAATGAAAAAGTAAGAGAAAATACTTGTCTCAATGAACCTTATTACAAACTTGAAAAGCAAAGGAAAAGACCTCCATTAAATAAAATCCATTCGGCACTCTTGTCAGATTCACCTTTTAAACGATATTCCAATTAGTATACACAATTTTGAAGTTTTTTTTTAATTTTAAAAATTTACAAATCCTAAAAAGTCTCAAAATGAAAATGGTTTAAGTTAAAGGAAGCCAATTAGCTCTTTTGAAGTACCCTTTTTTAGTATTTGTTGAAAGAAAAAACATTTATGTGAAAATAACTGATTAGTCTAGAAAAATAGATCTTGTAAGATTTCACATTGAGGGTACAGGAAGAACGTACGAAAAGGTCTCTGGTAGAGCTGTAGAGCTACTGTTCAGAAAAATGCATCAAAAGTTATGAGATATGGAGTAAATTAGACATATGAGTAAAAACGTGAATCTTAAGAAACGAGTTGGATGTGTTGGGGTTTTTATCTGGATTTTTCTTCCTAAAAGAGGAATTTTTGGAAAATTAGGTAAGTTTTAGGTTTAGAGATGAGCAAAGATAAAGTTTATGGAGGTTTGGCTTAAGTTTTAGGTTTGGGTTGAGGATTTTTTAATGGTAGAAGAGGAAAGTAGTTTAATATTAGAAATATTTGGATTGGGTGAGAAAGGGGAGGGGATTTAACTTTTGGGATTGGAAGAGGAATGGGAAGGAGATTTGGAAGAAGGGGGGGCTTTGAGGAGGGCACTCCCCAAGGGAAACGTTAACGAGACTTCTTTTGGGGGTAGGAACTTTTGAGATTGGAAATTCGGATAGAGATCAACACTTTGTTTGTCCAAAGAAGCTGTGATTTTATATGTCGATATGCTACTACTACATAGCGTGAGTTTATGGCACATACTATTTCTCTGTTTCTTTTTCAAAATATGAGATCCTGTTCTCAACATTGTTTTTTTTTATTTCAAGGTCATGTTATAAGGAGCACAAGCCTTGTAACAGGAGAATGAGACAATGTATTGTTTATGAGATTTGCAATGAGATACGTCGTGGACTGCGTGGTCGCAGGATTTGTATGTTGGATCATTTGTTGCGACTTTGTTGGAAGTGTGCGTAGTGTTTACTTCAACTCTGCATCATTCATGATCATCATCAATTGACACTTATCTAGTACATAGATAACACAAACTCTAAAATATATATATTACATGTTGTTAAATATAATGAGTGCATTGTTATAATTGAATTTGTGTCACATTTATAATTGGGCAGGTAAGTCTGCGTTTATTGATGTAACTTGTTTGTCAACAATATTGCTGTTGTTAGATAACGTCGAATAATATTTTTATGTTTCTATAAATAAACCCCAATTCAATATACAAATGGTTATTTTTTTCAAAAACTCAAAGATTTTTTTTACAAACACACTCATCAACCGTTATAAAAAAATTGAAAATTTCATTCATCCAAAAATAAAAGTGATGAGTGGGAGCACATAGCATATTTTGGTGGGAGAACCAACTGCTCGAATCATTATTTTAACACTTCGTTGCATGTAGTGGTTCTAAGTGCAAATAATAATTAAAATAAGAATACTGTACATATTTTAAGGTAAGAAATAAGAGAAATGAATTTTTGATAATTAATTATTTAATAAAGATATTTATACATAACTTTTTTCATAAATTTTGATCTAATATCGGTCAAGACTCCGAGATATTTACGTGTGCCTATGGCTATAAATATAGCGAGCCGCTTCTAGTTTGAGATTTCAGATACCCAATCCATGTGTAACTATCTAAAAATACAATTGGCATCGATTTGATAATGATTAAAATGTAACTAAAATCAGTGGGCAATTAATACAAGACCTGTGTATGGTAATGTAAGTTTGTCTACCGGGTTATTACCTGTAACTACACGTGATATGGGTGTGGTGTGGCATATCCATTAAGAGGGTTGAAGTAACATGTTATTAGAAGCAGTCTTTTCTAAAAATAATATTTATTATATTGAGCCCACCTATATTTCTCTTTTCACATTTATCTCCAGATGATTTGTTGATTCAGCAGCTGATCATAGATCTATTTCCTTACCATCGAAGCTACTGAGGGAGTAGGAAATAAATGCAATAGCGTCTGAAACTTAGTTGATTTACATCGCATCACCCTTCTGGTATTTCAGATCTCGTATATCCAAACTTGTTCGGCTTATTGTTCCAAATAGATCCAGATCGTCTAATGATTCAATTTATAATACATTTTATACCATCCTGGTGGTAGGATGAGTGAAATAATAACCAACTATGCTGCATAGGCATACCTACTACCAATGTCGTAAAGCGGGTTTACATTTTGTTAAATATATAATCTTTCTCGACTTGATCCCCTAAAAAGTTTTATGCCAATTTTCAATTTTTCGAAACAATTTTAGACTACTTATTCGACTGATTTGGTATGATTTTTATCGGTATACTTACCAAGTGTAAATTTGATTGTGAAGGATTTCAGATCATTGACACTATCAAACATGTGTCACAAAGCAGCTCATCGAAAAAAGAACTTCTTAAGCCATTAAATTCATTCAAATCAAAAGTCACCAATGAATTCACATTTTTCAAAACACAAATTACATTATTCACTTAAAATTGTATGAAAAACCCAAGCTTAGTTAGAAATGTCTGACAACCGTTTAGTACCCACAATACAATCTATAAAGACGCATATATTTAAGATTTAGTCAAAAACGATATATTTTAGTACCGTAAGGTTTATACCTCGGAACCCGGGTCCAATGAACGAGTTTTTGTCGAGTAAGATAAAGATAAATGTTGCACTCTATATGTAAATGGCATTTCTCCAAGAAATTTATAGAGACTGTATGTGGGGGTTGTTGGGAACGCACCAATTATTATTCTTCATTTGAAATTATTACCTCAGTTTTTATATAACTTTTCTTAGCGGTGTGGAAAGCCATGGCTCCATATTCTATTTTAGATCTAATGGTACGTTTGTACAATATATTGAAAAGATTTTAAAAATTCTAAGATAATTGACAATTGTTTCGATATTAGATATCATCGATGATATTTCATATCGAAAAAATTTTCAATTATCTTAGAAGTTTTAAAATCTAATCAATATATTGTGGAATTAACTAGAAACAGTAAGTTTCATTTAAAACAATAAAATGAGTAAATTCCACGAAGTAAGGGTTGAGACAGTTAATTTCGTTAAGTAAGCTGTATATATCTGCTCCCCATTTTTGATGTGATAGGATTTTTAACATGTTTAAGCTTTGCATGCTGTTTTGTTTAAGATAGTCAAAGTGTTTTTTCCAGTCAAGTTTATCATCAAAAATTATACCCAAAAATTTGATTTCTTTCGTGAAATTGAGTTTGGTGTTTCCTATGGTCAATTCCGAGTATTCTTTCTGGGCTCTTCATGCAAATAAAACGTTGTTTTTACTTTTCCGCCCAACCTATCTAATATGCGAGAAAAGTATTGGTTTTCCCCCAAAAATTTTAAACTCTCAAAAATAAATTTTGAGTTATTTTCACGTTTTTCATCAACAACAACACAAAAAAACGATTTTTAGAAAAAAAATCCTGTGTGTATGTCGTCGTTGTCGTCGGCCACTTTTCGTTACATGTCTTGTTAGCAGGATACAGTCTCAGGAGTGCAACAGGTCACCAATTTCATGATTGAATATTGTTCAGGACATCTCACAGATGAACCCTATTGATTTTCAGCTCACCAAAGCCAGTAAAACTGGTGCTATAGTACTTTAAGTACGACAGTTTTGTCATTTTTGGAGAAATTTTAGTTTGTTAGCACGATACAGCCTCCGGAGTATATACAAGTGACCAATTTTATGATTGAATATTATTCAAAACATCTCACAGATGAACCCTAGTGACTTTCAGCTCACCGTCTCCAGTACAACAGGTGCTATATTACGTTAAGTACGACATTTTTGGAGAAATTTCAGTTTGTTAGCACGATACAGCCTCCGGAGTATATACAAGTGACCAATTTATGATTGAATATTATTCAAGGCGTCTTATAGATGAACCTTATTGATTTTTAGCTCACCAGAGCTAGTACAACGGGTGCTATGGTACCTGAAGTGCCACATATTTATCCGTTTTGCAGAAATTTCGGTTTTAGTACGATACAGCCTCCGGAGTGTATACAAGTGGCCAGTTTTATAATTGGATATTTATCAAGGTGTCTCATTCAAGGTGTCTCACATATGTACCCTATTGATTTTCAGCTGATGAAACAAAAACCTCTTACTCTCAGGGTAAAAATTATTTAAATAATTGAAAGTATTAAAAGAGAGTAGGTTCTTTCCAAACTGACAAAGAGATTGGAGATAACGGAGCCAGTTCTCAGGGCTCTGTTATCTGAAGGAAGTTTGATTAAAGAAAAAAAATGTGAAAAAGAAAGAGAAAGAGAGAGAGAGAAAAACTAAAAAACAGTAAAGTTACATCAATAGTAAGGGCGCCACTAACTTTGTTCCTAAACAAAATTAGAAAGAAATCAACCTCCTTAATCAGTCAACTCTTACCTGCTGTGCTCTGCTAGTTTTTAGACAATACTTATGCAAAAAAAAATGTACTGAAGGCTATTTCACAGGTCTTTCTGTATAATAAATAAAACAGCAAACTACTAATATGTATGAATATAATGAATGAAAAAATATTTAAACGTGTTACATAGTTTGACAATAATGGGTTAGTAAAAGTGTGTATGTGAGAAGAAAAAGAAAGTATAAATAAAAACTAAGACAAGCTGTACAAATATGAATGGTGAAGCCATACAATATAATTTTACTTATCTTGAAGTAGCAAGTCGAAGTCGATTCTCCATAAAATCTTCCTAGGTTAAATAATTCTCAGTATAATACATAGTTGAGTATCTAGATCATGAATTGGCTCTTATGGAAACACCATTTCTTGTGAGTCAATACAAATTGCCGACAAATCTTCACCTTAGTTCTTCCGTCGGGTGATTTTAGTTAAATTTACCGGAATAGTTAAATTATTCCAGGCGGTATCGCAGTAATCCCTGCGAATTTGTTCTTAGAACAAGTTTTTTTAATAACCATACAGAATATTTAAAACTTTTATCAGGATTTCTGCGACTACCATTCTCTATTACAATCTCTCGTATCGTGCCGCATTCCGAATTTCTATTCAGGATTTTTTTTCTGTGAGATATCTACACAGTTTATTCCACCAACATTTAAATAGTTGTTTAAAACATTGGCAAGGAAGGACGTGTGGTCTATTCCACCAATACATTTAACATGCATCGCTGAATTATTTATTTAAAACTCTATTAGAAATGTTAACTGCTAAGTGAACGTTTCATACCCCTAACAGCCAAGAAAAAAAAATTTAAAAAAAAATTTTTTGTTATATAATTAAACTATTGAGACCAAAAAAAAACGAGGGAAGAAAATTTAAAATAGAAACTTTAAAATATGAGAATCACGTATGAGTAAAAAGGAAAATCCTTACTATTTTAAAAAAAAAACATTGATGAAGTCAATATTAATATATATATATACATACATATTTTGTACATATTTATACACCCCCAATAAAGTTCATCCCCATATTGAGACTAACATAAACTTTAAGCTTCTGTGTTATTAAGTACTTATTCAAAGGAACAGTCTACCCAATTAGTAACTGCTCTTACTTATCAACATAGAACCCTAAATCGAATACGAAAAAATTTACATTAGGAAAAACAAAGACCCAGATATGCATTTTCAGGGACTTAAGTACTGATACAAAGGAACAGTCTACCCGTTTAGTAACTGAACTTACTCAAACCCTTAAAATACAGCATAACAAAAGAAAATTTTAGACAAAAAAAAATGAAAGATAAAAAACACACCCTCATACATGTTCTGCACTGTCTGCATCCGATATCCACCGTCAGGTCAGATGCTAAGAATCCCCATGGCTCAATCTAGAAACAGAAGGTGTGCCAAGTTGTAAGTGATCACACAAGACCGAAATTGCGCAAACTTAGCAGCAAAGAGAGCCTCGTATTCCGATTCAACTGCTTCCACATTGCCCCATAACAACTTCAAACACCCCACACCGCAATGTAGCTCGAACGAAGACACTACACAACGTCCAGTTCAGAGTACTGCACACTCAATGATATTCTAGCATATCATTAACGCTAAAATAATAACCTGAAGGGTTATTAAATGATACCAAAAAGACAAAGTCGGGAAGAAACATAAAAAGATATAGAAAAAGATTAAAAGTTGGAAATTTATTAAGATGGTCCAACATTAACCACCCATTATATGAAAGACAAGTTAGGTATTTGTCACGAACCTTATTCACTGAGTGCATATTTGTTCTGAAGGTAAGGAATATAGGAAAAGACATTTGCCCAGGAGTGATATTTCAGGGTTGCCCCTCGTTATCCGTAGACCGAACTGCAAGCAACACTGGTGAGGATAAACTCACAAGAATACTACCCCAGATAAATTCTTTAAATCAAAAATAAAAGTTAAAATAAAATGATAATAGGAAGAGAAAAGAATAACATAATATGGCTCAGATAAATAGGTCGATAAAACTCATAACTAATTGTCGTATCCTATAACTAATGAAAGGAAAGAAAAGAAAAAAAATAAAAAAACTTACTATTCTCATTGAGAATATAGACGTCACAATCAGGTAAAGGAACATCAAAAACACTTCGCAATATTCACAAGAGGGAAGAAGTAAACTTTAAAGAAAATACAAATACTGTCACAAGGGAATGGACGATGATTCCTGCACTAACATATTTAACAACAACAAGTCATTATCTAATGGTGAGGTAACCAACTCCAAACTTATTCGTATCTACTTTTCGATATTGTGAATCATTAAGGTAAAGATATTGTGTTTTTAATGCCTAGATTAATATTATAATCTAGTGTATATGAGTCATAGTCAGGTAAAGAAATATCAAAAAGATATTTTGATGTTTCTATGTAGATAATAATAAGAATTCATAAGAATCCTAAATAGCAAACAGAGAGAAAGTAAATTAGAGGAAATACAAATACTGTCACAAAGGAATGGACGATTATTCCAGCACTAACATATTTAACAACCATATGTCATATTCTAAAGGTGAGGCAATAAACTCCAAACTTATTTGTTCTATCCTCTCAAATTCCCTTACTATAAGATAAAGAAAATATGTTTTCTTGACAGATAGAAATTTTAATTTCTACGGTAAGATATATCAACATAATTATAGATATTTTTGAATAGTGAAAATAACTATTTGTTAGATAGAGATAAGCGTTTAAGCTACGAACACTGAAAATTAAATTCCTTACAATGAACTGGATTTATTTGGAATCTAACTAGAAAAGATAAAGATACAAATTTTAAGATAAAATTAAACCAACTATTAAGTAACATAGATAGATCATTTCTGTGTTGCTGTGCCAAAAGAGGTAAGAGTCAAATTTGCTATAACTATTATAGCAAGCTAGGATATATACTATACAATAGATGTCTGGTGGGACAATATTTAAATGTACAGAAGACGCACGATTTATGTCTGCTGCGACACAAGATAAGATAAGGTAAAGATAAATTTTCGACACGAGATAAAATAAGGTAAAGATAAAGCTCTGTGTGTCATTCTCTCTAACACACAAAAACCCTAGGTAAGATAAATTATTTCAGTTTGTGTCATTTGACACAATTCAACTGAAAACGGTAAGATAAGATAATATTTTTCAGTATGTGTAACTACACATTTCAACTGAAAAGATAAGTCTACAAATTAGAAATATAATATGGAACATTCAAATTTTAGTGATACTAATTACCGTTCCAACATCACATAACTCTAATTCAGTAAACAAAAATAATATTAATTGCTTAATACTTTCTAATTTCAAAAATATAATCTACAAGATAAACCTAGGTTACCAACAAATTAATTTAGCCAAGAGATTATTTTTAACTCTCTGCACAACACAGAAAAATCTACAGTAAAATTACTTTTGCAGATAAGGTAAAAATGTGTTCATCTAACAAATGTTCATTCACTATCCGAAGATACTGAGTCAGGATTATTTTCATCATCGGTAGAGTCACTTGATTCATCAGTAGATAAGTTATATTCTTTTAGATCTTTAATATGCCATCGTCCTATATTTTTGCCATTACTATCTTTAAGTTCATAAATCAAGGGAGATATAACACGGTTAACAGTACAATGTATATATTTAGGCATACATTTTGCAGAAATAAATTGAGCTTTATCAGATTTCTGATAATTCTTTTTCCAAAAATGATCACCTACATGAAATTTAATATCGCGCTTACGAAGATTATAACGGTTACTCGATTTTATGTAAGCCTTGTGTAATTTTTTTTCTAACATCTTCGAAAATTTTTGGCATTTCTTGAGTATCCTGTAAACGGTGTATTTTATCAGCAATTGCAGGCTGATTATTTGCATTTTCTGCAATATTCCCGAAGAATGACCCTGATACAGGTACGTTTCTAGCAAACACAAGAAAAGATGGTGGAAATTCTGTGACTTCATGTTTAGACAAACGAATTGCCTGAGCTATTTTCTGTAATTCTACATCCCAAGTTCTATGATCAGAAAAACAATATGAACGTATTGCAGTGACAATAGATTTATTCACACGCTCAGTATGATTGGCTTGAGGAGTGTAATTTGCAGTGTACCAAATACTTTGGACATTGTACTTAGACATCAAACTTTTAAACAACTGACTAGTGAACTGTTTACCATTGTCTACAGCTACTATTTGAGGAACTCCAAAAATTAGAAAAACATTATTTTCAATAAATTTCACAATCGCAGAAGAGGTAGCTTGTTTTAAAGGTTGAATTAAAACAAATTTAGAGAAGAAATCAACAATGACCAATGCACACGTATTTCCCTGGCGAGATCTAGGATATGGGCCTATTAAATCACAGGAAATTAACTGGAAAGGAAACCCTATGTTACGATATTTACCCATGAGACCAGCTTGTGGCAAATTTGTGGGCTTACAGGCAGCACAAACTTTACAGCGCCTCACATATTTTTGTACACTCTGTCTCATTCTGGGCCAATAATATAACTCTGAGATTCTCTCTAATGTTTTGAAAACACCGAAATGAGCTGCAGTAGGATCATCATGAAATTTCGATAACAATTCAAGTCTGTTTTCCGTTGGAACTACAATTTTCCAGTCAGTTAAATTGCAAATATTGGCATACTTGTTAAAGACATGCTTATATAGGATATTATTTTCCACCTTGAAACTAGGATAACTATCCGGATCGGATTGAACCTTATTTATCATAATTTTATACCAATTATCAGGTTTTAGTAAAGATAAATCTAATACATTTATTTCCGGCACCCTTGATAGAAAATCTGCAGGTACGGTACCCGTTGCTCTACGATGGACTATCGAAAAATTGTATTGTGAAAGTTGTAGAATCCACCTAGCTAATCGTGGTGATGGTTTCTTCATGTTATTTAACCAAACAAGAGAAGAGTGATCGGTGATGACAGTAAAATGTCGTCCCAGAAGATAATAACGAAAATGATCAATAGATAATAGGACTGCAAGGGCTTCTTTTTCAGTAGTTGTGTATTTCTTTTGACATTTATTCAATTTTTTACTATAATAAGCTACTGGATGTTCCAACCCATCTTCCAACTGAAAAAGCACACTTCCAATACCTACATCACTTGCATCACACATTAGATAAAATGATTTGTCAAAATCAGGACTACAAAGTACAGGAGCGGTAGTTAAGACAGTTTTTATATCATCGAAAGCTTTTTGAGCTTCCGGTGTCCAACTTATTGGTTGATTTTTTTTTCTATTAGATAAAAGATCAGAAATGGGAGCAGATAAAGTAGAAAAATTATTTAAAAAACGACGATAATATGAAACAACACCTAAAAATCTACGCACCTCTGTAGTTGTCCTCGGTACAGGATAGTTAGTAATAGCTTTAGTTTTTTCACCGTCAATACTTAACCCGTTTTCATCCAAGGTATAACCTAAATAGCGAAGAGAAGGACGACAAAAATGACATTTATCAATATTTACCGTTAAATTAGCCTCTTTTAATTTCTCATAAACTTTAGACAAAATTTCAACATGTTTATCAAACTGTGATGTACAAACAATTATATCATCAAGATAATAAAAACAATATGGTTCTAAAGATGGACCTATTACCATATCCATTAATCGTGACATGGTAGCTGGACTTGAGATTAAACCAAATGGTGTACTTGTAAATTGAAATAGTCCTCTAGAACGTATTGCGAAAGCTGTTTTTGGACGAGACGACTTTTCTAAAGGTATTTGATAGAAAGCATGTTTTAAATCGATACTAGAAATATATCGCGTATCCCTTAGTTGACTAAGAATTACCTCGATATTTGGAATCATATACAAATCTGCTTTAGTTTGCTTGTTTAAAAATCTAGCATCAAGAAGTAACCTTATACTACCATCGGGTTTATGAGTTAAACAGATAGGAGAACAATAAGGAGATGTACTTGGTTCAATAACCCCTAATTTTAATAATGTATCTATCTCATTATTCACATGAACTTCCATAGCTTGAGGCAATGGATACTGTTTTATTTTAAATGGAGGAGAATTTCCTGTGTCGATAAAATGCTCTAAGATATGTGTCCTACCAATTTTATCCTTGGGGCTAATGCTTTTAAATTTTTCGATAACAACATCAAGTTTAATTTTTTCATCATTTGTTAAAGTTGTGACGTCCTTAACAGTATTGATGACATTTAAAGATAAGGCATTTAAATTCATAGTAAATTTAGAAAAATCTATTTTAATATTGAATGTCTTTAAAAAATCCATTCCTAAGATAACTGTTTGAGTAACTGAAGGTAAAAGATATAATTTTAAAATCCGAGATAACTTATCCACTGTGACATAAGTTTCTACAAAACCACCAACATCATGGTATGTACCATCAGCAGTCGAAACTTGAAACTGTTCGGTAATAGAAATAGGTATAGATAAATTCTTAAGAAACTCAAGACCTAGAGAACCCAAAACACTCAGATTACTTCCTGTATCAATCAAACAAGAGAATGTCTTCCCAAAAATAATAATATCCACATAAGGCCTGTTATCATTATCTTTTCGATATAACAAGTCTAAAAAGTAATTACTAGATAATTGAGTATTTATAGAATTCTGAAATTTATTTACTTTGCTTGGTTTGTAAAACGATCTTACTATATTTAACCAAGCTAACCAATCATTTTTATTGAAATAAGATAAGTTAGTTTTATTTGAATTTTTAGATAGATTAGGTAAGGAATAAATTTCACTTATTGGTTGCTGGTTGAAGGCGTTATTTCGGAAACTGTTCTTGACTTTGATTGTTTTTTTGAATTTTTTTGCTTTGGATGTGTGGATCCTGAAGGATTTTGAGGAGCGGTAGGTGTCACCAAAGCATTGACCTGACCGCTTGGTTCGTTTTTTGAACAATTTGGACATTTAGATTTTATAAATCCAGGATTTCCACATCCATAACAGAATACTTTTAAAGCGTATTTACATTGCGGATAAAAATGATTCTGTTCACCACAATTCCAGCAAACTTTATGTAAACTTACTGTAGACACTGTAGATAGATGCCTTGAATTATTATGATTCCTAGACCGATAAGATGAGGTAAAAGTATTATTTAACTGTGGTTCTAGATATATTTTAGGTTTGCTCGAACTAATACTTGAATTCTGAGAATTCTGTGAGTAGGTAAAAGATTCTTCCAACTTTTTACATTTATCGATTAACTCTTCGATACTGGTAATATCTAATAAAGCTAGCGGTTGAACATAGTTAGAAAGCAAATTTCTCTTAATGATTCTAATTTTTGATGATTCATCCTGTTTTATTTCTAATCGATTAAATAGACTACACATAGAATTTATATATAAGGTAACTTTTTCATTAATATTTTGTTTTCTATTTTTAATTTCATCCAATAAATCTTCCTGATAATTATATGGGAGAAAATCTGACTTTAATTTAGAAACTAACTCTGACCAATTTTGAAATTGACTTCTATTATTTAAATACCAATAAAATGCCTGATCAGTGAAGAGATCTGCAGCGCTAGAAAATAATTCGTTATCTGTTACCCCTCGAGAAATCTTTAAACACTCTACACGTTCTAAAAATCCTGCCAAAGATTCATTTTCTGCAATTCCTGAGAAATGTATTCCCCATTTATATATAGGTACTGGCTTAGAGAAAGTAAAGCTTTGGTTCTGACCCACAGGAGTTGATTGAGCCTGAATAGTGCCCGGTAATCTACCATCAAGTTCACCCTCTAACAACAAAATCTGAGTAGCAAACTGTTTTTTCTTTAATTCTTCCTCATCATTATTACATGACAAACGAGACACCCGATTATTTGCATGAGCTAATCTACATGTTAATCTGAGATATTCATTGTCCCTATCTGATCCTACAAATTCTGAAATTTTTCTGCTCAAATCAGATAAAGTTAACTCTATACCGATTATTTCACTATCAAAATTCAATTGACTATTCTCATATAAAATAGAACTGCGACCGGATGCTTCTTGAGCTAAAATACCCCTCAACAATTTTCTACGCTCCGCTACTGTCGGTAATACTTCAACATTTCTATATGCCAATTCGTGTTCCAGCTCATGAGATAATAAATATTCGACCTTCAATTTATAAGGCAAAGACATTTTTGTAATTAAATTCAATACAGTTTTCTTGGTAATTAAAGTTAAGTTAAAATTTTATACTCTAATGATAGAAAAAAAAATTTTGAAACAAATACTCAACAACATTAATTTACAATTTGAAGGTCACTGAAAGGTAACAAATGAATTGATATAAAAACTGGGTAATATATGAATCGTTAAGCTTCACACCAGTTATAAATATAATATAACATATATCATATAATATTTCAAACAACGAAAAAGATGTATATATTTATTACACAGGACCTGTTTTATAAAAGCAGAAAGCATAAAATATAATTAAAAGTTAAACAGTGAACATTATATCAAAGATATTTCCCCCCTAATAGCAGGGAAAAAAAATTTTCAAGTATTAAAATTTTTTACCAAAAAGAAATAGCAGATAACAACATGTAAGAGTTAATACACGTTGGAGCGCCAATGAAACAAAAACCTCTTACTCTCAGGGTAAAAATTATTTAAATAATTGAAAGTATTAAAAGAGAGTAGGTTCTTTCCAAACTGACAAAGAGATTGGAGATAACGGAGCCAGTTCTCAGGGCTCTGTTATCTGAAGGAAGTTTGATTAAAGAAAAAAAATGTGAAAAAGAAAGAGAAAGAGAGAGAGAGAAAAACTAAAAAACAGTAAAGTTACATCAATAGTAAGGGCGCCACTAACTTTGTTCCTAAACAAAAGAAAGAAATCAACCTCCTTAATCAGTCAACTCTTACCTGCTGTGCTCTGCTAGTTTTTAGACAATACTTATGCAAAAAAAATGTACTGAAGGCTATTTCACAGGTCTTTCTGTATAATAAATAAAACAGCAAACTACTAATATGTATGAATATAATGAATGAAAAAATATTTAAACGTGTTACATAGTTTGACAATAATGGGTTAGTAAAAGTGTGTATGTGAGAAGAAAAAGAAAGTATAAATAAAAACTAAGACAAGCTGTACAAATATGAATGGTGAAGCCATACAATATAATTTTACTTATCTTGAAGTAGCAAGTCGAAGTCGATTCTCCATAAAATCTTCCTAGGTTAAATAATTCTCAGTATAATACATAGTTGAGTATCTAGATCATGAATTGGCTCTTATGGAAACACCATTTCTTGTGAGTCAATACAAATTGCCGACAAATCTTCACCTTAGTTCTTCCGTCGGGTGATTTTAGTTAAATTTACCGGAATAGTTAAATTATTCCAGGCGGTATCGCAGTAATCCCTGCGAATTTGTTCTTAGAACAAGTTTTTTTAATAACCATACAGAATATTTAAAACTTTTATCAGGATTTCTGCGACTACCATTCTCTATTACAATCTCTCGTATCGTGCCGCATTCCGAATTTCTATTCAGGATTTTTTTTCTGTGAGATATCTACACAGTTTATTCCACCAACATTTAAATAGTTGTTTAAAACATTGGCAAGGAAGGACGTGTGGTCTATTCCACCAATACATTTAACATGCATCGCTGAATTATTTATTTAAAACTCTATTAGAAATGTTAACTGCTAAGTGAACGTTTCACTGACTATAGCGAGCACAGCGGGTCCTATAAATCCAGATATACTGCATTTTTGGTTACTTTTGGAGAAATTTCGGTTTGTTAGTACGATACAGCCTCCGGAGTGTATACAAGTGGCCAATTTTATAATTGGAAATTTTTCAAGGTGTCTCACAGATGTACCCTATTGATTTTCAGCTGACTATAGCGAGCACAGCGGGTCCTATAAATCCAGATATACGGCATTTTTGATAACTTTTGGAGAAATTTCGGTTTGTTAACACGATATATCCCCCGAAGTGTATACAATTGACAATTTTATGATAGAATATTAATCAGGGGTTCTTACAAATGCGGAAAAGTTAGTTTTAATCTTTAAAACCGTTTATTTTTAAATACATTGAAGAAAACGATGAATGTCCGTTTACAATGAAAGAATTGAAAAGTATTTTAACAAAAGACCATATTCCTGATGATAAAACTGACATCAAAATGAGATAAATGAAGCATTATGACGATGACATATCCTACACTCAAGTACATTTGGATCCAATACAATTATATGCTCTAAATGCGGATTTGCAAAACGCAGCAGCAGTTTTTGATAATGAATATGCAGACGTCAATGCCATATTTAACGCTGGTGTTGTATGCACCCTTGTTTCATACGCAACTGCCAAAAAAATTAAATATATTAATACATTGAGGTACTACTCTTTCATAAAAGCAACCGCTGAAAATAGCTGCGTAAAATTACCATTTTGGCACCAAATGCAGATGCTGCTTATGTACACTTCAAAAGAATATACCTGCAAATCCAATCTTGGCTCAGTAAAGAATTATCACCAGAAGAATGGGGTTGGAAATATGAATAGGATACTGACACTAGAAACAATGAGGCAACTACCAGCGCCACAGATCTTATTAAAAATGATTTTTGCACGTACAAAACAGGTTGTGGAACATTTTGTGGGTGCAGGATTAGTGGTTTAAATTATTGTACTGTACTTGCTCAGAATACAATGGCAACCGTTGCACTAATCCATTACCTATAATCCAGATAAATGATATTGATGGCAACGAGAATAATTCAACATTGCCTTACAAGAATTCACAAGTGTTTACCTTGAGTGCGAGGAAATGCAAATTATCAGCAGCTGAGTTCGAATTGTTGAACTTTGGGAAACTGGGCTGTCGTTCCGAGAAATTGCTGGTAGAATAAACAGGAGTGTGGATACTGTTGTCAGAGATTATCAGGCTTGCCACCAAGACATCCGAACACGAAGAGTCAGAGGCACAGAATAAGTAAGCAGGACAACAGAGGACCAGGTCATTGCCTAAAATTATCAGCTCTAAGATATCGTTTCTTATCGACCAGGGCAATAGCAACTCGGTAGTTTGCAGAACATGCAACGATCCTTGGAATGCGAAGTGTTTATAGACGGATAAGAAGATTTGGACTTTTTTTCATACGGATCTCAGTGGGTGTTACCTTTAACTTTTGAAAATCGAAGAAATTGAGTTCAGTGGTGCCAAGAACGACCAGTGTGAAATCAGGAATTGAACAATATCGTCTTCAGTGATGAATCCAGATTCTGCCTAGACATGCATGATAGTCGGGCGAGGGTGAGAAGGAGACGAGGCGGACGTCGTAACTTTCAATTTTTTGTTGAGCGGCATGTACATCGCACTGTTGGAGTTATAATATGGGGTGCCATTGCTTATGTCTCAAGGCCACCTTTAGCATCATCATGGGTAATAAGAATACGCATCAATACATTCAAGACATATTGGAATCTCATCTGATTTCTTACCTGAGGGCAATTTCAGCAAGATAATGTTCGTTCACATATAGCCAGACAGGCTTTGGACTACTTGCACCAGACTCAAACTCATCTCCTACCTTTGCCACCAAGATCCCCGAATGTGTCGCCAATTTAACATGTGTGGGACATAATCCATTAGATTAGATTATATTTAACCTTTCGTTGTTAACATGCTCAATTGTAACAAAAAGGTTAACATCGGTCTAAGAGACCGAAAATTGTTTAAACAAGTTTCATGTCAAACTGAAGTTTGCAAATATATGCTACTGGTATAATATATGTTTTTTAAAATCATATAGGACTAATAAATCACGCAGTTCGGTATAAAAGAATTTATTTTATTTTAGAAACAAAAAGATACAAATTCGCAAGAAATACATTCTTAAACTTAAAAAGATTGAAATACGAAAAACAAAAACGTCTATTAATTAAACTTATTTATAAATTTAGTCTCCATTGTCTTCATTTTGATTATAGATTTCAGAGCAACCATTACAAACAGGTATTATATGCTCTAAACACAAATATTTTTGCACACTTGGCAGTTATACTTCGTTGTTCGATTTTTTTTGCTGTCGCAATAATAACATCGACCATATTGGTTTCCTCTTGATGCTTCCTCTGTTTGAATTTTTATGTCACATATCTCTCCGAGTCTCATTTTTATGGCTCTGGGAATATTATCTTGAAGAGCCCGCCGCCTGATATGCGGATCTATTAGTTCCATTCCCAAAGCTTCCAGGAATATTCTCCGTGGAATTTGGTTTTGGCCCTGTGGGTTACATTTATATATAACAAAAGAGTTAATCCCAGCAATATTCATGGCGGTGTAGAACACTACCATTGGCCATCTACGGGAACCTCTGGTACAGTTTTATAAGCTACGCACATTTTATCTACGACGTCTACTCCTCCTTTTGTCTCATTATAAGTCATAATCATTTCAAGTTTACCTGTTAGTTCATCTAAAGCATCATCATTGTGCATAGTTGATAATAATAGAACATTTTTTCCTGGCTTAGGGATGTAAGAAACAAGTGTGCATTTTTCCTGGAAGGCAAACATAGAATTTTTTTTAGGACGAGTTATCTTGAACTCGGCCGGAATTTCCCGTTTATTTTTTCGAATTGTCCCTAAGGTGGTAATTTTATAATCATTTAGTAATTTGTCAGCGACGAGCTTACTCGTAAAAAAATTATCCATTGTTACATTTCTTTTGGATCCCCAAATTGGCTGGCAAATTCTTGGAAGAAGCGAAATGTTCGAATTGTCCACTTTATATGGCCCTGTTGGCTGAGTCCCAGTATAAATTTCAATTTTAGCAGTATAAAATAATTTTGCGTCAACCAGAGAATACATTTTAATGCCATATCTATTTGGTTTACTTGGTATATAAATCCGGAAAGGACAGCGTCCTCTAAATGCAGGTAACATTTCATCAACAGTTGTATAAGCCGATAGAGAGAAATGTTTTGGTAAGTTGGAATTAAAATTTTCGAAATACTTTCTAGTTGGAGCCAATTTGTCAAGTGTTTTGCGTTCTTCACGGGTTCGTTTATCATCGAATCCGATATGGCTTAACAAAAAGCAAAACCTTGCCTGAGACATAGTTAGACGAAAAATTTCTAATGAGGTCCCATTGGTTTTGAAAAGATCAGAAGCATGTAGTCGACTAGCTTTGTTTATTCCAGCAATATACAATAGGCCAAGATAATTCCCTTATTTCCAGTAAGTCAGTAGGTCTGGCAGTTCTGTTGAAGGTACCTATATTTGATATTGCAATAAACATATTGGTATTTTCGACTATATTCTCTAGCATACTGTCAGTGATAAAACAACCCCAAATTTTTGATGCATTAGATAGTTTGCGCGCGTCTCCTTTTACTCCAGGTAAGGTGACAACGATATTATCAGCACGTGTCCTAACAAGTTTGTTGGTAGTAGCATGTTTCCTCCATTTAGATGAATCTTTAGAAATATAAACCGGTATAGAATGGGAAGACTCACCCTGGTTCTGGTTGTTGTCTATGTCCATAATGCTTACGTTACTCTCTTCAACTTCATCTTCATCCATATCCTGCTCACTGTCTGTGTTGATGTCCTGGACTTCAAAAATATCATTCCCCAAGGCTGGATCATCATTATCATCGAATTCTATTGCAGTGTTCACTTCATGTAGACGCTTAAGCCACTTTTGTTCTTTTTCGTAACTCATGTTATTTAAAGAAAAATAATTTTTGGGACAAAAAATAAATTTTTTAGAGTCAAAAAACTTACCGGTAAAATTCGCAGACTCCTTAAAAAACTTACACAAAGTATAACAACGGTGTCAAAGACCGAAATGCCTAGGATTTAAGAACGACGCGCCCCTCGTGAATGATTTTAATACACTCAATTCGGAGAATGAAAATATGAAGCTACTGAGCAAGACAAGCGCTCACGGTGAGGCGTTCGATAATTATTCGCCATAGTTATCCAAGTCGGTCTGACACACCGGGCGTTAACAGTGGAAGGTTAACGGGGTTACAATGCACTGAAACCTAAGGTTTATTGTGCCCCCATAGAAGGTAACGAAATTTACAGCACCCTCCTCAAACTCTGATGGCTCTTCGACATGATATAGAGGTGGGATGGAATGAGATACCCCAGGAGGATATTGATCACCTGATAGTGAGTACGCCTACACGCATTAGGGAATGTGTAGTAAATCGTGGAGCTTCAACCTATTATAAAAGTTGGTGATCAGAAACTTAGATTATCCTCACCCCATTGGACTGTAATTTCTATAATTTACATATTAGAAACTCCCTGATATGTATGCCAAATATTACCGAAATAAAATAATATTTACTGGGTTTGGGATTTCTGAGTTACTGATTATATATCGCATCCTTACTTCAAAAGTGACAACTCAAAAAACTTAGATTTTCAGAAATCGCAAAAAACTAGTATTTGAATAGTTACAGATTTTTGAATTGATCCAAAAAAGGAACCAGTTAAATAACAGTGTAAAGGTGGCAAAATTACTTGAATTTTCTGTTTAATCCATTTCACAATCCTTGAAACCACCCCTTTTGAGTTGTGACGGTTTTGATGATGTTTATTCGTATAACTAACTGAATTATTTTGAGTTGTGTCACGTTTAACGTATTTTTATAAAAAAGTGACATTTCTGAAGTTTTGGTTCGGCTATTAAACACAAAACGTTTTAAGTTGTGACATAGTCATTGCCAATAGACACCGTAAATAAAATACCAATAATATATGATTTATAGTAAACAAAGTAGCTAATTCAAAAGTAAAAATAGTTTTATTGTTCATTTTAAACGTACAGAGAAAACTAAACCGTACGGCACAGCCAAACTAAATACCTATATTTTAATTTTAATTACGGAATTCTAATGTCAAACTTGTCATCTGTTTTCATTCAGTTTTTTAATTTTGAGTGAATTTACATCATGTGAATTATAATTTTACACCCTTCCAATAGGGTATTTTAATGTTTTTATTCCAATGACTCAATCATAACGATGATTCTATCTTGAGTATTGTTTTTAATCAACTTGATGGCTTTGACAACTACTTTTTTAAATGACGACGGCTTTGATAATGGCTTAATAGCCGAAAGCGCTTAGCTGGAAAGTAATAAACTAATACACACTGAGTATTCGTCGTTTTCATTCACTCAACTTTTTTTTATTGTCACTTAGTTGTAATTTATTGACATAAGCCCGCAATAGACGCGTTTCAGATTCTATTGTTTGTCCATTTTGTTTCGACCTCGTTTGCTTTTGTTTTCTTATATTTACCATCTTGAAAGTTTCATCTTCATACGACGTTTTATAGAAAAAATTTGTAGGGCTTTGCTTCTCTACTTTAAGTACTTTTATATCATGCCAATTTACTTTTATATTTTCAGAGTTTGTTGAAAAATTGTTACCCATTTCTTCTTGTAGTGTTTTTAGATCATAAAAATCTTCAAATGTCATGTCATGCAAGCGATAAGCAGGGCCATTTTTTGTTGTTGTTCGGATCAATGTAGCATATTGCTCTGGCACGTACATTGGATTCGATTTTAAATGGCTCTTTACCTGCTTTTCGATTACACTATGAACATTATCTCCTTCGTTTTGAGAATGTCCATGTATCAGATATTTGTGTGTGATGTTGCCAATATTCAGTGTTGTCACTGCGTATAAGTATGTAGCAAGTAAATACTTATATTTCTGCTGTCCGCAGCAATTGTCTGAATAAAAGACAATATTTGAAGTTGTTTCGGCTGTTTCCGTTACAGCCTGCATGTATTTAAGTACACAACTACCTATTTCTACTGCACCGCGTTTCCCTTCAGTTTCATTCCAGAAATAACAGTTTACATTTTTGGCATTTAGATCGCTTATGGTGAAGTTCTAACAGTTAAGTTTGCTTTTGTAGTAAAACGACGACACTTGACCTCTGGGAACTGGCATGACGGCTTGTAAATCGTATACTGCAACATGGGTACCATTCGCATTTATTTTATCGGCTTCTTTTTCTTTTCCAGAAAGCTCTTTTTCTTTTAGGTGAAGATCATACGCATCTACAAAATTCGCTTTTCCTTGTTTCTGCATTTTTTAAAGGATTCACAGACGTCGCACTGATCCTTTTTTGGTGAAAAAAAGAGATGTTAAACTCACCATTGAATATGCGATTAAACATCACCGAATTCGCAAAAGGAAGCTGCCGCGTTTCACAATCTTCTTTATAGTCACGGTACAGATCAGCTAAACTTTTACTACCCTCAATATATTCACGGGTGGTTTGGGCCCTTAAATAATGTGATTCTATTCTCGGTATAGCATTGATAAAATTTCTTACACCATCTTTGATTCCAGGATCAACCTTAGGCTGGTTTCCATATCTTCCTCTTTGGTCATTGTCCGAGAAGCCACTTTCAGTTTTCTTCATTAAAGCTGTTCTAATCGGTCGTTCATTTACATCCAGAGTCGCCTTAAAAAATGTCTTGCATACTCTAATACGATTATCGTTGATGGTAAAATAGAAAGCCGAGTTCATGCTTCGAAAATCTTGCGTACTTGAATACCTATATTTTGATTTTATAGTTTCAATGTGGGCAACGATGAATCCTCTTTGCCGTTGTACATCTCCTAGTTTCCAGTAACTAGAAAACAGGTTTTCTCTGACTGTCTCGTCTATTTTTGCGCTGCACTTCAATCTGCACTTATCCCCACAAGGAGGACGTAATCTTCTTGCTGGGAATTATTTTTTAGTTTTTGAAGAGGATACATAAGCCTTCCCACAATTCCTTCGATATTTACTTTTCTTAACGTTCCACTTGTCGGGGTTTGCTTTTCTTTTTTACTCTTTGGCCCTTCTTCATCTGCTAAATTTTCATGCTGAACTGTACCGTCTTCTTCCTCAACTAAATTTTCATCCTCAACGGGTTCCACTTCACTATCAGAGGAACTGCTAGGACTCTTATTGTAATGTGGATCAGCATCTGAATCGTCTATGTCGCTTTCACCACTGTGTTTAGGTGAGATGTAATAGTTGTTTTTACCGAGTTTTTTAAAACGTAGGAGAGTCGGGCGTTCAGAATTATACGACACATTGACACGTTTTGTTAATACTGCTGTTTTCAATCAAATTCTCAACCAAAATTTGATTTGGTGATGGAATGACAAACAGTGAGGATTCCTTATCTTTTGTGGCATTTTCAGCGACGGCACTACGTTGTAGGTCACTGACGATTGAAGATGATTTTTGAAAACCTACGGTTTCTTTATTGTCTGAATATTTAGATATCGTGGTACAGCATTCACGCACTTTCAATTTTTCAGCTGCCAGTCTTAAAATATTAGCGGTCCTTCCTTGTGATTGATCCATCGTTTCTAGAAAAATAAAAATAATCCGATGTAAAAACAACAAAGCATAACCGCCGCGGCGGAAAATCCCAAGCTTAGCTTAATGATACTTCCCAAACAAATAATTCGTCAAAAGTGACGCAACTTAAAATATAAATAACAGAGTCACTTACCTTAATATTCTTAAATGACACAATTCAAATTAATCCACTGTCGTCTGCAAATATCAGTCTACAAAACTGTATCAACTCAAATTCTTTCAATGTAGGTTTTTAGTTTCGATCTTTAAAAACGACACAACTCAAAATAATGCAGATTTGATCTTCGAGAAGCAATTGCTCTTCTTCAAGTTCAGAGCACAACTAACGATTGTGTCACTTTTGTTGGATATAATATTTCCAGTTTAGAAACTTCAAAAATGACACAAGCGCCATCTAGCCCACACCCTAGTAAGCTAAGTTGAAACACTTTTGATGATCGACGTAGGAGTGTTTAGTAATCTCATTCATGGCGTTAACTCAAAAAATGTGAATTTTGAGTTGTGTCACTTTTGAAGCAAGGGTGCGATATGTTAGTAGAAGGAAAGCAACCATAATCGGCAATCAGTGACTAAAGTGCTATACATTAATTTGTGCCAATCGCACAATGCCCAATTGTCCATTTTCATATCGTCGGTCTAAAGCACACTTATTGTATCTCCAAAGAACAATTTTCTGGCAATCATCAATTTTAAGTTCTGAGAGGGGTCTACATTATATAAAATAGAAGTGCTTCAAATTCGTGTTTAGATTGAACAACAAGGCTAAATTAAGATGTTTAATAGTGTTTAAGAAGTTTGTATATACTGAATGAGCATTTTTTTAATTGTTAAAAAAAGAAGCGGAGATACAATATTTGTACCCTGCACTTCGAAGAACAATCACCATATCTCCTTTTGTTAAAACACCTAAACTACATGCAATTTTTTAAATCGAGCAGTAAAATAAGAAATATTTTTATAAATTGGGTAATATAATATTTATTATCCAGGATTTAATATTATTTTGCTTGAATAAAAATCATAGTAGCCACCATCTAACGTGTTTTTAACGTATTATACAGGTTAAATATGTACGGTTATAAAAATAAAACAATTGTTTGATTGCGTATGATTATTATTAATAAATAGGTAGTTGGTAACAATCTAAGTAACTAGTAAACTAATATAATTAGCAACCGAAACGAACAGTTTAAAACTAAAAACACAAGAGATACAATAATTGTATACACTTGTAATACAAGTTGTATTGAAATTAAAACATACTAAAAAAATATTCATTCACTATCATATCAGACCTGCAGACAAGCTTCATTTTTTCTTGTTCTTACTGTTTGTCTCTTTATTGGTACAGGATAGACTTTCGAAAAAACCTGAATTCGTGTTGGGTATTACCCCCTCTTTTAGAAGAAACAGTAAATCTTTTTTTAGCTGTTGTTACTGGGATTTTTTATCTATATTTCGGCTTAAGAGAAATGTCTTTCCAGTCGAAATGGTTTTCGATTTGCTTTCTATGCATCTGAAACTTGGCCACGTTAATTTCTAAGAAATTTTCATAACTCAAACTATACTTATATTGTATAGTAAAGGGCTTATTTTTTTCGAAACGCAGCTATTTCACCTTTAACCACTTGACTGTGTGACGGTCTTTATTTCCATCTGTTAGTGAAAAATCAGTGTTTTGCGTTATATTTTTTATAATTTTTGAGTCGAGATCTTCCAAATCAAATACATCAGAAAATTAAGAACGTCTTGCAAATCAAAGGATATTGATCTAAACGTCTGCCCTTTATCTTGTAATGCTTCCTTTTTATCAATTCTTTAATCTCCATTGCCTCTGCCTCTCGTTTTCTATGCAAGTCCCATTCAACTTGAAGACTGGTTCTATTTGGAGCATTATAATAAACATTTCCTTTTACACACTGATCTTTTTTTGGAACATGAATCCCTAAAAGGGGGATCGTAGTTCAGTATGCCTCTGTATACATACTCTTTTACGGGAGTGATTTCATTTCTTGGGCAAAACTCATCACAATATAACCGAAAAATAATTGACAAATTTAATTCAGATGCTAAATACAACTTCTTTGAGTTTTTCCGGCAGTAATAACTCAACTTTGGGGATACTATCAATGTGTTCCTTCACTTTTGAAACTGCGTCAGCAGTAGTAAATTAGGTGCTGGCCGACCCTTACGTTTGTCGATCCCAGTATATGTACCCCTTAGTCCCCTGTGGGCCAGCGCAGAATCGATAATTTGAAAAGAAATTGAAAATGACGCACAAAAAAATTTTAAGCAGACCCTTCGTTACTCTCCCAATGCATCTACTAAAACATATTTTCTTGTCTTAGTCTTGGCTTTTTTACTATTAGTTTTGGGTCTATGACGTTACACTTCTGTTTCGGAAACAACTGAAGTAATATACATTTTTTGCTTTATAGGGTCACCTAAACCCCAATAATCATGAAAGAGTGCCAGTTGCCTCTCTTTAGAAATATGTACAGAGCATTTGGACTTGAATGAATTGCAATTTAAGTATACCGGGACTTTTGCAGGAATTTTTATACATTTTCTAGTAACATACTCGACCGAATGCACGTTTAGTTTTACGTAGTTTTTTCCCCAATTTAGTGGATCGGCAATACGCTTACGTTTTCTCCGTCTTTCTTCGTTATTATTATGTTCTGTTTCAGGAGTTATAGACGACATTGATAAAGTGGAATCTTTTATACGTGACTCTTGTGGCAATAGTTCACTTTTGGAGCTGGAACTGGAATTGGGACTGCTTAGCCGTTATAAATCTCCATCTTCTACAGAGTTATCGACAATATTATTTAATTGTTCCGGAAAAACATTTCCTTTAGTCACCTAATTGTTCTAGAATAACTAGGCGTTAACAATTGTTGACAACTTCATTACATTGTTCTGGAATAACTAGGCATTCAGAATTACCGACAATTTCATTTAATTGTTTCGGAACAACCAAGTCATTAGAATTGTCGAAAATTTCATTCAATTGTTCCGGAAAAACAAAACCTTCATCCCATTCTTCAGCTTCAATAACATTTTCTCTAGATATTTGCTGAACAACTGCAAAGTTGTTTGGATATTCATCATCTAAAACAGAAAATGAATCTTAAAAATAAATCATTGTCCAGTCGCCCCCAAAACTATACCTGTAAAATATCACTTAACACATTCAACAATAACAATTTTATTATGATCGCTATTTGGGGCCAATTCCACTAACACCTTACCGACTATCAGTTCATCAAGAACTCTTTTTTCTGGTTCTTTATAATCTACAAATTATAATGAAAAATAAATATTCACATCCTACCCGTAATAAGTGAAATATTTAATATTTAACATGGAACTTACCAACAGTTACGGCTGTATTTTCCTTATGACATAATATTGTGGTGGCTAACTGCACTAATCTTTTACCAAGACTACACGACATTCTTTTAATCGCCAATAACACAAAAATTTACAAAAATTAGTAATAAAACACGGAAGAACGTGTGTTCTTTTTGACAATATACAAAACAATTAAACATAACCTCCCAAATTAAAAAAAAATGGAGATACAATGATTGTGAATTTTGGTAGGTAATTTATGATGTGCACAAATATTGTATGGTGCTTATAACATGGAGATACATATACAATGTGTGTGAATTTGAGTAATCAATTTTTGAAGGGCACACATATTATATGGTGCTTACAACAAATGTGCACTAATAATTGTAACTACCTAAATACCTTTATTCTGAATTTTAAATTTGAATTTATAATATTTTCATGTGAGTTGGAGCTTCTATATTTGTGCCCAATAAAGAAGACCAAAATGCGAATTGATTAACACCAAAATATTAAAATCTTTAAATTGGGAGTTACAAATAAGTGTGCTTTAGACCGACGATCTACCAATCAGATATATTATCACTCAAATGTTTCTTGCTGAATGACCCAGATGTTGTTTGTGATGTAGGTACACACAAGTCCCAACATCCCCTCGATTGTAAGTTTTCTTCTTCATACTTCATGGGGCGCATCACACCTCTATTTTTTATACTTTCCAATTTAATCATGTTGAAGAGATTGATACTCTGAATTCCTGAGAACATTGATATAATAAATTTCGAGTTTGGGTACAATATGAGAGATCATAACCCATTTTAACTAGATTGTGTTATTTATTCGCATATTAATATTAAATAGCTCCTTCTGTAGTAATTTATTCTTAACGTCCTCATTTAAACATGTTCTCATTACGATGTTCAAATTTTGCATTTGTTCGACGACTATATATAGCATTCCATGTTTTAACACAAACAAGTCGGCGATTTCACAATTGTTGTTCAATAAACTTACAAAAAAAAAACATTAAAGATACATTTTGAGCATTTATTTAGAAAACTAGAGCGGTCAATCCCAAAGGAAAATTATTTTAATGGTGTATTTCTGCAATGCGCATTGCTCGACCTTCACAGTCAAGGTAATACCGTGAAAAATCAGTTGAAAGATAATACATTTCTCAAAAATCCAAGTTAAAGATAGCGCCGAAGCCACTGGCCCCTAGAATCTAGAAACTATTCTTAGATCGACACACAAACCTCAAATATTTTTAAGAAAGCGGTATGTGCGTTTTTCATTGTAACTTTTAAACATCGTTAGTTAAAATAATATAAAGGGCGAGTCAGAAATAATTGATGTTTGTACCGGGTGGCCAACTATAAGAACGGCCGTCGGCCATATCTCAGGAGTGGATTATAGCACAGGTTCGGGAAAAAAATTTATAACAAAAGTGGCCTCGAGAAACGCCTGAAAATTAAAATTTTAAAATGCAAATTTTTTCAAAATTTACTCAGTTAAGGAGCATATTAAATATTATAATCAGATTCCTCGACACATTCTGCTTATTTTTAATATGACAAAAGTTTAAGTCTATCTCATCAAATAATAAGGGGTGGGGGAGAGTGGGAACCTTGTTACGAAAAAACGCCTGTAATTCCGGTTCTGCTTGACCGATTTTATTAAACTTGATGTTGTTTCAAAGAGCTGTTGTTGAACAATCGAAAACTTATAAAGATGAAGCAATCTGATTAATAACATAAATGCTAGAGGGTGCTATTTTTTTAAATATTGTGTTTTCTCGTAACAATTTTAAATGGAAGCCTACAAATTGAAGTAGGTCTTTAAAAAGTAGACTAAATTAGTAATGACACAGTGCAAACCGCAAAGCGATATCTCTTTTCTATCCTGAGATATCGTAAGAAACAGGTAAATTGCGGGAATTGATCTTCCAACGTTGGTGAAGTAAGTTTTGCTACATTTTTCAATTATATAAGAATGTTAAATTTTTCAAGCGATGTGTTAGTAAATCAAAAGCATAAAATATCAATAAAAATCGATAGTTGCTCAGCAACAACAAAATATAAATTACGATTTAGGTCGCGTTGTAACAAACACCTAAACTCGGTTTAATGGTAACTGATGTTTAGACGGATGTAGTTGAATGATAATAAATACATCAATCTGTCACAGTCTAAACATGAGTTATTATTAAACCGAGTTTAGGTGTTTGATACAACGCGCCCTTACTGATGACAACAAAATTTGTAAAGATGGCCATGTAAGATACAAAATAGATTCCCATTTGAAAACAAGCAAGTTATGATTTTGACGCATATGTCAAAAATTATTAATCGTGTTGCAGTTAATAGACTTTCTTTATCTTTTCGCAATAAAATGATTCTTACAAATGAAGAAGCATTTGATATGTTGGCAGTTTATTTTGAATGTATGAGAAAAGCAACCGTTGCTGCTCGAGTGTACACTGCAGTACCCAAACAGACGGCATCACAGCAGAAGAGTTTTTCTCCGACTCGCACACCGTGTGCGTACTACTGGAAATGTGAATCTTCCTGTGTACCGAAGACAACGCATAGGTAGAACAGAAGAAAATGTCATTGATGTTTTTGCTTATGTCAATGTTAACCCTCATTCAAGCACCAGAGCCATAGCTAGAGACCTAGGTATATGTCGAACCACCGTTAAAAATATTTTAGGAGAACACACGTGACTGCTTATTTATTAATGCATGTCTTATTCGGTGTTAGAATGATAAAAATGTTTTTACCTACGACCACCCATGTAAGTAGTCAAAAACACACAGTCGGCAATCAATGTAAGACGTCTATTACGCAGGGTGAAACAAAACGCACGGCTGTAAAGTAAATCACACGGCTTCTCTAGCAACCACTTAGCAACTGTCAATAGACGTTGCCATTTTATTAAAAATTGATTATTTAGATATTAGACGTTGAATTTTATTCTATATATAAATGGTAGATAACATTTATTAGATATGAGATTGCATTTAATACTAAGAGTTATTTGAAATTGTATGATAATTGGTTCCGTTTCATTCAATCCGCATCTTTTAGCTGTCTGAATATATCATATTAGTAAACAATAGTATATTATACACCAAGTGACTAAAGTGACCCATTTAATGTCGCGGGTGGTGTTTGATTCCTGAGGGAAGTAATCCACCTAAAATGGATTAAAGTCACTTTAGTCGAGAGGTGTATACACTATTTTTTGCAATTCCGGTAATTCTACATACATTTTTATTAAAAATAAATACTACTTAGGATGGACTTTTACGAAACTTGTCTGGGCATCGAGGATGGACTTTTATGAAACTTGGTTGGGAATCGAGGACGGACTTCTAAAATACTTGGCTAGGCATCGATGATGTACGTTTTTATTTGTACTTTAAATCCCCTAATAAGATTATCAATACAAGTAGGTCGTAGGTAAAGTATAGTACGTAACACGTATTGTAACGCATTTTACGCACTCACGGAATTACGCACTCGCCTTTTTTTAATGAGACTGTTAATGGAGAAATATATTTAGATTTTTTGAGCAACGAATTGCCACTTCTTTTAGTAGACATACCTTTGGCCATTCGTCGTGACATGATCTTGCAACATGATGGGTGCCCGGCACATTATTCTAGAGATGTTCGGAATTTCTTAGATCAATCATACCCTGGAAGGCGGATAGGACGTGGAAGTTCATTTATTTGCCCACCGAGGTTTCCAGACCTAACTTGTTTAGATTTTTATTTGTGGGGGCGAATAAAAGATCTCGTTTATGCCGATAGACCCGCAACAAGAGCTGACATAGATGAAAGGATACGACGGACAATACGAAGTATTTCAAGGGCAGAAATTGAAGCTGCTGTTTTCTCTACCCGTCAGCGATTGATTTCATGCATTGAAAATGATGGACGACATTTCGAACATCTAGGGCGGCACTAATTACGTAGTTATTTATTAAAGGTTTCAATTGTTCGATTTATCACATTATTTTAAAATTCGTTCTCATTGTTAGTAGCGACAGCATTACATTTAGGTAATCTAGTGGCAACCATAACATTAGTATGATAACAGGCTAAATTTAATAATTTCTGTTAACGCGAACTATAGTCTATATAGAAAGGACAAGGAGTAATAAATCATTCATTTAAGTAGATTTCATAGACGTACCAAAATATATTTTAAGAGGGTATACCGTAAGGTACATTTTGTATTGAACGAATGAGTTGCAGCTATGCTAAAGAATATACGATTTAGGTCAGAGGTAACGGGATGTACTAATTTTAATAAAAAAAAGTGATAGAGGTAGAGGTCATTCGGAAGCAAAAAATGTAGTTCATTATAAAAAAATTCTACAACTTCCTCAGGACTAAGATACATAATACCGAAATGTACTTTTAAGTATTCGCCAATTACAGAACCTTTCTGTCTGTACTCTTGTACCAAATTAAACTCCTGAATCTTACGAAACCAAGCTTGGACAGAGATGAAATTTACAACCAAAAAGAATTTGATCTCTGCCAAAACATTCATATATAGCGTTATGAATGCTTAGTTCAAAATCTACTACGACTTCTTTAGGTTGAAAATTTATGCCTACTTCTTTACATTTTTGTCCTAAAATTAAAAACAAATTTGAATATGTTTGACTTGATTTGTCCGGCAGCAAACAAAAAACAAAAGGTACGTAATAGCCGTTTTTAAAACCATGAATGGTAAACATTTGGTAAAAAAAAGTTGAACAGTATTTAAAAGTCCCATCCATCAAAATACAATCCGAATTACATAAAAAATTAAGGTTGGAAAAACAGGAGAACACAATAATTTTAAATACCTGGTCTGCTGTTAATAGAAATTCCTCTTCTCGGTTCGTTCGTAATTGTAATTCACGAACACTATTAAATACTTCTTCCTGATTTTTAGGCAATAGTGTAAGTGCATCAACATCCTTCCCCTAATCCCCTAAATATCGATCAAAACAATCAAGATTTCTTCAAAATATTTAATTCAAGAAATCTTTGAAACCTTTCAGAAATATACATAATTCTATGGGCCTCCGATTTTATCTATTATAAACCCTAATGACTCTAATAGGATTAAACTAAATGGTTGCGGCACAGTTCGAACATTTCAGTAATCCTCAAATTGATACAAGTCAGGTAAAATTTTATTTTGTGGCAGAGTTCGGATATGCCCGTTTATTAATAATATTTTTTATTTGTATTACTCCTATATGTAGTGTTTGGGGGAATTTTTCTCAGAAATTTTAAATGGCAAGTGGCCTACTGTAATCGGCTTAATACGATTACACCTATTTACAGATTATTCGATTATTGAGAGGGATTTTCCAAACAACCCAGTTTTCTTAGGAACATTATCGGGAATATTATTTTAAAAGAAAGTAGGTACATTAAATCAGTACTTAGTATTAGTTCTTTGAGTAAAGTTGTATGAAGTTGTATGGTTGTCATAATATTGTAAACAGTTGGAATATATTTAAAACATTTGTTGAATGTTAATTGTGCAAGTACCAAACAATGTCGATAAGCCAAGGACCATCTAAACGACCAAAAACAGGTCCATTATCTTTAAATGAAAAAACTCTGATATTGAATTGTTATATATCATTGAAAAACAAGGATCCAAGTGCAAGTGCTGATGATATTGTGGAATTAACGGCTGCTATGTTGTGTGTTGCTAAATCAACAATTTATAGATTACTAAAAGAAAGCAAGAATGGAACTCTTCAACCCCCTAAAACTCCTTCAGGCCGAAAACCAATTGAGATCGATGAGTCATTAAAACAAAGACTAAGGCGTAAAGTCCATGGATTTTACTTACGAAAGGAAATTCCAACACTTGACAAAATTATGACATCAGTGCAAGAAGATACGGACTATCCAAAATTCTCCAGAATGACATTATGCAAACTTTTGAAAGATGTGGGTTTCAGATATACAAAACATAATAGAAAATCTCTCTTGATAGATAAACCGGAAATAGTTTTTTGGAGAAGAGACTATTTAAGACGCATTCGACATGCCAGAGAACAAAATTTGAAAATCTTCTACTTAGACGAAACATGGATAAATGTTGGATATACAGTTTCCAAATCTTGGCAAGATGAAAACATTAAAAGCGGAAGGCAGGCATTCGTGGAAGGTTTGTCGTTAGGTTTGCAGCCACCATCTGGAAAAGGAAAAAGACTTATCATTGTCCATGTTGGAAGTTCTGAAGGTTTTGTTGATGGTGGATTATCAATTTTTATTTCAAAACGCACGGGGGACTATCACGAAGATATGAATGGGGATGTCTTCGAGGAATGGTTTGTTCAAATGTTGGATCTGATTCCAAAAGGGGCTGTTATTGTTATGGACAACGCAAGTTACCATTCACGGTTACGAGAAGCATTGCCCACAAGTCGTTGGCGTAAAGCAGAGCTTTTGGAGTGGCTTATTTCGAAAAATATTAAGTTTCCAAAAGATCCACTAAGGAAAGAACTTTACAGAATTGCAAAAATGAACAAGAATAAATACAAAACCTACATTGTAGAAGAAATGGCTTCTTCTCGTGGTATATCAGTTCTTCGACTTCCCCCTTATCATTGTGAACTTAATCCCATAGAATTAATATGGGCTCAGGTAAAGGGGGAAGTTGGAAAAAAAATACTACTTTTAAAATAAACGATGTTGTGAAATTGTTTGAGAGTGCTGTAAGTCATGTGAGTAAGGAAAATTGGACAAACTGTATCGAGAATGTTATCAAAGTAGAGGCAAATATGTGGAAAATTGACAATATTTGTGATGATTTAATCGACCCTATTATTATTAATGTCAACAACGATTCTTCCTCTTCCGAGTCGGATATAGAATAAAATGTAAGTAATAAATGTATTCCAATAATTATTTCTTTTCATTTTTTATTATATTATAATTTAAAACGTATTTTTTTCCCAAAATACACACCACTGCATTGCGTTATTGCTTATCTGCTAATCCTTTAACAATGAATAAACCCTAAACTTTGCTACAACTGAAACAAATACGGGGTCGATCTACCTGGTTTTTAGATTTACGGAAGAAATGTAGTTTAAAGTAAGAGATTTATCAAAAATTTCATGGTGCTCCCTGTAAAGGTTTTGCATACTTAATTAGGGTTTATTACTCCTCGTACTTTTTGTACATACATATAGCCTTCTAGACGTTGGAAGAACAATTTCCGCCATTTACCTGTTTCTTACGATATCTAAGGATAGAAAAGAGATATCGCCTTGCGGTTTTCACTGTTTTATTACTAATTTAGTCTACTTTTTAAAGACCTACTTCAATTTTTATGCTTCCATTTAAAATTGTTACGAGAAAACACAATATTTAAAAAAGAGCGCTCTCTAGCATTTATGTTATTAATCAGATTGCTTCATATTTACAAGTCTTCGATTGTTCAACAAAAGCTCTTTCAAACAACATCAAATTTATTAAAATCGGTCAAGCAGAACCGGAATTACAGGCGATTTTTCGTAACAAGGTTCCCTCCCACTCTCCCCCTCCCCTTATTTGAAGAGATAGACTTAAACTTGTCATATTAAAAATATGCAGAATTTGTCGAGCAATCTGATTATAATATGCTCCTTAATTGAGTAAATCTTGAAAAAAATTGCAGTTTAAAATTTTAGCAGTCAAATGTGCCCTCTAGCGGTGGACCTACAATTCTGAAGATAATTTCCAGGCGTTTCTCGAGGCCACTTTTGTTAAACATTTTTTTTTCCTAAACCTGTGCTATAATCCACTCCTGAGATATGGCCGACGGCCGTTCTTAGTTGGCCACCCGGTACGTAAATCTGTTATAAGAAAAACTTTGAAAATACTCCTTATTGTGATTACCGTATATAGTAGTACTACTTTTTAAGACAATATCCGAATTTCTGTGTGTATGTGACACACTGGAAAGTCTCCAACCAATTTTTAATATGATAAATCAACTTGAATATAAATGACATTTGTGTCTTTTTGACAGCGATAAAAAGTCACAATACGTGCTTTCATAACCAGATTATATCTAGAATTAACCATATCTCTTTCATGTTTGTTTTATCAGTTTTGGTGATAATGAAAATAAAAGTTGAGTTACTTTTACCAAAATTCAAATAAATCTCTTACTAACTAAACATTGTAAATAATATTCAAAATAGGGTAGGCAAAATTTTGGGATATTGAAATTTTAGAAACATTTCGTGTTTCCGGTCCTGTACGGCATACAGAAAGTACATGTGATTTACATTCCCAAAAAATATTACAATAACTCCTAGAGTGATAAAGTAATAATTATAAAAACAAGAAAAAGTGATCACAGTAAACCACATTTAGTAGGGAGAGAAGTTAAATCGCGATACAACACAAGCTAAAAGGTAGCGAACTTAGAATCAAATACCAAAAAGAAACAGATGAAGAATGTACAAGACCAGACAAGCACAGAGGATGTTGGACACTAGAAGAAAGATGGGAAAAATTTAGAGAAGTGTACTACTAGAAAAGGCAGAGAAGATATGCGGGTACAGAAAATACAACGGAAAATTAAAGAGAACGAAATGGTGGATCGAGGACATTAAAGAATTAGTAAAGAAAAAGAAACAATAATGCGAAAACATTTAACCAGACTGCAGATCAAAGAGACAAAAATGAATACATCACTATAAGAAAGAAAGTGAAACAGGCAGTAAAAAGCAAAAAAGGATAGTTGGAAAGAATTTGGAAAGGAAATAACAGAGGATTATAGGGCAGATAACAGAAAATTGTGGACAAGAATTAAAAGACTAAGAGGAGATAAAAAGAAAGAAATAAGAGCCATGAGAGACAGCCAAAACCAACTGAGGGTAGAAAAAGAGGAAGTACTAAGAATATGGAAGAAAAATTCAATGAAATACAAAATGAAGCAGAGAATATCCAAGAAGAAGCAGCAAGCGACAATCTAGAAATAAGACAGGACGAAATGGAAGAAGTAATACGAAGCATTAAAATAGGAAAAGTTTGCGGATATGACAATTTAGCTCCAGAAATGATAAAATGGATGGGCGAGAAAGGAAAGAAATGGCTATGGACTATACTAAAAGAAGCGTGGAGAACAGAGAGCATCTCCAAAAGATAAAAGATGGGAAAACAATTTAATAATACCGATACATTAAAAGGGAGATCAAACTCAATGTGGAAACTACAGAGCAATATGCCACGCCCAAATAACCTTTAAGCTATATACGAAAATCTTAGAGAAGAGATTTCGAAATTACGTTGAGATAGTAGAAGATACACAGGCAGCATTTAGACCAGGAAGACAAATAAATGACAATATTAACGTAGTAAGAAGGGTAATAGAGAGAAGATTAGAAAAGGGAGAGGAAATCTTCCTAACATTTATAGATTTAAGATCAATTTTTGATACGGTAAATAGGGATGAAGTCTGGAGTTACTTAGAGGAAATACATATTCCAGGAAAACAAAAAGCAGCCATTAAATCCATCTATAACACTGTAAAAGCGCAGGTACAGATAGCGGGAAAGAGATCGGAGAAATTTGAGCTAAGGAAAGGAATAAAACGGGGAGATAGTCTGAGTTCGCTCTGATTCATAATTATAATGAACAAAATAGTCAAAAGAATAAGGGGAAGGGGAGTCAATCTAGATACAATTATGGGATATAGGATCTTCTTCTCTACGCAGACGACGTGGTCCTTATAGCAAATTCTAAAAACAAAATGCAAAGGTTGATTAACATATGGACAGAGGAAATAGAAAAAGTAAGCATAGAAAAACCAAAAGTAATGATAGTGAACGAGAAACAAACCATGGACCAGACATGAATCAAATAAAATGCAAGGGAAGGAATTTTAATAGGTAACCACATTCGAATACAGTGATTACAAACAACGGAAAGATGGATGCGGAAATAGCAAATAGAGTAAACCAAGCACCTAAAATATATTATGCACTAAACAACACAATACTAGGACAAAGAAATATAAGTAGAAGTAAAAAAGAAAATTCACAATACTATAACAATACCAATAATAATACAAGCTAGCGAAAATTGGATACTAAACAAGAACAGAATGAAACGTGAAGAAATACGAAAGAGCATTGGCCTGGAACCAATACTAGCAAAGGTGAAAAAGAAAATGAATTGGTTTTGTCACGAGGCGAGAATGGACCAATCCCGACTGGTAAAAGGGGGAAGGCCAAAAAGGAAGTGGCTGGATCAAGTTGAAGAATATGGAAGGAAAAAAGGAAAATCCATAAGGAAGATGAAAGAAACAGCAGAGAATAGAAGAGAATCGAAAAAATGATAAATTGGAATCACAGTCTGACACCTGGCTTTCTAACAGCTCCAAATAATAAACTCCGGGCATCGTTTGAGCATGTGATGCTGGAATCAGCCTGTATAAAAACAGAATTTCTATGTGTACTTTATTTTATTTTAATTTCAGCTGAAAAATCTGTAAGTGTATGCAGTATTACCTTATACGGTTTAACGACAAATTTCTCGACATTGCTACGGACGTCCTCCTCAAATGGCGACTGATCGAGGCGTCTCAGAAGCTCGGAGGTTGTCCCAGAAAAAACCTTCCTTACTCCAACGTTTGTAATAGACGCCAACTTAGACGTCAAATTGCATGGAAAACAAGAAGATGGGATACTTGGTCCGGCACAAGCTTGCTGCATATGTCATGTACAGGAATGTACTTGGTGATACGTGCAGTGCCACTCATTACCCACAAATGGGAGCTCTTAATATTTTAGTGAAGTGGTAGGTAAGAAGAAGCACAACTTCGGTGTCCCTCGTTATAACAACAACGTTATCAGCTGTGCTGTGAACGGCATGAAGAACCATGCGCGTATTAGCTTCCTCGTGTGATGATTTCAGGCAATCAACATTCCGACTAAAGTTTGTGGACTGGGCATGTTCTTCGTCAGTTAATAAAAGCAGCAATTTCAGCAAAGAACCCAGTAGCTACATTTAACAGTTTATTCATACAACTTACCACAACTTAGTCGTCACCTCAAATTGTAAATGAAACAAAAGTATTTTGTAAAATACTTTTTTACTAGCATTGCAAATTCATGAGTTGCTGTTATAAACAAAATGCCTTTCTTTCATTTACAATTTGAGGTGACAACTAGTTTCGATCAATTAAATTTCTAGGGAAAATAATTTGAATGTGAAATTTTACAGGAAGTAGGTAAATGGATTATTAAAACACATAATGAGCATCAATATCATTTTTATTTTACTCGTATGTTTGACATTCTACACATTACATACATTATCAATGAACTATAAGAAAAAAATAAGTTTATTAATAGTTATTTGTAAAACAAGTGTCACAATGACCTCGTGCTCCATTTTTTCCCAAAAGTACACAAAACCTTTAATAGTAAATGGTAGTTTTTTTTATTGACGATTTTATACATATGCCACTCTTTTTTGAAGGATCAATAAAATTAAAAGAATTTAAAACTGGCAGTACATTGTGCCAAGTTTGTAGATGTTTAGAGGTGGCAGTGACTACACCCCTCAATTCTTTCCCTAAAGGAGGATTTAACAGACTTCCGATAAGACTATCGAACAACATGTCCAAAAATAACAATAAATCTGCAGTTTCAGTTGCTTTAGGATTCATGTGAAAACGAGATTCCGGCTGCAGCTCGATGCTGATCTCTGCTCGTTGCAACTGTCGGACTAAATACTTGGGTGCAGTTTTTCATTCTCACTTTTTTTATTTTGTCTTTGAGAATATGTTGATCAGTTAGTTTGGGAAAGCTACTGAAAATTCCCATTTGTTTATCTGTTGTATATAATTTCAGAATATGATCCCCAGAAGCCACTTTTGAAATCCCATCCTGAAAAAACTTAGATCTTTGTTCAAAAGTCCATTTCTCAGACATTTAAATAGATGAGGATAATCAAATAAATGGACCATTTCTTCCACATCTATTACATAACTTTCAAATTTATTGAAATTGACTGTCTCGACCCTTACTTCGTGGAATATGCTCATATTAGTGTTTTTAAATGAAACTCAAGGTCTCTAGTTAATTCCACAATATAATACAAGTTATTGAAAATTCTAAAAAATTGACAATTGTTTCGATAAATCAATATCATCGTCAGAATGTAACTTCTGTCATTCTGACGATGATATTGATTTATCGAAACAATTGTCAATTTTTTAGAATTTTCAATAACTTGTATTATATTGTGGAATTAACTAGAGACCTTGAGTTTCATTTAAAAACACTAATTCAAATTTATTGCCTATATCATTTCTAATACAGTACACTTTCGTATAATTGAAGAGCATATTAATAGCGCTAGCATTAGTAGATCCCAAATCACAAACTGACGCAACTATTCTCAAGCCAGTGTTACGTAGTGCTCTTACAACCTCCTTAATGATTCTCACTAACTCCACAGCTTTTGTAGAGTGTTCTCAAAAATAATATGCTATTGGTTGTTTCCAACTCCTTCGTATACCTTTAACCATAAAAAGTAGAGCATGATCAGCAAAAGCAGCTCTCCTCTTCAGTCCAGTCCTTCACTGGATTATACGTAAGACCAGTATCTAATGACATTTCGTCAAAGACCAATGTAAAATATCTATCCATAAAGGTTATTTTCCCCACAACTCCTTTCAGGTGATAGAAAATATGCTCGTTTATTTCACAACTGAAAGGCAGGCGATTTAATAACCTAGTTAAGGTTCTTCGACTGGGTAAAGAAAATATATTAGATAGAAACCTGTAACCTTTTCCACTATTCTTGTAACATGATAGTAAAAATACCTTGTCGTCTAAGGTAAATCGTATTCCTCTAGGTTTTAAGCTAAAGTCAGGCGAGCAGAGAAGGGCAGACCAGCTCGATGAGCGCGCAGTGTTACAACACGTCGCAGCGCTACCAATCTCGGTGGTGCAAACTAATGCAGTTTATAAACGTATGTAGAAACGCTCTGGTGACGCCTTGGTTCACGGTAAATTGTACGATAGACAACACACAAAAAAAAATAACAAAAAAAATAAGAGGTCGTTGTTTCTTATTGTAAAGATGTTTTTATGTGAGCTAAGTTTATTATGTGTGTTTTTGAACTACTCATGTCTGAAAACATAAATAGGCCCTTTGTTCGCGTTCACAAAATTCGGTTTTTATGCCATTTCGGACGCCATCTTGAATATCTCACTTCCGGTTGCACTTTCGCTTTGGCAACCGGCATTTTTGGATTCAACGGGACCAAGTTAGTGGAAAAACACCTTTCGCCTAGCAGTAATACGAAATGCTTCTAAAATTTTATTGGAGGCCTTTTTTGGATTTTTTTAGTAAACTAAAACGCTTGTCATGAACAAATTCTGTCTTTCCGCAGTACAATTAAAAGAAGCTGCAATTTCAGCAATGGAAATACTTCGACTTGCTTCAGGAATTCTGTCTTTCATATCCTCACCTGTAGGTGGATGCGCTTCAAAAAATAAATTTATGAATTTTCTCCACAATTAAAAATGTTAAATACATTTGAAAATGAATTATCTAAATATTCTCGGACTGTTTAATGTACGCTAGGCAATCATCTTGATAATATCACATGTCTAATATGTATTGAATAGTAAAATGTAAAATGCAGAAGAATCAGTGAATCTTTCCAAATACCGTTCCTTTTCAAAGAAAGAAGGTCCAACATTGATTCAATTGAAAATACTAAACCATACATTTTGTCAGATTGCTCATACGTCTACAATTATTTTAGATAGAAAGTTCGGATCAACATTTAACCAGTTGCAATGGTGAAGTCGTCGAGTAAAATATATTTCTTTCAATTCCTTGCCATTTATTATCTCTAGTGCTCTTGCAATATCTCGAATACTTAAATGTGATTAATCTTCAACAAACGCCAATTTTTTCTCAATTTGACCTCTACGTATCCTATTTTTCAGTAAAACAGGTTAAACATTGTTGGCTTCTCACAATCTTCATATCAACATTGTGAATATTAACTTGAAAGTAATAGATCCATAACAAAATTATTTATTTCAGTAGAACAACTACGAAGATGAGTTCGAAACGGACAGTACTTAGCAGACCAAGAACCAAATTATATGACGCCAACTATAATATTGGAGAAAGTTATTATAAATCTGCCTTAGATAGATTAGATAGGAAATACTCTGGCAGACCCCTTACACCACCACGCCACGAATCACCAGTAGCAGGTATAGACAAATAATAAAAGTGAATGTTTGAGTTATTTCATTAATTGTCCAAACTACATATGTAAGAATTATAATATTTATTATTGTTATTAAAACACACTTCGTAACAGCGTAAATCGTTAAGGGCAATTGTTTTAACATTCCAGAGAGAAAATTCGATCTATTTTTTTCTACAAATATAACTTAAAATTTATAATTATCGAACAAAGGAAGAATAGAATTTTTCAAATAAAAATATATTATTTTTATTCGTCCTGAAATTATTATAAATACTAACGAATATACCAAAGTGATTTCTTATATGTTGAAAGATAAAATCTCAAGGAAAAACTTTTCTTACTGGTGATAAGGTTATATAAAATGTTCAGGTAAAGCTCTGCTATTATCGCCTATGTACTAGCATATCCCAGAGCCGTTAACGTTTATGATTTTAATAAACGTCTGGAAATCCTTCAGAATGTTTTTGAAAAACTACGAGATGCTGGTTTAACGGTTAATCTAGAGAAATGTCAATTTTGTCGTCCTTCCCTCAAATATTTGGATTATGTTGTGGATGAAAATGATCTTCGTACCGATCCTGAAAAGGTTTCTGCTATTTGTGATTACCCAGTTCCAAAAACTACCACTCAAGTGCGTAGATTTTTAGGGGTGGTTTCTTATTATTGACGCTTCCTAAAAGATTTTTCTTCTTTATCTGCCCCAATTTCTGATCTTATACACGACCGAAAAAAACATAAATCTATCACCTGGACACCACAGGCAAATCAGGCTTTTGAAAAGGTGAAAACAGTCTTAACTACCGCACCTATCTTAAGTAGTCCCGACTTTACCAAACCCATTTTTCTTATGACCGACGCTAGTGATGTTGGCGTAGGAAGTGTTATTTTCCAATTGCAAGACGGACTAGAGCATCCCATAGCTTATATGAGTAAAAAACTCACTAAAGGGCAGAAAAAGTGTAGTACTACAGAGAAGGAGCTTTTAGCAATTTTGTTAGGAATTGATCATTTTCGATACTATCTGGTAGGTCGTTTTACAGTTATTACCGACCATTCTTCCCTTGGTTGGCTAAACAATATGAAAAAACCTTCTCCTCGCTTAGCTAGATGTACATTACAATTATCTCAATATAACTTCTCTATCGTCCACCGTAAATCTACCGAAACGGTAGTTGCGGATGCCTTATCTCGTATACCTAAAGTTTGTATTTTAGATTTATCTACTTTATATCCTGATAAGTGGTATCTGCTTTCTAATGGTCATCAATTTCCTGAAAAATATCCAAATTTTAAAGTAGAACATATATCTTATATAAACATGTCTTTAACAAATTTGGACCCATCAGCAATGTTTCTGATTGAAAAATTGTCGTCCCCACTAAAAACCGAGAGGAAATTCTACAGTATTTTCATGATAGTTTAACTGCTTCTCATGTTTGTGTTTTTAAAACACTGGAAAGAATTGGCCTAACCTTAGGAAGTCAGTTTACAAGTACGTAAGACGCTGTAAAATTTGTGCTGCATGTAAACCGTCTAACCTACCTCAAGCCGGACTTATGGGACAATATCGTAATATAAATTTTCCTTTCCAATTGATTTCTTGCGATCTTCTAGGGCGATATCCTCGATATCGTAAGGGTAATCAATTTGTTCTTGTCGTTGTAGATTGATTCACTAAATTTGTCTTAGTTCATCCCTTACGTCAGGCTACATGTGATAACGGAAAACAATTCACGAGTCAAATATTCAAAGATCTCATGGATAAGTATTCTGTCCAAAAAATTTGGTATAACGCCAACTACCATCCTCAAATTAATCACTCAGAATGTGTAAATAAATCAATTGTCACGGCTACACGATCATACACTTTTGAAAATCATAGGACATGGGTGAAGAAATATATAGGATCTCTCAGGCGATTCGGCTGTCGAAGCACGAAGTAACCGATTTCTCTCCTTCTTTCCTTGTATTTGCTCGAAATGTACCTGTTTTTGGAAATTTTTATGGTGCAATTGCAGAGAATGCTGATAATCAGGTTATCATTTCCGATAAAATCCATAGAATTCAGGATACACAAGAGGTGCCTAAATTCTTCGAAGTTGTGAGAAAAAATTTACAAACAGCATATCGTCAAAATTGCCAACGCTACAATTTGCGTAAAAGAGATCTTAAGTTTTATGTAGGTGATCGCGTTTGGAAGAAACATTATCCAAAGTCAGACATATTTTTGCTAAATTTACGCCAAAATACTCCCAATGTACGATATACCATGTTATTTCTCCCTTAATATATGAATTGAAGGATGAAACTGGTAAAAAAATTGGTCGTTGGCACATTAAAGACCTCAAAGCAGGTATTTTGTCTGAGGATGAGTATTCTGAAAGTGATGAAGCGGAATCATCTGTAACTTAACCATATTTATTTTAGCTTACTTATGCAATAAATAGTTTTAGTTAATGTCTCGAAATATTTCTCTCTTTCTCTAACATAGATATTTTAATGATTTTCATTATTATGATATAACTTTCTTCCTACCTTTGATTGGTAACGTTATAATGGTTATTGTAACAAAATTTGAAGAGGAACTACATATGTTTCTTTGTATAATTTAATCTGGTGTTCATAATACAGAATTCCTATTAATAAGGAATTTGAGGAATTCAGTGTTGTGATTCTGAACCTATCTTGATTATTGCAATGAATGTATATATGTAACTTATATCTATTCATTTCTCCCCTAAGTACCTTAGGAGCTATTCTATCTCTATTATCTTATATTATCGTTTCTTTGTAGACAAAAAAATTGTCATAACTTGTCTACAACGTATCTTATCTTTACAGACAAATAATTTGTTGTCTGAATTTAAACCTAGAGGGCATTGTTTTTTTTATATGTGTGGAGAATCTTGTAATTTGAGGTCGAAAGTTATTATCTAAATTTCTTACCTTTATATCTCAGTCATTAAACTGAATATTCGAGATGTTAACTTGTATTATGAATTGTATTTAGCTTAATTTGATTTAGTTTCTTCTCTTAATTTAAATTTCTTAACTAATTCATATCTCATTGCTACCTATTTTCTTAACTTAATCTATTATGTTTCCGGAAGACTGATATAGATATTTCACTTATAGACCCACTAGTCATTGTTGTCTATATTTTATTGCTTCCCTTTCCCTTTTGTATATTTTTTGTTGGGTTCCTCAGTAGTGGGTATTAGGAGAGCTCGGAACAGTCTGGAATATGTTCCAGGGTTCAACGATAGGGGGTCAATTACTTGGGAGACAGACGCGGCTACGGTCGGCTGTTGTTAGTTTTCACTACCTGGGGGTTGATTACTGCGATTGGGCCAACATGGCTCATATATTGTTCCGGGGATTTTTGGATAGTACTGCTGTAGAATACCGGAGTCATTATATCTTCCCTTAAAATTTTAGCCTGACAGAAGCTACATTTTGTTAAGGAGTTTAATCGAGCTTCCTCGGACTCGCTCCGGAGTTCGAATTTTTTTTATCGTTTTTGATCATCGATTTGTATTATCGTTTTTTTATGCCTGGAATCGTTGGATGTTGGACGGAAGTTCTGATGGTAGACCATGGCGCGACTTAAGATCTCTCGCGAGGTCCCTCTTACCAAACTGAAGTTGATCTTTCGATTCAAGATACTTTGAGGAAAGGCATATTTAAATCGAATATACTAGAAGATTTATAGATTTTTTTCTTGTTCATATTATGAGCTGGTTTTTTTTCTCTTTTTCCTTCCTCGTACCCCTCTATTATTTTTAATTTTTTTTTCTCATTAAAGTAAATATTTCTACAAATATTTCTTCTGGTCTTCACTATCTTGAAGGGATCACCATCCCTTTTTTCCTTTCCTCTCATCTTCATATGTATGATCACTTTGAAGAAAATTTAGCCACATTCGTATATAAGGACGTCTCTCGTTTAAAAAATTCAAAAAAAATATTTTTTTTCTCTGGTTGTGAGGGGGTGAAACGCAATAAACTGCGTTTCTATATACCTAGCGACGGTAAGGTAGACACATCCTATATACACTTCATACATTTTGCAAAACGGAGTTGATTTGGATTGTATGAACTGAGAATTCACGGTCAGTTTCGTGTACAATCTCTCTCGCCATAGACCACATTATTTCCAAATATTCAGAAAATAGGAGACGTATTTCCAATTTTGATATATTTGTTTTGGATATGAAATGTATTTAATCCCGCACGAAATCTAAAATGGGTCTCTCATTATCGAACTATCTAAGTAAATAAATATAGTTATATATGTTTCTAAATCAATTTGGTTAGACCGTTTTCAATTTAGAAAATGCATACCAGTGAATGCACTTTGGGAATGGGATTAAATTATTGAATTTGATTACCAAACGAGCTGTATTTTCCCAAGCGGCTGTAAACATCGGAAAAGTCAAGGGAAGTAACAGTTGTCCATTAACTATAGCATAGATAAATTGCTTTTCCTGTTTCCTGTTTTCGTTTCATATTATCGCCGTTGAAAACGTACGTTTGTACTTGTAGTTTCAAACGTGTATTTTTTATTTTCAACTATCTAATCTTTTTTACACTTCAACTTTAACTTTTTTTATATATTTTTTTTCATCAACTTTGATAATTGTTTGTAAAATCTATTTTAATATTGTAAATCTTTTATTTCAACTTAGATTTTTTTTATAAATTCATTTTTATTAATCGTTTGTTAAACATATAATTTTTTTACATTTATTAAATCACATTTGTAAATTTTATAACTTGGTTCATATTTATATACCTTCCAACCCTCTTCACAAGGTTTATTGATGTGGATGTGTACCAACTACAAAGCTGATAATGTTCTAGGTGGCGCCCGCTTATCGTATCTTAATTTAACTTATTTTTTCTTTCTCTACAAATATCTCATCGCTTATCTTATCTTGATTTAACCTGATTTAATTTATTTTTTTCTTTCTACAAATTATCTCATTTCTTTATAAATAAATATTTGTCATTTATCAGAAAACAAAGTAGTATTACCCGAGAACCGGTAAGACCTACTCCTACATCATTATTTAGCTGGCAAAAGAATTCCGCCTGAGATGCTCTATAACTGAGTACCCGCTACAAAAAAATTAACCCGAACAACAGGTAACAAACCCCCCACGTTGGGCGCCAAATCTTTGTTAGCACCATATTACTTTTTGTTACCTGTTGTTCGGTTTAATTTTTTTGAATACAGGTAATTGCAGCTAATTTTTCATAGACAACATATCGCTAATCCAGTGCATACTCCCTGATCATTCATTTAAAATTCATTTCATCAAAAAAAAGAAATAGCAGCAGAGTCGAGCAGCACTATATGCAGTACAATCCGCTAGGCTCAGCGTTCATCCACGTTTGACGTCAAAAGCTTACTCAATTCGTCTTAATCGTCTTTTGACACGTATACGAGCTAGCTTTATCCACCGTATTCTCGCCACCAAATTTGTTACGCTCCGGTTCTGTGTTTGTGTACTGAAAACTAACGGAGGTTCCGGTATTTTCGTCGCTTATCCCTAATTACCGATACTAATTCCCGTTTTGTTTGACTTTTAGGGTCAATTTCGAATAAATACTTAGGGCCAGTTTCACCACTTTCTGATAACAGGGCTTTTAGCAAATTTATTCTCCAAAACAGGGGAAAAAGGGACCAATTCTGAGAAAAAGGGGACTTTAAGGGATTTTCTTAAAATCCCCTATCAAAATGCTGGTAGAGAAATGTTAAAAAACGTGAATGCTTACTTTTTATACATTTCTTGGATGGTGTATGGCTTATATATGGTTAATAAATATGTTTATTTCAAAATAATACATTAGAACCAGAAGGTACAAATAAAGGAACATTTTCTTTCAACCCTAATCAAAAATTTAACTAAATAAAGAAAAATTACTTTTTATTGAAATAAAAAGAAATTTTTGACGATTTTGTCTGAATTTTTTTGACAATTGTCATAGACTCTGTAGAGGTTTTGTTTTCATCCTTTCTCAGCATTTTTACTCCGTGTATAGCATACCTTGGGCCAAAGTGATTTCTTCGAGATTTTTTCTCTTCATTCCTGACTCAAGCCCTTTGTTTGCCTCTTAAAACAACTTCTCTGCTACTTTTTTTCTCCTCTTCAGTTTGCTGTTTTTCAACAAGTTCTTTTGCCAATTCTTTAAGTGTATCTACTTCATCTCGTTTTTTATTAAATAACATTTTTTCTTCTTTTTTTATCTTTATTTTTTGTCTCTCTTTCACTTTTTTTTGTTCTAATAAATAAGCCTGATAGCTTCTGTGGGCATTTGTGGCGAGCATAATTAATTTTTTTGACATCGGCATCGAGGAAGGGTTATTTTTAAATCTTTTCATACCGGATATGACGTTTAATCTGGCATTTATACCTCTCTCGTTCATTGAGGTCTTATCTTTTGTTAGTACCAATCCAGAAGTGGAGAATCCTCGCTCTATAGTTGCGCTGCCATGTGAAAGGCACAGAATCGTTTTCACCACTTTTGTTACTGTTGGGTACTTTACAAGATATTAGCACTGGCAAAGAAATGTTTTCTAACCCCATTTTGAAAACGAATTACATCAAAATCCTTTAAGTTTTTTAATTCTATGAAAATGGCTTCACTAAAAATTATTTCCCTCTCTCTGCCGCAGGACCAATTGAGAGAGCCATCTTGAGGATATATGCTTAACAAATCGATGATTTGATTCTCTTTCAGAATTCTGGACGTCTGTATATGCTTCCCAACGAGCAGGCCAACCATCAAAAAAGTTAAAAAGTTTAATAATTAAATCATTGACATTTATGCCCATTTGTTCCAGACCTTTCAGAAAAGCATTATGAACTTTATGTAGGCTGCATGAGCCTATATTAATCAATCCTTTGGATCTTACATCTAACACACTTTCATTAAGCAGTCTTATTAATATTTTGTTGACATTATTGAATTCCTCAATTGGATATCTGCCCTTTGTATCACAGCAAGAATTTTATTATGTAAGTCCTCAGCTTTAGCACTACCAGTGAAGAAAGTCTGAAGGTGCCTCTGAACGATTTTTGACTCAGTGTCTCACCAATAACGAATTGCAATACTTTCTGACTACTTTCGTTGGTAGTTTTATCGAAACATATTGTATAGAAAGAAGCTTTAACATCTTCTTCAAGCTTTCGCCAAAAGTAAGGTCCTAGAGCTTCGGTTATTAAATACATCAATTTGGCAGGAGATAGGGAAAAATCATCAGGTACATCAGAAGAAAACATCACTCTCAATAGATGATTTATATCACTACACGAGTTTAGTGAATACTTAGATAGTACAGACTTTACTGCCCAATAGAGCTCGGCTTTAACTGCAACGGTTTTTGTGCTACCTAGTGCCACTGTCACTGATCCACTTGTGCTAGGATCCTGCGGTTGGTTTACATCTGTCTTGCAAAGTTTTAGCTGCAACGGAGTGAGTTTGATCTTACAATTACCAATGTGGGATTTCATTCCAGCATGCTGGCTGAGGCGGTATTTTCCGTGGTCAACAAGAATTAAACTTTCACAAATTGTACACATGACTTCACTATCACTGGCCCGTTTTGCCCAAGTTCATATTATAAAATTATAGAACCATTTTTATCTTTTTCTTTAAACATAATGTCTTTAACTTTACATTTTCCCTTTTTTGTATTATACGGTTTAGTTTTCCACTGAAAACAACTGATATATGGTTGTGTTGGAAGAAGAGAAACATTTTTGATTTCGGGATTTTTTAACTAAATAGCTAAAAACCATGAAATTTTTAGTTTTAAGTTAAACAATTCCGAAATCAAAAATTTTACACTTCACTTGTAACTCTCTTCTTCCAACACGACTTGTTAACTAATTATATCAACCAGAAATCCTGAATCAAGTGATCTAATAAGACCGGTAATAATTAGTGAGTACCAAAGTACTAGAGAGTCACTAATACAGCGATTCAGTCAGTTCTTTGCGATACTAAAGTGAAAATACCATACCACAGAGGCAAGAATTGTGCGAATTCACTGCTACCTCTACTAATTTAGAGGTCTCGCGATAGTTACCTTTATTATGTTAGGGTATTTTTGGTTCAGTATCGCATGGCACCGACTTATAATGCAGACATTAGTCACCCTCTGGCATTTTAGTACTCGACTAAATATTTTTATATAAAATAAAAGCTTTTTCAAAAAAGCTAAAAGGTTTTACATCATTGGGGATTTTCTCAATATGCTCCACCTATCACAAAAAAGAGACTTTAGGGACCAAATTCCTAAGAAGGGACTTTAAGGGACCATCTAAAAAAAGGGACTTTAAGGGAAAAAGGGACTTCACTAAAAGCCCTGTTAAGCGTCGGATAGCTTAAACGTAAGTTTCGTCCTCTCACATTACAGGTCAAGTGGCAAAGACAAAAGTTGTGAATAGGCTATGTGACACTTATCAGAAGGTGGTGGAGTTATAACTCGGCTTAACTTCTAGATTGATGAATTTTGCGTGAACTCACCTTTTTCCACTGCAGTACGAATATTAACTAATATTATGCCCTAACTTTTGAAACGTTTGATCACGATTTTCCTGTAAATATTATGGCTATGTAAATTAATTAAGGCTAAACTATTATTCTTAATTAAAAAAAAACTACTAGGATGACTTTGATTACATCTTATTTCATTATTGTCTTCAACAGTCATGAGGCACACCGGAGTTACAACACCGTTTTATTTTCAGAAAGTATTGCTGAACGCCACGCCAGAGTTTTTGCCGACGAAGATTTGGAATTTTCACGTAAACGAGCGGAAAAACACATCAGAGAAGAACATGCTTTCGATTCGCGAGGAGGACGCATTGTCAGAGGTGGATCCCTTATGGACAATTTGGAAAATGAAATTAACGATGAGGTGCGCCGATTTTTTGCATAAATGTGTCGATCTCATTCGATCAATTTTAAATTTATAACAGATGTACTCCAAAATACGGATGAACATACATTCAAAATTATGAATATGTGCAATAAACACAGATAAAGAAATTGTCAGTGTTAGGATATAAATTACAGATACTAACCACATCCTTTTAGACAGCAAAAATTATCAATCAGAAATAATATGCGAGTTCAATCTGACAGAATAATACATTGATCTATAGGTAGTTTCTGAATTTTTCATATTTACTGTACTATATGTAACTCGCGATGTGTGAGCTTCATAAGGCTGCTCGCATAGTGGACTGTGGACAGTGGACTGGCGATACGAAGAGCGACGAATACAAATACACACATTTCAATAAAACATCGCAGAGTGGGGATATGAGCAATAAGTCAATAAGCGCTGTTATAATATCAATACAAATGGTATGAAAAAATATATTTTTCATCAGAAGTGAAATTTGATTTTTCTATAAATTAGTAAGTTTTTCTGGAAGTGAAACTAATTATTTCTGGGAGTTGAATTAATCAGCAAAGATCTCTGACTTTTGAGATTCAGGAAACAAATGATGACACTCTCCAAAAACAATTCCGGGTTTCGTTGATAGTATGAATACGTGCTTTTGTTGCGTTGCACAACACACCATAAAGTACTTTTCCGCCCAACCTATCTAATATGCGAGAAAAGTATTGGTTTACCCCAAAAAAAGTTGGAATTTTGAAAAAAAAAATTGTGTTATTTTCACGTTTTCCATCAAGAACAACAAGAAAAAATGGTTTTTAGCACGAAGTACTACAATGTTGTAATTGTTTGAGAAATTTCAGTTTGTTAGCACGATACAGCCTCCGGAGTGCAACAAGTCACCAATTTTATTATTGAATATTGTTAAGGACATCTCACAGATGAACCCTATTGATTTTCACCTCACCAGAGCCAGTACAACGGGTGCTATGGTACTTGAAGTACATTTTTGTCATTTTTGAGAAATTTCAGTTTGTTAGCACGATATAGCCTCGGGAGTTCAACAAGTTACCAATTTTATGATTGAATATTATTCAGGACATCTCACAGATAAACCCTATTGATTTTCAGCTCACCAGAGACAGTACAACATGTGCTATAGTACTTTAAGTACGATATTTTTGTGATTTTTGGAGAAATATCAGTTTGTTAGCACGATACAGCCTCTGGAGTATATACAAGTAACCAACTTTATGATTAGATATTATTCAGAGGGTCTTAAAGACGAACCCTATTGATATTCAGCTCACTAACGCCAGTACAATGGGTGCTATGGTACTTGAAGTACCAAATTTTTGTCATTTTTGGAGAATTTTCAGTTTGTTACAGCCTCCAGAGTGTATAAAAGTGACCAATTTTATGATTGAATATTGTTCAAGGTACCTCACAGATGTATCTTATTAATTTTCAGCTGACTAGAGCGAGTACAGTGGGTCTTATAAATCCAGATATGTAATTTTTGGTTATTTTTGGAGAAACTTCGGTTTGTTAGCATGACAATTTTAAGATAGAATGTTAGCATGACAATTTTAAGATAGAATATTGTTCAGGGCCACATATGCGGTAAAGTAAGTTTTAATCTTTAAAACCGTTTATTTTTAATAAAGAATTTTTCGTGTGGGAGAAAAAAAACATTAGTTTTGTCATGTTTACCAGTACCCACTGTTTCTTTCTTCTCCCTTATAATAACTTTCTTGAATTTCAAAAGTTAGAGAACTTGTTGATCGATTGTACTCCCAGAAATAACTAGTTTTACTTGCCGAAAATTTACGAAATTAGGGAAAAATTAAATTTAAACTTAAAACTTAAAATTCTAAATTTAATGAAAAATATATTATTCATTGAATTCATCTCTGTACTTCAAAGGCCATAATGTATGTATGTTAAGTCCAAAATTAGCATTTTACAGGAGAAGCAGTATAAAGTTTTTTTTATTGAATTAGGTATGTTGAATCGCTGTGTTGCTATTTGAAATAATCCTTTCGAATATGAAAAATTGTCAAAATAAGAAAGGTGCCATTCACACTAAAATAGTTAGATTTAAGAGAAATACGTAGATTTTTTTAAAAGCGACTTTAAAATATTTAGCTAAAAGAAAAATATTGTTATTTGGACTTAACGGTAATGTTAAGTCCAATACAGGAAAATAAGACTAATGGCAAACAATGTTAAGTTCATGAAACCATACAAAAACTTGTCACGACAAGCTTTTATATCATATAAATTGTGTAATGACGTTATAAGTTGATAGTACAAGTTTTGAAGTAAAATAGTTTATTTTACTCTTTTAGTGCATTTGAATAAAAGCATCTCTTTAAAAAAACTAGCGCTGGACAGGTTTCTCAGTCTGTTCATCTCATTCAACGCACCATTATTGCAAGGTCGTTTGCCAGTCTAGCTCTTCAATAAGGACACCTTCTATTGTGCCTTACGAAACACCCTGTTCCGGGTTTAATTTTGGAGTTATCGTTCTCCTAGACAGATCGCAAACCAATACTATTGACGCTTATCTCGCCAAATTACACAAGCCAAAGTTAACCAACCAATGCTACAGACTCGAATAATTCGACGTCAATATCATAATCGAGAACTCCAAAAACCACAGTACACCAACATTTCAGACGGTTTGAAGCAACGGAGTGTAACTCGCATTGTTATCCTCAGCAACTCGTTTCATTTGATACCCATAGGGTAGGAAAGCATAATAAACTTAGTCCGCCATATTGGATTTAGAGTGGACGTCACCTTATTTTTCGAGTTATCCCACTGAACTGTTTTTAGTTCAGTGAGTTATCCTCAGCAAGCCCTTTCATTTGATACTCATATGTAGCAAAGCATTAAAACTTAGTCTGCCATCTTTAGAAGTCCGCCATATTGGATTTAGAGTGACGTCACTTTATTTTTCGGGTTATTCTAAGCAAACCTTGGCATTTGATACTTATATTGTAGGAGAGCATTAAAAATAGCTATTGCGTCATCTTGGGTGTCCGACCATGTTGCATTTAGAATGACTCACACAGCTAACCATGTATTGTCATCCAAACTAAACGTGTATACATAATTTCAGCTCAATCGGTTGAAGATATCTGCTTCAAAATTGAGTTGCAAGAATCCACCCGAACAAACATCTTTAGAAATCTGCCATATTGGATTTAGAGTGACGTCACTTTATTTTTCGAGTTATTCTCAGCAAGCCCTTTCATTTGATACCCATATTGTAGGAGTGCATTAAAAATAACTAGTACGCCTTCTTGGGTGTTCCGCCATGTTGGAATTAGAATGACGTCACACAGCCAACCACGCATTGTCATCCAATCTAAACATGTTTACAAAATTTGAGATCAATCGGTTAAAAATAACTGCTTGAAAATTGAGTTGCAAGATATCACCCGAACACACATAGTTTACATATATACATTGCAAGTTAAATAAAAGTTTTTAAATATTAAAATAATGCTTTACTGTCGGTTGCTATTTGCAGACTAGCGACCAGTGTTGCCAGCTTCTTCATATTAATTTTCTTCAATTTAACCTCAAAAATTCTTCATATTTCGGCAGAGGCGTGAAACTATGGAGGGTAGAACCCTCCATACGTGAAACGTAATTTTGGAGTACCCATACCCACCCACCGTTAGTAAGGCCAAAGTCTACGTAATGAATATTTTATATGACGTAAACTTTGGTAAGGCCAAAAAATGTGTAAACTTTCAAGTTGAGAATCGACACAAATCACATTGTCACAATGTACAATTAGGTAAATGCATAAAATATAAATACCTTCACAGTTTTCATGTTCATACCAATGCTTAACACCTAACCTATTAAAATTCGGGAGTCGAGACTTCCCCAGTTTCCGTATAAAAAGCTGTAGCACACTGCAATATTTTTATTTTGCTACTCGAGGTCGAATTGACGTCGTAGTTAAACCATTTTACCGAAATATGTCAGAACGCATACGAAATGAATAAAATAATTGCAAAAACATGTGAATTTAAAAAAAATCTTCATATTTTAGTGGTTTTTGTAAAATATTCTTATTTTCTTCATTAGCTCTTTTTGGATGCGATAGTTCTGCATTTGTGGAAATATTGCTAGCGACTACTGGCTGACTAATTTAAAATAATGCAGTGCTGCAGTATGTCCTGAGGCAAATAATGTTAAGGGGGACTTACACGACTATTGCACTAGGCTAAGGGGTGACTTAACATAGTTCAAAACTGCCTAACTTTTTAACGGGGTAAGATAAAAATAAACAAAACATAGCAAATGAAAGATCATGTGATGTATATGGACATATTTTTAGTTCGATTTCGCCATTTTGGACTTAACATAGTTTGCCTATGAGGTACAGATCTGTATTTTTACTACATATTAAAACGTTGGTTCTTCTTGTAAATTCGGGTCTGAAAATCAAACATGTTTGATTGCTTTGATCTTATCGTTTAAAACAGTGCTTATTGTTGCACTGCTGTTTAGCCCACTATGCGATGTTTTATAAGAATGTGTGTGTTAGATTCGCTCTTTTGTACGTACCTATCGTCACGCTACTATACGGGCAGCTTTAGGGGCGTTGTACTTCAGCTGCAAAGTAATCGGAATGCCACGATAGTTTTCAATCTTGTTTCATAGATATCTATAGGAGGTTCAGTTCACATGTAGCGTAATTTCAATTTTCCATGTTAGGTACTGTCTTTCATTGTAGTGAAGTTCCTCCTACGAGATGCACTTTATCATTACCAACTGTGTGCTACTGGAACGCGGGAGATGGAAAAAACTAAGGATATGGACCTTGAGTATAGCCGATAGCTGTCAGCATCCGATGTGCATTGCCCCGTTACACCCAAAAACATTCTTCCTTAGTTGAATGTTTTTGAAGATTCTTCTTTAGATGTTTTTGGTTCCACCCAACAAATGGAAAACAATACTTGCGTCTCGATTACTAAGAAGCTCATGTATACTGGGCATTAGAGAGGAGGATTGATATCAATTGAGCAGGGAAGGACAAGGCTAAAATTTCGCTTAACGTAATAGGTGCACTTTTTTTACTTAAAACTGAACAATTTAGACATCACAAAAAGTAGGTAATTTTCTTATTAGAGTACATCTGCTATAAAAACGAAAACGTTTCTGAAATGAAAATTGGATGAAAAAAGTTTAGTACCAAACCCATAGACAAACGCTGTTCATATATTTTGTTTAATTAAAAGTCTCGGGACTAAGAATTGGAGAGTTTCATCGGATATTAATATTTTTAAGAAACTTGCTTACAATCAATAACCTAAAAATTCATGGTTAAAAGATTATGAACTTTAACTTCGAATATAGCGCCAATATATTTATATTTACTCCAAAATTTCATTTATAAATTTTCAGAAACGTAGGTTACAGTTTTTTTGTTAGTGTTATGTTTAAATATAGTTTTTGATGGTCATAAACTTCGTTATTGCCCACACAGTTGATTTTGTGCATGACGGCATTTTCCTTACCCACTCTACTTAGAAATTTATTTGTTATTCTATACCATCGTTTTTGTATTGTGTTTTATAACATTCATTTTATTATAAAAATTACATACGATGGTAAGGGAACGTAATATAGTATACTTCAAAACTTTTATTTTAACAATATTTATAAATACTATGAAATAAACCATATATATTCATGCAAATTATTTGAACACATTAAAAATAAACAAATAGCATAATTAGTAGCGACGCTGATTTCAGGGACTTTGAGTGTCAAGAATTGTTAACGGAAGGAAAACAAATGTATATTTCATTGGTAACCCCATACAAAAGCTGTTTGTATCAAAGGAAACGACCAGTGTATTACCAAAAATATATGTTAATGGGATAGTTGCAGAGTATGGACTCTACTATGACGCGGTCTTCTCCAATTACAAAAGTCCTCTTTAAGAACTTTGTAGTTCTTTTGATCCATTTCTTCTCAGTCTTCTTCCATTTTGATGTTCTAAAATTGGATGTAGTAACTGATTTTCGCATTTCTTATGACTCCTTGGACAAAACTGTTGAGTTAGATTCGATATTTACAACGGCACATCAGCTACCAAGCGGAGTATTTTGGATTGACTTCTCTGGACAATAGCCACGTTTGATTTATTTGCACAACCCTAAAGATCGACGCTATACACTCAAATAGGCTTGATATTAGTTTTATAGACGGAGAGCTGGTGTTCAAGTGTTAATTTGTATTTTATACCAAAAACAAAACTATATAAGACTTTATTTTCAAGTCGATTCATCCCCGCTTTTTATATAAGTAGAATGTGTCTACATGCTTGCTTGAATACTTTGTGTTTGTAGCTTGTGAGTTGTGGCAAGCGAACAATGTTGTTTGCATAAAGTAAAAGACATGTTTTCTGAAGAAAAACAACTCAATATGATTTGAATTTTCATCAAGTGAATTTGAATCTATTTATATTTTTATTGTTTAGCTAGCCATATTAAGAGAAAATATTGATAATCAAAAATTGTCGCTAAAGGATTGCTCTCGTTAGATTATTATAAAGTTAGTAATATTGAATATTTCAATGCAGGTCTAATTAAAACTAAAAATCCTCGATTAAGTTTACTGGAGTAAAAATGTTTTGTAGTATACTATACTTACTGTTTTATTTTTAATTCACACATCATATGTTACTTTATCAAATTTTCATTTACTTAACGCTTGTCATTACGTCATCAACGATATTATATTAGAGGACATTAAATCGTTGTCATATAAAATATTCAAATAGTCTTTTTATTCACCCCTGTTTATCTTAACAAGTGTCTTATTTAAAAAGGAGTTTTAAATTCATTATTTTCTCACTATAAAAAATATGATAGATTTTACACTGTTTTTGGATGAAATGAAGCTTCCAAAGTGTTCATAATGTGGTATAAGATGCAGGTTAGTATCTGTTCACTTTTAATGTTCGTTTAATGTGTTTTCAAAAAACCACTGAGCTACCAGAAAAACGTTTGACGCAGAAGTTTGTAAATATTTGTAAAAAGTGTCTTAAACAAGTTCAATCTACTTGTAAAAATAGGTGGTTTAAATACATCTTCTAATTATTTTTGTTAAAAAATCTGAATGAAAATACTTATATATTGTGAATTACAAGAACAGTTGATCTAATTCCTAACAGAATGACAAAATCTTTGTCTAAAACGAGATAAGGAAGAGTGGGCCGGAACGGGGGCTAGCGGGTAGTAGGAGATAGTACAACGTAAACAAACAGGAACGTAAGGTCACACTACAGTGACTAAAAGAGCTTCGGGAACATTCGCATCTCCCACGTGATCGTCGCTGACTGACACAGTAGCATGGGTATGTTGGTGAACCGATCAGTTTAATTGGACTTACTTTTAAAAAGTGACAAATCTCGCAACCAAAATAAGTACCAATAATTTTATTATTCTCTTGTACTTTGTGTCTTCTATATGCATTATAATTTTGACGTTAAAAGTGGAAGATACATTACTTTTTAGCAATTTTTAAGGCTGGTTTCATTATTGGAAGCGTGTAGCCACTTTCAGGGCGATGTCGAGTGGCTAATTTGTGCTACATGCATTTATGTGTCTCCATTATTAATTTTTTTCGCCAAAGACACTCTCCACAGAGGAAACCCGATAAGCCACCTTGAGCTGTACATACTTCTTAAAAAAATTTGATGAGCAAATATTCTGAACAAGTCATCAATATTGCATTAAAATTATAATGCCTATTACAAAAAAAATATATTTTATTTGTTATTGTCAATCATAGTAGTCACACTGTACCATCATTATATGAGATAGCCAAAAAAGAATTATATAAATATGTTGAGCATACCTCTGTATTCGTCACATTCCTAACAACCCTTGGATGGAATATTTTTCGATTCACTTGAGGTGACGAGAATAATTAAGATAACTTCATGAGGAATAGCTGAACTATTTAATGATAGCATTTTTAGGCAAGTGAGCTGACTCTAAAACATTGAGAATATTTCCTATGGACCTATCGGTTTTTTTTGAGAAGATTTTGTTATTGTTGACCAGAAGGAACACAATGACAGCACAATTAATGATTTTTGAAACCAATAACTACAGTTACTTCACAGTGAGTGGAGGACCTCTGCAAATGCCGCTACTCCTCCATCCACCAATCAACTAATACAAGATGTACAAATAATAGATTCTCCATATCTTCTAAATCTGTTAATGTCATGTTGAAATGTTACTTTTACTTTTAAAAATGTTATACTTGATTTCTTTATGGATTTGATTTGTTTAAGTTTCTGTTTAATAGAGAAATAATTTTTTTGGCAATGGCAGCGAAATAAAACTTTATAAAAAATATGATTTCAACCAGCTAATTTCTGAATGACAGATAACTAAAAAACTGACTAGTTTGAAAAAAGTGAATGAGAACCTAAACTGGCATTTTTTACTTTTCCTTACATTTTACCCTCTCTCCCCTATAAGTAAGCATAGATGGTTAGTATTGGCTCACACTATATAATAATTTAAAATAACAAAATATGTCAGAGGAAGGCAAATGTCCCCTCTACATTTAACAGTTACAAATTCTACTGTAATAAATTACAATTGTTTTGTACTTGTAGCTAGAGTTAGATGTAAATAACATTGCCATAATATTTTTTGAATAAATTTAGGTAACTGAAATACTCGAATCTCTCTCTACATCAAGTAATGACGCTTTGGGACAAACAAAATAGTAACCAAGCATTTTAATTTCATCGTTAGTATTATCAACATTACACACACAACTTTTGCTTTGAAAACTACTGAATTTTGATATTTTTTTAAGAATTATCTTTACTTTATGATGATAGATCTGTCACATTTTCAAGTATTGTCAGTAAACTGATGGTATCTTAATTGTTTCATTCACTTTGTAGAAATGGCAAGTTTCCAATTAGCAGATAATGATTGTGATGATAAACCCTGTAGAGTTAATGAGAATTCAAATTTATCTTTCCATATATACCAAAAGGGTTAAAGTGGATAATCTAAGTAATTATTTTCCATCTTAATATCCCATCTAACGAGTAGAAAATATACATCCAGATACAGTTCAATACCAACAATAAAATGATTGTTGCAAAATATTATATATATATATATATATATATATATATATTATAACGGTTCTGTAAGTTATTGGTTGTAGATTGATTAATATTCCATTGAGGAGGAAGAGTGGACACTTTAGTATTATTTATTTATTTATTTTTATCATTATAAAATGATATTTGTTCACCGTACCACTTCTTTTTTCCGTAGACTGCCTCATCGATAAGACGTCTTCGAGCTAACAAAAAGGTATCAATCATAGACGACGTAGATCTTGAAAGCACTTCCAGTAACCTGAGATCGATGCGTTTGCTTGATAGAACCGATAAAATATTAGACTCCGTTGGTATAAATGATTCCTTATCAAAAAAATTGGCAGAAAGGGAATCATCTCAAAGACGTAGCGCGCTAAAAGTTACATTTAATCCAGAAGAAAATAATTTGACAAAATGGACGCCTTTGGAAAATGAAGTAACATCAATCAGAGCGAGAAGACAAACGGCAACATCAGGTGTAGAAACAGATTCGGGCGCAATACGTAGAGCAAAATTAACGAAAGACAGACTAAACGATTTGGAAGATGAAATGACTGCTATTCAAGAGAAGCAAGCTGTTAGAGAAGCTAGAGTAGCCAGATTAAGGAAATTGGTAGCCGAAACTGAACGAGATTCTGCAGATTTTGAATTGTCTCAAATCAAATCTGAAAGGGCAGAAGCTCGAAAAGAGCGGGTGGCTATTGAATATTAGGTTGATTAGAACCAAGATAGAATACCGTTATTTTAACTGGATCTACTTTTAGTTTGTTTATTAAAAAACAAAAAAATAGTTTTATAATTAGAATAAATATTTAATAATTGCCGAATTATTGACCTGTTTCCATTTTTTTTATTAATTATGTTTCATTTCTTGTACCTACAAACATTTAAAATATAAATATTTTGCAGAGGGTAAGAAATAATTGGACGAATATTTTAAGCCTCTTTTTTATATGAATATTTTGTCAGATGCACACAAGTTCTTCAAATACTTGATTTACAAATATTAAATTATTTATGGAACTTTTTTGCAACTTATCTCAACTCATAAATGCATTTTTTTTAAATTTTATCAACTCCATTCATATAAAATCTTCCAGCTATAAACTCATTCTATTATCACAATTTTTTAATAAACTGAATGAAGTGTTCATTTATATTATTTTTGATTGTTTACTTTTGGCTCCAAACATTAGTTTTATTTTATTTTATAAAGAACCAATTATTATATAATTTTTATTTTGGATTGTTTACTATTTTGTACCTTTGTCTTCTTTGCTATTCAAGTTTCAAAAATGCTGCGACATTTTGTTGAATTTGCTTATTGTACATAGTGTATTATACACAAAGATGAATATATTATGAAAAACATTTTTTTTGTTTTATTTCAATATATACTATTGTATTTTTAATAACTACTTAGAATTAGTAGTAGTATTATCACACAAATAAAACCTAGGAACCTATGTCAAAGATTCAATGTTCTGTGTTATATACATTGTGCTAAAAAAGTAATGTAAAGGCTTAATTTTTATTAGAAAGATTGATAAAAAATATGCTATTTGTTTTTGTTTCTCGCATCAACCAAATTGGTTATTAGCGATGGCTTTAATAATACAATCACAGCTTATAAAGTATAGAGGGGTATTTAACAGATATTTATAAATATTATCCACATCGCAATGCTTTCCTAGCAGAGTATTCATGTCATTTGGAAAATTACATTGTTGTCTTTGCGATGTGTATAATGTACATTCTAATAGTATATGTTTTACAGTGAGTTCACAGCTACAAATTATACACATAGGTTTATCCGTTTTACATATTAAATATTCATGCGTAAGTTTAGTGTGACCTATTCTTAATCTGGTTATTACGATCTGTTTTAAGCGATTACTTCATATTCGCGGCCACTGTTTGACACTTTCCTTTATGTGTCTCAATTTTTGGAGTGATCCTTGCCACTCCGATTGCCACCGAGAATTAATTTTCATTTTGATGTAGGTTTTCACGTCACTGTAAACCGCACTGTTCACTATATGTACATCTCTGCATAATGTAGCGTCTTTTGCATGTTTGTCAGTATCTTCGTTTCCTTGTATTCCTTGATGAGAGGGCACCCATAAGAATCTGACATCCAAGTTGTTGTTTTGTAGTAGATGCAGTTGAATATTGATTTGTAGTTCAAGAGTGTAAATATTTTTCAGGGTACTTAGGGCACTTAAGGAGTCTGTCATTATTACATTTTTTGCAGGTTTGACGATTGAATTTCGATTAAAGCTTGTAGGATAGCATATATTTCTCATGTATACACAGAACTTACGTCGAGTAATTTATATTTCAAAGGTGGTTTATAGGAAGTGATAACAGCAGCTCCAACTCCATTTGGAGTTTTGGATGCATCAGTATATATTTTATGAAAGTTAGAATACATGGAGTTTCGTGTGAAAGGACCCCGCCCAAACCTTATGGAAAAGTGGTCCCGGTTAAATTGGCCCAAACTTTGGGAATGAACAGATCTTGATGAGTAGGAAAAAAGTCTCCACGGCACCAAACTCCGGGGATGCCGCGTTTTCGAGATATCCGCGTCTGAAAAGTGAAAATTGAGCTCCGAGATATAGGTTATCTCTGTAGGTTATTACAGTAAACCTTAGTATGGCGAGCCAGCTAACGTTAATGTTCAGTGTAGAATATTGGTGGAAATATCTACGAAACCACGGAAGACAATATAAGACAAACTCTCCCCCAGGGGCGTCCAGATTGATGGGAAATAGGGTGGAATTCACATCACCCACTAAGGAAAAAAGGTCTGTTCGCATCCATAGAATGAATGAACTACTGATCTGATGACTTTCCATGCGTGCAAGGTGATCTCCGAAATATTTGGAATCACGCGACTTGACAGGGGTGCCAAAAAATGGGCGTGGGCCCCAGCAAATAAGGCCTACACTAACTCTAGTTTATGTGGACATTACCAATTGTCATGGATTTTCTGAGGCACAGACTTGATTGCGTTGACCGAGCGCATCTTTGGCGTCCATGAGGAGTGTGCAAAGAAGGGGTTTCTGGGGCGCATGTGAGACTTTCTCTCTGCCTTGAAGTTTTTGAACGGAAGGACTGGGGCAAACACTCTATAACGTGCAAGTGAACCAAAAGAAGGCGTGATTATTGCAGGTCTAAAGGAAGAAACTTGAACACATCAACAAAGTATTTATTATGACAATTAAATTAAAAATAAATAGATTAACATTCTCAAAGACCCTACTCTTCTTCTAACCGCTGGATTTCTTGCACGTGTCTTTGTCGTGGTCTGTGTGCTGCATCAACAACATTATCAAGTAAAGCCGTAGTCGGGTATCTGGTGTGAGGTTGGTGCCGTGCATGTCCCAGAAACCATAACACACTCGCAACATGCGCACAGCTCCCCAATGTTCTCGCTCCACTTTTACAGGTACAATAATATCCAAAAATTAGCGGTTCATGCTCCCCTGCCCTTTCATCTGGATCATCGTCTGCCCTAAATGCAATAAACAACTGGTATTTTGCTGCATTTCGAAAACGAGAGTAAAGGCGAACTCGCATCAGTCCAGGTTCATCAAAGCGTTCATCAAATTCGAAAGTTTCAGTCCCTTCTCTCTGTAGCTTGTCCTGAATATAAAATGGAGATAAATTGATTTGGTAGATCCCCATGGTAATCTCTTTAAGGTAATCAATATCTAATCTAGGAAAATTGGGCGCATGATTTTCATTCAAGCGAACCCATCCTCCATTGCGGCGCTCCAAATGATCGTTTTAGACCCTAGTTTGAACAACGTTTGGCTCTCGCGCTCTGCGTAGCATTGTTTCAGCCAACTCCCCATCTGCCTCCTGCATTTGTATTCGGTCCTTATATCTGTTAATGATGGCGCCCGCAATCCGGTAAAAATCTCCTAAATGGGATGCGTGATCCATCGGAATGCTGTCGTTGAAAAACTTGAACATGGACTTAATATGCCCATTGCGGGCCTCCACTAGCCATCTTGTCTTAGTAATAAGTCGGCAGTCATTAGCTTCTTCTGTGTCTAGTTGCCGTTGTCCCCGTGGAAGAAGTGCAGGCATTTTACAACGAATGCCCAAATTCTCGAGGTACGGGAGGACGTCTCTATAGCCACGATCGAAAATGAAAATATCACCGTTTTCAAACCACTCTCGGATACCATTAATATTGTTTTCATACTCATTTTGTAAAATCGCTGCGTCGTTGTTCGCGGAATCAGAAAAGTAGGGACCCTGTATATCTAAGATATACCCATCTGGCGCCACTATAAGAGCGGGTTTCACTAAATGTCTTCCTTTATGTAGAGAGTAAGACTGTCTCAGAGCACTAAAATTACTACTTTTGGGGATATATGAATATGTTGCGTCGAGATATGCAATGGCAACTGGCAATTCTGGGTTTTGATTGTACAATTGATTCGCCAATTCCGTCACGTGCTGTTCAATGTATTGCTGTCTATTAATAGCATTTAGGCCTATGTTTTCTGGCACAAACTGGACCATCAAGCATCTTCGAACTGTGGAAATCGCTAGAGAAACAGCTTGTCGACTCGAGTATTTAAAAATCAGTTTCAGGAATTCATCGGACAGACCCTGTCGAAGCTTGCACAAGAACGTCAATAAGTCTTTTCTATGTACCCGTCGACCGTGATTCTCATTTTCGTTATTACCTTCACAATATCTGTACATATCATCAAATTGAGCTTTACTTATGGAGGTTACACATCGAAATTCATCATCTGTGAAGGAATTCTCGTCGTTGAAGTTTGGCTCATCTGGTCTTGCTTCACGGCGCATTACTTGCAACAGATTGTTCAGTTCTGGACCAGGCAAACGGTATGGTCTATTCACAAATTCCAAACCGTCAAGAAGTAATCTTTGAACGAACCCGTTTTGATCCAAATGATGAGGACATGATCGAACAGACGGAGGAGCATAGATATTCCGCAGAATGAATATTTTGACTCGACAGTTGCCTGATAAACGACTTGTATTCCTTTGCTCTCTGCAAAACAGGCAATATCGGTTCCGCGTCTGCTTCAACACATTCAATCTTATGCAGGTGGGGTCCGCTTCTAGATCTCGAATTTCCCTATTTATGCTTTGGTTGCAGTTAAAACAAATACGAGTATTTGCATCTATTTCGAGGCCAGGATGATTGAGATCATTGCGCCGGGTAACCGCAATTTCACGTTTTTGAGCGTGGGCTTCTCCATAGATAAGTACCATCACACGTGGCTGGAAACGGGCGTTACACACATAGCAATTTAGTCTGTTGCGAGCTGCCATACTTCCTAGGATTCATGAACGACCCAATAAGAAGGTTATTTAAGACTTGGACTTCAATATTGGATGCGAAAAATACTTACTTCAGGGGATCGAACGTCAATTATCTATAATGAGTAAGGAACAGATCAATCACAAAGTTGATAAATTGACAAGGTGTCACAAAGCGTCACAGGAAATTGAACTTGAACTTGCAAAAATCTTCCTAATATAAACAAAGCGATTCTGTCTGATGTAAACAAAGATTTGATTGCAAAGGACGAACACAGAGGGCCTGTTATCGCTTTGTTTCTAGATATTGGGAGAACCAAGTGAATGTGGACGCCCTTGGAGGGAGACTTTGTTTATATTGTCTTCGCAGTCTGGTGGAATTTTTCGCGCATATTTTGTACAAAAAATCGTGTAAATCTAAATGTTTCAGAGAGCACCTTGCATGCATGGAAAATGATAAAATCAGGAGTTCATTCGTTCCATTGATGCAAACAAACCTTTTTTCCTTAGTGGGCGATATGAATTCCACCCTATTTCCCATCAATTTGGGCGCACCTGGGCGAGAGTTTGTCTTATATTGTCTTCCGTGCTTTCGTAGACATTTCCACCAATATTCTACACCGAACTTTAACGTTACCGGGTCGCCATACCAAGGTTTACTGTAATAACCTACAGAGATAACCTATATCTCGGAGCTCAATTTTCACTTTTCAGACGCGGATATCTCGAAAACGCGGCATCCCCGGAGTTTGGTGCCGTGGAGACTTTTTTTCTACTCATCAAGATCTGTTCATTCCCAAAGTTTGGGCCAATTTAACCGGGACCACTTTTCCATAAGGTTTGTGCGGGGTCCTTTCTGATATACTGTGGAGGATGGAGTTTCTGCCTTGTTAAAGTTGGTTAAGCTGGTGTCTATGCTCGGAATTTTAATAAGCTATGGCGGTGGTATATCAACATTTGCTTCTAGTATGGAAGGTATCTGCATGTAGTTGTATGATATATTTGGAAACTCTCTGATAGAAGGGGTAGTCGACTCTTTTCCTGAATTCATAGTTGTTTTGATATCTATTTGCAACTGTGTTATTGTAGTTTCGATGTTATTGGTTGCCCGTTATAGTACTGGCATATTACACTGTCAGGTATTGCCTTCTTTTATCTAGTGATTGCTCTCCTAGTTCTACTTGTAAGCTTTCGATAGGGGATGTTCTATAAGCTCCAGAAATGATGCGCAATGCTTGGTTTGCTATGACATCTAAGCGTTTTAATATGCGTTTTTTAGCGGAGGCGTAGGCGATGGATCCATAATCGATCTTGGATCTAATAAGATGCCTGTAGATTAGGAGTAAAGTTTCTCGATCAGATCCCCACTCTCTGTTTGAGAGGACTTTTAATAGATTTAGTCCATTCTGACATCTAACGACTAGATTCTTAATGTGTTCATCCCAATTTAATTGCGAGTCGAAGATCATTCCCAGAAATGTGATTTTTCAAACATACCCGAGGGGACCACCATTTAGTTCAAGTAATGGCTTTTGGCCTACTACTGTCCTAGAGAACATTATACATTTTTATTTGCAGAGAAATGAAAACCGAAGTCCTTACACCATTTTTCAAGTATGTTTATGTGTGATTGTAGAATCGATTTCATTGTTGTTAGATTTTTACTTTTTATGTACATTACCAGAACGTCCGCATACAGTCGGACTTTTATTGGTTTCTGTATATTAGTGGTGATGTTATTTATAGCTATAAGGAATAAAGTTGGACTGATTACTGATCTCTGCAGTGGTGTTCCATGTTGTTGTGTTTTTAGATCGGAGATCGAGCCGTTTATCCTAACTTGGAAACTTGTATTATTTAGAAAATTGTAAATAAAAGCCAGCATGTTTCCGTCTATATTCCATTCTTGCAAGGTTTTTACTATGTTAGGCCTCCATGCCGTATCGAATGCTTAGTTTATGTCAAAAATACAGCTATACATTTCTGATTGTTTGCTAAAGCCTCATGTATATCGCTTTCTAAGTCGATGATGTTATCGATTGTGCGTTTGTTTTCTAAATCCACTCTGTTCTGGTATTATCAATTTTCATCGTTCTAACTCCCAAACAAGTCTGTTATTGATTATTTTTTCTAGTAATTTGCACATGGTGTAAGTTAGGGATATGGGTCTATAAGAATCGACTAATAATTTATTTTTCCCTGTCTTCTGAATGGGTATAATCATTCCTTGTGACCATTTTTTTGGGAACGTATGTTTTGTCCATATTTGATTAAACATTTTTAGCAGTGGTGCTTTAGCTGTTTCTGGGAAATGTTGCAGAAAGCTAATAGGCACGTTGTCTGGCCCTGGGCTGCAATCATCAAAAGAAGTAAGTGCTTCGTCAAACTCGCTCTTTAGGAGGGGCTTGTTGATGTCCGTGTCTATATTGTTAATATGAAAGTTGCGTAAACTGGTTTCATTATTTTCCTGGAAATTTTCCTCGAAAACAGCATCGCTAGATTGTTTCTCGTAATTACTGGCTAGTAAATCAGCAATTTGTTTTGGATTGTTAATGATTGGCCCGTTATCTTCTAAGGAAGCAATTTTCTGATATGATTTGTGTCCCGATATTTTCCTAATTTTTTTCCAGATAGTGCTAATATTAGTTGAACTATTTATATGTTGTACGTATGTCTTCCAGCACTATTTCTACTTTTTTTTAACGTATATCTAGTCTTATCTCTAAGGTTCTAAAAACTTGCTAGATTTTCAGGAGTCTTGTGTTTTTTGTAGCGATTAAATGCTGCTTGCTTTTATTGCCTGACGACACTCGTCATTCCACCAGTGTACTGGATTGTGGCTTCTGATGGTTTCTGTCATCCCAATACTGTCTTTGGCGGCTTGTTCAATTATTTTGGTAAATTCGTTAACTGTTTCGTCCATATCTTCTGTTATTTTATATTGAGAATGTAGTGTTTTTCAATATTTAGGGAGAATTGATTCCAGTTTGCATTGTTAAGACGCCATTTTTGTAAAGGTTTGCTATTTTCTGCGCCGGTTCTAATGTCAAAGATTATTATTGGGACGTGATCGCTATCATAGAGATATGGCATCATCTCCCAGTTTAAGAGAGGAGTAATAGCGGCATCACATATTGCCAAGTCTATAGCAGACAATGTCCCATTGGATGAGTTGAATTTTGTGTCAGATCCATTGTTAAGCAAAGTGAGGTTGTAGTCATTCATAATTTTCTCAATAAGATTACCTCTACCATCTTGGTTATCCGATCCCCACAATAAGTTGTGACCGTTGAAGTCTCGGACAATTATACGAGGTTGAGGTATTTGTTCAATCAAGTTCACCAAATCATTTTTATTGGGATTAATATTGGAAGGAATGTAAACATTACAAATATTTATTTTAGATGGATAGAAAACAGTAACCGCAACAGCTTCTAGATCTGAGATTATGTCAATTTTATTTGATTGGATATTATTTTTAACGTACGTGGCAACACCCCCCCCCCCAGCTCCTTTCTCCAGTGGGTCTGTTTTTATAGTATATGTTATAGTTTTTCAAGTTATGTACATTACTGTCTTTAAAATATGTTCCCTGTAAATAAATAGTATTTGGTTTGTATTTAGATAATAATTGTTTCAACATTTCAGTAATAACCATTTAAATTCCATTGAAGTATGTCCATTTCTAATATGATGATTGTGTCGACGACTCACTTCCAGAGGCAATGGGGCCTTCTGATATGTATCGTCGTAATCGTTTTCTTATCTTGGTTAAGCGGATTTTTAGGGATTTGTTCGTGATTTGGGGGTACACTTTTTCCAGCATATTAATGAGAGACTCAAAATCTGAGGTATAATTTCCTATGGTACTGATGGGTCACTAGAACCACGAATATTGGTAATCAAATCTATCAGTTGATCATAATTTAATATTAGTTCGTCTGCATATTCTTCAATGAAATTTTTGGCGAGTTCCATCATTTTCATTATTTTGTCAAGCCCAACTTTCTTAGGTTTTTTTTCTTTAGGTGTTTTGAAAGTTGTTTCCTCTTCAGTGGTGTTATCTGGTATTGGAGGACTTTCAATTTCGTTGATTTTTCTTTTGTTGGTTTCTGTGTGATCATTATTTATTATGTCTATTTGGTTTGTTTCAAGTTCGGTTGAGTTGTTGATGGATTTAGGTTGGAGTGTAGGAGGAGTAATATTAATTCTCTCTGGTGGTGTAGGAGTCGTAACGTTAGCTAGAACTTGGGGTGTAGACGTAGTGGTGTTGCTGCCGCTTATATTCGATTGGGAGTGTAGTGGCATGTTAGGAGTATTATTAATTTGGCTGGAAGAGGTAAAGTTGTATGCAGTGTGACCTGGTTGTTTGCATTTATAACAACCTTGCCCATCCATGTTGAGAAAAATACGATAATTGGTTGTTTCGAATTGTATAAGGAGACTGTCTGGTACTATAAGGTTATTTGGTGGATCAATATATACTTAACGTCAGAAACTGAGTATATGGCTGTTCGCAGGATCAGTTACACCAATTCTTAGGAATGTTATATTTGACATTAGTTTTAGTCCAATATGTTCTAAGGCTGCTTGGATAATTTCGTTAGGGATTGAAGGGCAAACATTTGAAATTACAAGTCTTTCTGCTGGAGTAATCATCCTACAAGCTTTGATTTGTTGGCCGTTAATAGTAAATTCTCCTCCATGATCTTTCAAAAATTTGTCTAGTCTGTTTCTATGATATATATATATATATATATATATATATATATATATATATATATATATATACATATTCTGTCATTAGCCATGCGTGAAGCAATACACTCGAATATGACATTCCGGGTTGTTGTGAATTGCTTTTAGAGTTATTATTCATGATATAATTTTTGAAATTAAGTAACTTTTAAAACTATTTTCTGCTTTTACTATCATGTGCAGGTCCGACCCTGTCTACTGAGACAGAGTCAGAAGTAAAAACTGGATAATGGAATTCCTTTTGATAAACGGCTGGTTTGTTGATAAAATTTCGTCTTATTACTTCTATATACTATTCTAATTCAGTTCTAAATAGTACTTATGTATTTTATTTTCTGTAATTAACTAAGGTAGATTATGCCTTTGGATTGAATTTATTTGATTTTATACTCTCACAATTCGCTATGCACTTAGGAGCTGATCGATTTTAGGTAGTAACCCAATAACGGTCAGGACTGTACCAAATATGCTATTTATTTCAAGTTTTCAATTATTATTTTGAAGATGTCTAAAGTTGAATTGAAACATCTAGTAATTTAATTTTGGAATAATAATTTTATTATTATATAACTTGTGTACGATTTTTGGAAAACCAAAATTGTCAAAAAGATGGGTCTATTCAATATAAAACAAATGAATGTTATCAAAACAAATTCTATATTCAAACAAATTTTAGACAATAATAATATGATTCCATCAAACTTCTTAACGATACAAATACCTATTAAAAAATCACAAATAGAAAATTGAAAAACTTACATTGTAATTCCAAATCCTTTATATTCACAGCACATTAAAAAATATATATTCTATCTATATATAATGAATCAAAGGTTACACCCTAAATAAAATGGACTGCATAAAGAAAAAACAGCCAGTCCAAAATTGTACCAGATACTGATACTTGACTCTCTAACAGTTACAAGGACAGCATCTGTGAAAAAACAACATATTTTTCAATTCAATGAACTATTCCATTTTAAATATTTTTTCATTGTTATGAGAATAGAAAAAAGGATTTGTCTCTTTCTTCAACTCCAATCCACAGTTGTCTGCCATACATGCATTTCTGTTTTTAGTCTTTATTATTGAATGCAAAAACGTAAGTTTTCAACACATCACAAATGTAGTTAGATATATATTTTCGATACTGAAATTAGATTCTATTAAAATATTCTATATCGAATACCAAACATATAAAAATACTCAGAAACCGATATTTCTTGTTCATTATAATTATTGTGTATGAGAACAGTAAATTCAAATTTCTCACTGCTTTGCAGCTTCTGTTTGGAGAGTATAGAAATATTGAATTAAAATAATTTTTTAAATTAGATTGAATATGTCAAATAGCCATTAAAGCCACTGGTCTCACGATCATTTTTATCTAATGTATTTATACTTGTGGACATTTTTTATTAAAAATACAATTACAAATTAAACTGGGAGGATGAAAATGATATTAGGTTTCCCTCCAGAAATACTTGAGGAACATTTTTATACAATTTTCGAAGCCTCTTTTTTTAGCTTAGACTCCACTATTAAACATTAAATTATTATCGAGTGTTTTTAATTTATGAAAAGTAAATTCTGATGTAAACCTACGTTTACAAAATTTGCTTATCTGAAGCAAATTTGTACAATAGGCAGATTCTATTAAATTAAATTGTTAATTTTTTAGGAAGAAATTTATGTTTTTTTAAGTATGGAATAAACTTAAATGTACATTAGAATAAGCCAATCAGTATATGTTGCTCAACAACATATGGAAAACGAACTGTGTTCCAAATAATATTCAAAAATATGAATTTACACCTTATAAAAAATATATGGGCAGGAAATTTCCTTCATTGGTATGCAAATTTTAATAATTTAAACATTTTTTATAAAATACACAGAATTGTATGGTCTTTTACAACCAATTAAATACAAAAGTCTTGCCACGAAATTATGTTATCAAAAATTACCAATCACATAAAGCAGTCTTACAAAAACCTAACTTTATCAAACCGTTTAAATACCAACCACATAAGAAAAAACTTTATAAATTAGTCACACACATGTTGTTTTGTAATAAATTTTGTTATACAAATAGTAAACATAATATAAAAACAGGAATGTATATTTACTTTGAAACAAACTATAACCCAATGAAACTAACATGGACGGAGTTTGACTTTTAACAAAATACAGTGCGACAATTTGTTGAGCGATTACAGGAAATAAAACTCAATATCGTCAGATTAATTAATAATAACTGAATTCTATTATTCATAACTAAAAAATTACATTTAATTTAAACACTGGTGAAATTCAATAAACTAAAGATTTCACAAATAACGGCCAGGTGGTATACATGATCCATAGATATCTAGGAAAACGTTATTAATCAAAAAATTTTAACAACAGTGATAAAAGATGCAAAGCTATATCAAATTATAAAAAAAAATAGAAACAGTGGAAGGTAGAAGAGATTTTTATGTAATAATGCTTTACACGCAGATGGGAAAATGTATTTGGTCTTGAATTATGGAATAGGTAAGTGCGAGAGACATACGTTTTTAACTGATCTATATTCCTAATTTGATGTGTTTTGTAGGAGAAACGATAATTTTAACTATTTTGTGTTTCTCATAATTTACAAGCTGAGATTCTCTTGATATTTGGGGAGTTAAGTGTTTCATGTAAATGTTATTTTAAAGTATTCAACAATGCAGTTACATTATTGCTAAATTGAGTATGCATGAAATACCTGAGTATAACTATTCCAACTTAGTTATTGTTCCAAAGGAGTAAATCTCTTGTTTTTTCATTGCATATAAAAAACAAAAGGGAATTGTATAAATCAGTAACAAAATATAATACTGCTAATACATTTTTAATCCATGTTAGCTATGGTTATATTTGTATGAATCTATTGGAGCAACATTACTAATTATGCGGTTTTAGATGAAATATGACTTTTTCTAGTGTTAAACCAAATTTCGAGATAGGCTGCTACAGTTCAGAAGATACTAATATTGAGGATACAATTATGAACCATTGTCAATTGAAATACTATAAAATTAATTTCTACCAAACACACACAGAAATATTTTTGTTTTCGATTCTAATTACTATTTATATATTGTAGTACACGATTTTAATAATCTTAATTAAAAAATATGAAAGACCTGAGGAAGACAAGATGATGTAGATAATATATTTAAGGCTATCAATTAAAGTTTTCTAGTAATTTTATGACCTATTGCAATCACTTACATATAGGCGATATCTGAGCACCCCAATCTCGTAATGTGTCTGTTCCACGTAACATTGCTCTACTATTGTGATTCATGAGAAGATTGTCGCAGAAACACCGGATACCTTTATCAGATACAATCTAAATGAGGAAACTCTACCTCAGTATGAGGCACTACAGTGCTCTAATGACTTTTACATATATATCTATATAATTAATTCAAAATTAATGAGATCAATGTTTCACTGCAACATATATAACAGCTATCTGGAAATTATCGAAAACCACATATTTAGTACTATTACTATGTCTTAATGTATAAAGCACAAAATATTTCATTCAATACCATGGGCAAATATCATGACTAAACCTGGCTCGACCATCATATCTTCACCCATATGTCCATTGTCACAGGCTAAGACCAAGACTGCTTGTTTACCTGGTACTCTTTTACACACATAGTTCTCATATTGCCTACGATTATTCTGTCTGGTTTCTAACGAACACAGCCCTGGGGGCCATCTACGTTCATGGCAGTTTTCCATTAAGTCATCGAGAATATGTGGTGGACATCCCATTTCGGTTAATGTCCTTTTTATCATTCTCTACAGGGAAAATGATAATTATGCATTCTTACCTTAAAATTATCAAGTACACTTACCTGTAAAATTTCATCTGGTGTAGATATCATTCCTCCCCATCTAGTAACTCTGGCCCTTTGTAAGGAGTTACTCCAACGCAGTACTTCATCTCTCTCCATGGCATCAGCTATTGCCCTCATAGAGGGATTTGATATCCTCATTGCTCTCATGAAATCCTAATTGAAATTATAATTACTATAACTTCACACAAAATTATTTGTGGCCTAGTTCTGTTCCGCAATGCTTTTGTTAATTATACAGTATGCGCCAAAATAAACAGTACCAAAACAGAGAGTGCTGTGGAGCTGTATATGTAATATGGATTCGTCATATTTGACTTAATTGTCATTAGTTGATATATTAATAGTACGCTGCAGTTAAATTTGATTTAAAAATGGTTCAAACAACGGAAGAAAAAGTTTTTTTGGTAGAGCACTATTTTCGTTCATACGGAAAAGGTCGTAATGATGGTCCAAGCTTAGAACAGGTGTCAATAAAAAATCAACAAAAATTTAATAAAGCAGCTCCTAGTAAAAGTGTGATGTTAGCTGTTGTTGAAAAATTTCGTCGCACTGGTAGTGTATTGTGTCAACGTAAAAGTTCTTCAGGTCGTCGAAAAACAGTATGCACTAACGAAAATGAAGGACGTGTTTTTAACCAAGTTGTGCAATCACCTCAAAGAAGTCTTGTAAGAACTGCATGTAAACTCAACATTAGTGAAACGTCTTTACGTCGCATGTTCAAATCAATTGGTGGTTATCCATACCGTATTCAAGTTGGACAACGACTAAATGCTGCGGACAAACGTGCAAGAGAAATTTACTGTGGTCGCATGTTGAGTTTAATTTACGAAGATCCCGAATTTTTGAAAAACATATGGTTTTCAGACGAGAGTCACGTTCATCTTAGCGGCTATATTAATCGACAAACAACCAGATTCCTTGGATTTGAACGTCCTGATGTCATTGTAGAGAAACCACTCCACAGTCTTCGAGTTACCGTTTGGTGCGCGGTATCTGGTCATGGAATGATTGGTCCTTATTTCGTTGAAGATGATAATCAGAATCCACTTACTGTCAACCAAGAGCGTTATAGAGAGAAAATTATTAAACCTTTTGTGAGAGATCTAAATAACTTTTGCCGTGCACGAAATCTACAGTTTCGCACACAATGGTTCCAACAAGATGGTGCAACGTGCCATACAGCTGTGCGCACCTTAGACTTACTCCGTCAGCATTTCGATAATAGAATAAATTCTCGGGAAACAGACTTCGAATATCCTTCTCATTCACCGGATCTGACGCCACCTGAAGCATACATTTGGGGCATAATGAAGGACAAAATATTTCACTCGGAAAATCCGCCGGCGAATATTGCCGAACCACGGGAAAGAATACAAAATATTTTTCGGCAGTTACATCAACCACTTTTTATAAATATGTTTATTGACTTACAAAATCGATATGAAGCTTGTTTGCGTCGAAATGGTGAACATTTTGAACACTTACATTACAGAAATTGAAAATTAATTTTTATTTTCGGTACTGTTTATTTTGGCGGATACTGTATTTCAAGTATATAATGTTAACTTTTGTTTTTTCAAGTTACTGAGTATTATTAAAGTTAATAAAATTAGCCATGTCCAAAAGCGTAGGTTAATAAGGAGCCTATCTTAATACCCGTATAAAGTTATGCATGCATTTTTTTAACCATCCATGAATATTTTTATACAAAATAACTCACACCAAATTCAAGTTTTTGTGGCCTAGATGCTTTACACCCGTATCTTGATATAGCTTTCTCTACTTGTGAAATTTACAATGCTCTAAGCTTAGCTAAAAATAATAAAGCGTCAGGGGAAGACAATATAAGTAACAAGTTTCACAAAAACATGCCTTTAAACTGGATAATGCACTTAAAATTGCTTTTCAATACTATCCTACAAGATGAAGAAATCCCATCCACCTGGCCAAATATTGGAATGATTCATTTTCATAAAAAAGGCCCAGTAGATGATCCTGACAATTACCGTAGTATTGCATTAATCAATCACATAACCAAACTTTTTACGCAGCTCATTAGTACTAGACTCACAGATTATGCTGAAAAATATCAACTACCACCTAAGTGTCAAACAGGGTTTCGGAAAACGCGATCCTGTGATGATAACATTTTTGTCCTTTACACAATTATAAATAATTATTTACGCCTCCCGTCTAGGAACCTATTTGCGCTATTTGTAGATTTAAGGAAAGCATTCAACTGTGAGGACCATGGGTTACTGTGGGAAAAACTATTCGATATTGGAGAGAGCACTAAAATTATTAGGATACTAAGAATTATCTACAGTTCAGCCTCACTGTTCATTGAACAAGGTGGTAAAATCTACGATAAAATAAAAATAACTAAAGGTGTCCTACAAGGAGATACCTTAAGCCCGTTGTTATTCTCTATTTTTATCTCAAACTTGGAAATTTACTTCCAAAATCATGGTGCTAAAGGAGTAACTCTTGATAACAATGAAAATATCAATATGCTGCTGTACGCAGATGATATGGTCCTACTTGCAGAATCCCAAATAGAGCTGCAAAGAAACCTTAGGATTTTAGAAGCCTATTGTCGAAGTAAACACAAGTAAAACTAAAATAATGGTTTTCCGCAGAAGTGATAATATGGGACAACAGCCACAATTTAATTATAAAGATGTCACTATTGAGCTCTCGAATACCTATGAATACTTAGGAACAATTTTCACATTTAATGGAATATTTCTAAACAACCTAAAGCAACGAGAACAAAAAGCGAGACTCTCCCAAGGAGCAACACTGAAAAAAATAAATTCAGCTGGTATATCATCTCTTAATTCAATAAAGACCCTGCATAACAATGTTGTACTACCTACCCACTAAACAAGAAACATAACAAGTCTTTTTCGTGATGTTCTTTTAAGAGACTTTTTGTGATGTTTATTTAAAACGTTAATAAGATATCTCCTAGATGTCTTAATTCTATTACCAACTATATTAACATCCATGTCATGTAAATAAAACATATTTTTGATGTACACAGTAATACTTGAATTCACAGTTACATACACATCCTATGAACTTCTTTTTAGTAACTTCCTATAGGAAACATTCATACGATTTAATTTGTATACTTCTCACTAATGTCACATACAGAATAACGTTACTGTAATATTACAAATTAACAAGTTTCTAAGATGATCACATATTGTAGTTACTGTCACATCATTCGAAATAATTTTTATTAACATCGTACTTATTACGTCTGTACGACGTTTGTACATAAAACTCTCAGTAATATCACGTATTAAACATCACAGTAACATAAAAAAAAAGAAGAAAACAGAAGAGGAATTGACGAACGAACATTATCTGTGGAAACTGGAAACACATAACAAGCATGAAATGGCGGATGGTTTTCAGTCTTGTGTTATATTTTATTTGCAGGCAGCACATATTTTGCAAGTAGTACTTGAATAAAGTGGTCTTCGTTTTCGTTAGTTCCTACTTAGCTTCAGTTTCTATGCTTAGTTATAATTTTTGTTATAATGGACAGCTGTTATCGGTAAGTACATATTCCAAAATCATAATTATTAAAACTTAATACTCATTCAAGACTTTAATCGGCTATTGTACATTAAAATTCCAGGTGGCGGAATTGTACACTAACATTATATAATAAAGTTTACAAAATAAGGGTTTTTTCAACTTTTAAAATATTTTAGTTAGTAAGTATATTTAAAAAAAAAACTTAATATTGCAATAGGGTAGATATTATTATTAATAATAAAACGTGCTCATAGGTATGTTGGCAGAGATTTGAATCTAGAAGAGAATATTTTCAATGTTCAAGATGTTTCAGAAGCTACTTACATAAATAAAATAAAAAACAAGTAGTTGGTACTTATGTAAAGAAAGGGGAATGACTATTTCAGATAGTCTGATACAGACATTGTATTAAACAGTACAAATAATATCGAATCGAGTATCTCTAGTTCTAGTTTTTGTAGTAGCAGTCATAGCCATCAATATAGTATTGCAGGTTTAGAAAATTTTAACATTAATACTAACAATTCTTGTGAACAATTAGAGACTATTTAAGACTTAAAAAACAGAAATTTCTGTTAAAAAGCTCATTTCCATTTGAAAATACACTGAATACAATAAAAAAGCTGTCCCTTACAATGGTACCTATATTAATCTAGTTGTAGAATATGTAACTTATGGCACTGAATGCTCCAGTCAACAAACAGAATTCAATTATTTATTATTGTAGAAACACAGCTATTGGATACTCAATTGGATACAATGAATTATAAACTCATTTAACTTGATAATGTGTTCATATCTCTTCTTCATAAGTAGTTTTTTTGTATACAGTGTATTAATAATGTTTAGTTTTCATTAAGTTACAATTCCACGATGTTAATATACAATATATTCCAGGATGAAAATAACAAGATGAGAATAGTATATTATTTTATACAGAAAAGAATTATGAATTTTCATGGCACACCTGAATTTACCTGCGAAACAGAGTGAGGCATGTAATAGAAGGTAAATCATGAAAAGTCACTTCTCGAAATAAAATATGTTGTTATTCCTTTGAAGAGCCCCGCATGTATCTTGTGGAAAATGGGTCCCAGTCAATTGGTTGAAAATCCAGTTTGATGTAGTTTATGATGATCAATCAAAGGTCTCCATGGGCACAATTTGATCTAAAGTAATTGTTTTATTAGCTGCTGTTCAGAACACCTTTAAATGTTTCACAGATAAGGATTTTAAAGTGTACATTATGGAATGGTTGAGGCACTCGAAACAGCTACTCTTGCGTAAGAAAAAGTAATCGTAAGTAAACGATAGAATTTTGTTTAATAAGATTGGATTTGTTGATTTAACGTAATGTTTCATAAAATCTTTATGGTTCAAAATTTTTATTAGTTTTAATATTATTAAAAAACTATTCTAATAAATTTTCTGTAATCTAGCTGTAATGTATGTGTATCCGTTAATCTTTATTAATTCAGTTTAAAAGTATGTTACATTATGACTACAGATTAATATACCCTTTTTTATTCCTTGCTTTCACTGAATGCTTTCAATAGTTTCCACTTTCCACGCTTGTTATGTAATATGCTTACACAATTTTATTTTTTTAGGTTGGATTCCTGGACAAGATATTTTTTTTCTAATTTTGTACTGTACTGTTCATTAAAAGTGAATAAACGTTTTAAATCCTTTATTGCTTTTTTTGCTATTTTATTTTAAATGTACAGGGTGAACAATTAAGAACGACTGTGGGCCACATCTCAGAAAAGAATCATGGTACAACTTTCTAAAAAATTACCTTTAGGTAAGTGATACTGAAAAATTGCTGGAAAATATTTTGCAGTCTCTAAAATATCCGCTAGGGGTGGAATGAACACTCGAAAACATAATACTCCAAAAAAACATACTAAAGGTGTCCTAAAAATACAATTTTTGAAATCTTGAAGAGATTATGAAAAAATTTAAATAAAAAGATTTTTTGTCATTATTCTTCAAATAATGGGTGGGGATGTGAACAAATGTATAACTTTTTCGTTTTTTAACCGATATTAATGATTTTAGCTGCATTTAAAAGAGTTTTTCTGTTTAATAAGATGGATAACAAGATTTTGTATTCACTCGGAAATTTCAAATGTAAATTGAAGCATTTTTTCAATTTTTATATCTGATAACGTAAATCCCTTTTCATCTGAATTTGAAAAATGTCTCATTAGATTTGAAATTTCCGAGAAAATGGAAAAATTGTCGAGTTTTTCACATAGCATTGACAAAATTGTTTAATTTTGTTATTTTTGTTAAGCATATCTTATTAAAGGGGAAAAACTCTTTTAAATGACGCCAAAAACATTGATATCGATTAAAAAACAAAAAAGTGTTACATTTGTTTTTTAGGTTGAACCTTCCCCCACCCCTTATTTGAAGAATAAGTACAAAAAGTCCCTAACTACATTTTTCATAATCTCATCAATATATCAATAATTGTATTTCTAGGATACCTTTAGTATTCCTTTTATGGAGATAATCACAGTATTATGTTTTTAAGTGTTCATTCCACCCCATAGCAGATATTTTAGGAACTCAAAAACATTTTCCAGCGATTTTTCAGGGTCATTTTCCTGAAAGTATTTTTTTAAAGTTGTACCATGATTATTTTTTGAAATATGGCCGACAGCCGGCGTTCTTAGTTGTTCACCCTGTATTTGCTGATTAGGCACAGAAACATCTATAGGATGTTATCTAGAATGTTTAAGGTATGTTTATTTAGAGGTTTAAGTAATGTCCATACAACATCTAAGAGAATACACTGTATTGTTTTTGATATGTTGCATTTAGATCATTGATAAGATGTTATTTTTTAGACATTGCATTAACATTGACAATAAGTTAAAAGGCATTTCAGAATGTAACAGAAATGTTGTTTTTTTTCGTTATGAAGACTTCCTTTTGAGGAAGTTCTAGTAACATCACAGTAATGTAAAAAGGCAGCGCTTTAACATCGCTGAGAAGTTAAGTTGAAACATCACAAAAGTTAACAGCCACAAGCTGGGCATAAGCGGTTGTATAGATGTGCATGTGATGAAAAGAGGAAAAAAAGGAAGAACATTATCACAATGTGATGTTGAATTAACATAACTGTAATATTTATTTGCATAGTGGGTATCTTTACATATGCAAGCAGTATTTGGGCGTTAAGATATTAGAACAAACAGAAAAAATTCGGAGTAGTATTTGGAAAAATCATTTATTTCTGCAAACGCGAACAGCAGCCTATATCATCAGAAGTGAGGTAGGTATCTGTAAAATAAGCTACTTTATAATAAAGCAGACGTTAGAGCTACTGCTCTGGATAAAGGATCACAACCCTAGAAGATACACTCATAGAGCACTTCTCCGTTTGATCCACTTGAAAGATCACTCTAACCTAAGTCAAAAATATAACAGGATCGACCAATTATACCGCGGTATAGCGACGTACTGTGATTATGATCTAGATATAAATAGTTTTAACACAAGCCATATCAATAAACTTTTATCACAATACCTGCAGAAATTTTTTTATTAGGATTCATATAAAATACTTCTCAGTATACACCAAACATCGTATAAATACCTTTTACAAGATCGAAATGAACCAAGCAATTATCTACAGGGGGATTCCCCATTACACATTAAAAGGCTCGTCGCACAACTCCGGACCGCTAATTCCGAAGTACTGTCTATATATTTAAATAATATGTCACAAAATAAATACAACCTTAATCTGTTCAATCTGTAATTAACTATTACCAGAAACGCTTGAACATATAATTTTAGTATGTCCAATGTATCAGAGCATAAGAGCTTACTTTATTAAACCTCGGGGCCATTCAGATGACTTAGACTCACTACTTACCTCAACAGACAGAAAGCAACTGAAGAAATTATATCGATTTATGAACTAGGCAATGAAAATAAGATCATTTATAATCAATGAATAATGAACCAAAAATTATTTGTATACGTATGTGTTGTACATGTATATGAGTACGTGGGTATGTTTATACAAAATTACAGAGCAATCGTTCAGTACCTATATGCTCAAGCTCAGAATCGTTTATTATAGAATATTAAATGTAGTACCAGCTGGCTCTCTTGTTCATGTATTATATGTATACAAAGGAACAATAATTATATTGTATTGTATACAAAATAAACTGAACTTTGGCAAAAAAAGGTTAATGTAGGCAACATACAAGGGCGGTTTTACGGAAGAGTGACTATCAGAGGTTGTCAACACTTTTGCTATGGTGATTATATTGTTAGTTTCCACCATGTTTCTGACGTCATTTTTCGAAATCGTACATAAATCTGACAGACAGATTAAGTTTTAATACTCATTTAAAGAAAACCGTTTTCGTTGTTGAGTAAATATGGAGAAAAAATAATTTCGAGTGTTAATTAAATATTATTATTTACGTGAAAAAACAATTAAAGAAACCGAGGCAAAATTACGTAAATGTAAGGCTCCGTCCCATGGAATTATTTGTAAGTGGTTCTCTTCTTTTAAAAATGGCCATATGAACACGGATGATGCTGAACGTCCAGGACCGTCATTTACTGTAACTACTCCAGAAATGGTTAATAAAATCGGTGCACTTGTACTTAGCGATCATCGATTAAAAGTACTTGAGATAGCTAATGAAATAAATATTTCAACCGAATGGGTATGCAATATGTTTTCCATGAGAGGTTACATATGAAAAAGTTATCTGCAAGGTAGGTGCCCTGATTGATTAATGCTGATTAAAAGCTTGTTCGCATTAAAAATTCAAATGAAAGTTTGGATATTTTCAAGAGTAATCCAAGTAAATTTTTCCGTCGAAACAATGGACTTTATCAGAGGTGTGTGCTCTCAAGAAAGCAAACACTGTTTTGTTGGACCAGTAAGGTCATAGCCACAGTGTTTTGAGATTCCAAAGGTGTAAGCTTTATTGATTATTTATAAAAAGGGAAGACGATAACTGGCCAATATTATGCTGATTTGCTGACACGTTTTGATGACGAACTTAATAAAAAACGAGCTCATTTGTTGAAGAAAAGGGTTTTGTTCCATCACGACAAAGCTCCCGCCTGTTTGCAGATGATACATTATTTTATATTTCAAATGTGGAACTGAATAATGCTGAAGATGCTCTTAAATGTTCTATCAAGAATATTGAGGGATACTTACATAAAAACAAATTGAAGCTGAATGCTACTAAAACAAAAGTTATGGTGATAACAACTAAATATAAATTAAACTCTATTAACTACAATGAAATAAAATTCGAAATTGATAGCACGGCATTAGAATATGTATCTGAAATTTGGGAGTTATTATAGACAACACTCAGAGTTTAAACAGTGTTGCGTTGGGGCCAAAGATTATATTAATAACCTATAAGTGCTTAAACTGACTCACCTGATGTCTCTTGTAACCAAAACTCGGAGAGCACTCACAATAAGTAGGATATAAATATTCGCGTTCAGCGTAGCGGTAATGTTTGTTTACCCATATTGTTCGACTTAATTCTTAATACTCCGTTTGGACAAAGACGATATGACAATAAATTTAAAACAGAGCCGGCTTGAGCAACTTTGCATACTTTAACTAAAATGAATTGAGAAGGCCATTTTAGCCTCAACAAACAGTCATGCTGAATATGTGATAAAAAAATCTCTATAAAATTTCTTTTTCTAGAATAGCAAATAATTTGACTATTAACTCCAGAATATTGACATATAACTGTATAATTAAGCCTCATTTTGAGTACTGCCCAACTTTAATGCATTTAATAAACTAAAACAGACTTTCCTAACTTCAAAATAGAGGTATGAGAATAATTTTGAGATGCAGTCGTTATACTTCCATTAGGCAAATGTTGAATATGCTGCAGTGGCTGTCAATTTCAAATCGATTTTTTTTTCTAATGATGGTATTCATATTTAAAATAACTAAAGGACTCCAACCAGCATATTTTAATGAATTTATTTTTTCAATAATAAAATACATGACACACAAGATCAAATTCTTATTTTCATATACATAGAACCCACACTGGTGGTGGTATGAGAAATTTATTCTTCAATGGGCTACAAGAATTTAATAATTTACGAAATATTATTAATATGGAAAATACTGTGAAGGGATTTAGAAGTAAATTGCTAGAATATCTAGAGCATTGATTGGTTGGAATATATATGTTTATATTTTTGTATGTATGTATATCTCTATTTTTTATACTTTTTTATACATTTGTTATTCTTATTTCCATTTATTTTTTTACTAAGTAATCTCAGTTACTATGTTATGTCTATTCACATTTGAATGTTAACATTTATTTTTCGAACTATGTAATTATTCATCATTTCTATTGTAAGATTAGGATATATCCTATAATAAAAATGACTACTACTACTTCGTCCGCTATTGTTGCAGAAAATTTACCGGAACTGCTTTACAATTTATTGCCTCATCCACCACATTTACCTTATCGGGCTCCCTCCGATTACTTTCTGTTTCCAAATTTAAAAAAATGGCTTGGTGGAAAGCGTTATCGGACAAATGAAGAGGTGATTTTGCAGAACTTGCGAAAGATTTTTTTGGATGATTTGAAAAAATTTGAAACTAAGTGTGTAGAGTTAAAAGGATATTTATGTTGAAAAATAAAATTACTACCAAAAATTAAAGATTAAGCAAATAAAAAGTTTTCAAATACGTGTTTTTGTGCATATTTTACAATTCTGAACGGAAGACCCAAAAATTTAAATAATTGATTCAACTATTACAAAGTACACCTAATTAGAAACAAATTAATAAAAAACTGTGTTGTTAGTATTTATAATTATATTATTTTATAATGTTAAAAAAAAATTCAAGAAGATTACGTTTGCGCTCTGACGCTCATTGTTCACTTTGAACCTGAATCCCCAACATTTGTTTAAATATTCTTTAACTATTGCAAATGACACTTAATAAGGAAATTATTAACAAAAAACAGTGATATAGGTATTTTTTATAACAACAAAAAAAGTTCTTCAGAAAATTATTCGTGAGAGACCACCTCTTTAGACATAAACATTTAAAGACCATCTGGCAGTGGTTTAAACTCAGATTAACAAATGAAATAGATATGTTTGTTTTGATTTTTTCTTGCCCCAAACATCGAGTCACATTCTAAGCTCACTTGCGGACACTTCCACTGCTTTGCCATATTTACAAAGTCTCTTTAATTGCAGGAAAAATGAAATTAGAAGTTTAATTGAAAATGTGTTAAAAAGTTATGCAAATAAAAAAAGTCATACTACTTTATGCATTTGAGTCGGTACTTTCAAAACTAATTAATAATACTTGAATTTTATTTAATAAAAGCATATTCTTATATAAATTTTAAACAAGAATTTGTTATATCCTTCGATACATTTATGGTTATAACTAAAAGTGGCAACATTGCTCAAAATTTCAGTACCTGTTTAATGTGTCAATAGTAATCTATTTAGTAGTTTTGTCCTTATTCAATTATTGTATAAAGAGAGATGCAAATATTGTAAGAGTGTGATCGATGATCATTTCGAATAGGATGTAGTATTGTAGTAAATAATGTCAAACGTGGTTTGCTAATACGAGCGCCTTTACGACTAGAGAGTAAACATTTAGTTCTTTCGTTTTGATGTGTTTTTCAAGACATTTAGTGACAAAATAAACTTTTAAGTTAATTAATTTGATGTTTTTGGATTATCATGGTTCGTTGGTGCCAAATTTGTCAGAAAAACTGCCTAAATTACCAAGGCCATGTATCTACAATACCATCCCCACTTTTTGTAATTCATTCATGATTTCACTACTGGCGTTTAGAATTGTTGACCGCAAAAATAAACGTGTTTATGAATAAATAGCCCTCTCTATGTTAATTATTACTCTAAGGGTTTAAAACTAACTACGAGTCAGCGTGCAAATATAAACTTTATGAATTTTTTTGTTAATATTATAAAAAATACTTTTATCCCCACTTTTTGTTAATATGCACCTTATTAATTGCCTTTTGCCACAGTTAAAGAAATTTAAAATATATTTAGGGACGAACAATGTGCATCAGTGCGCAAATGTAAACTTTATGGATTTTTTGACATTATAAAAAATACTTACATCAAGATTTTTTGTTAATTGGTTTCCAACTAGGTGTACTTTATAATAGTTAAATATTTTTTTTTATGTTTGGGTCTTCGGTCCAGAATCGTGAAATATGTACAAGAACACATATTTGAAAACTTTTTATTCACTTAATCTTTAATTTTTGATAGTAAAATGATGTAGCTTATTAAAATGGAATCTATATTAACATAGTTTTGCAAAAGATTACTTTATTTTGTAAAAAAATATGGGTGGATGGTTAAAAAAGTTAGTGGATAACTTCACAAGGGTTATTTTGATTACCATTAAAAATTATTGTTATTAACTCATTAAAATGTAGTTACCTTAAGCAATTGCATCTCTCTCCTCTGTTCTACTAACAGGAATCTCTGTTCAGTCATTTCCTGTTGAAATTCACTCAATTTTTGTTGTTGAGTGTGTATTAACGCTCTTAATTCTTTTACACAGTTGTGGTCCTTTAATTCATCCTTAGGAATGATGAGGCCACAACCCTGTTCACAAGGAAGTGGCCTTTTTGGATTATGTTCACATTCTTCCAAATGTGTCGCTAGAGCATCCAATTTTAGCACACGGGTACACCCATATTGGGCATTATCACAAGTTATACATAGTCTAAAAAATAAGATGAAAATGTATGGCTGGAAAATAATAAAAATAAGTATATATTAGATGACATAACTATTTAAATATAAAACACTTTAATGAATAGTTAAGCATTTTAGAAATCTAATAGAATTTAAAGTTGATAACTAGGAGAATTTGGAGGACATAATTGTGGAGGAGTATATATTAGGTTTCTACTTAATAACAGTTATAAATAAAATAGTACCTTGAAAGTAGATTTCTTATTATTCTTGGTACCTGCCGCAATTGTGGAGAAGTTACAATCTGACGGTCAACTGGACAAGTTGGTTGTCTGGAAATCCACTCTGTTATACAAGCTTTGCAAAATGCATGTTCGCAGACAAGAGCCTAGAAAAATATTTTGAAAATTTCAAACTATCTCAATAATCACATTATTCAAGAGTTTAAATAACTGATTTTTTTCAAAATTGAGGTCAAAGTTAGTTACAGACTCACAATTTTTCAAAATAATTTTATGTATGACAACTGTTTGGATTGTAATAAATTGTTGCATAAATTTTATTAAAACATGTATTTCTTGGTACCTGAAAATACTTTTTATGTAACAGCAAGACCTTCAAACTTCCACATAGGGTAATATGAAAGCATTCAAAAATTTACAAAAACAAAAATGGTAAGCTAAAAATATTTAGAAACCTGAATAGGATCCTCCAAAACACCTGAACATATAGGGCAGATCAGTTCTTCATCTACTTCTCCTTGAAATCTGTTAAGTTCAAATCCCATGTTAACAGATTAAGATCATAGCAATTTTTTTAATGATTTCATGTGGTTTTTTTGTAATAAATTTTTTTGGGGAGCAAGTTTTGGAGCTTTCACCTGCCAGCCTCCCACTTCCTGAATCTTGTCATATATCATATCAAACTCCAAGAACTGTCACTGTCAGTTAACAAGAGAATTGTTTATCAACAAAGGTTATGATCTTTGTCTTTATTATGGATATGATAGAATAATTTAGAAAGTTGTTGATTATCACTATATAGGTGTCGAAAAAGTCTTATCGCTTTTGGAAATCAATTCTCCATTTATTAAAGCGTAAATGGTTCCTGGCATAATTGCAACAGCACAATTAACTCTTCTGGTCTTCTGTAACCTATAGATGATATTACTTATATGACATATACTATGACCTTTATTCTTCATTCGAAAATCTCAAACCATCGATAATTTCGAATTATAGTTAATATTATTCCTGGAATCGATGCCTAGAAATGCTGTTCATTTTCGGTTTCATAGAATGATCTATCCCTTTTTTATCGGATAAAGATGTGCTTGTGCATCTCTCTCACAAAGTTTAGCATAAGTTGTCAAACCTAATTTCAAACGTAATTTAAACGTCACCTGCCATTTGCTAGTAGTAGTAGATCGAAAACTTTTCCCATAGTAAATTATAAAACAAATATTTGTGTGTTTAGTCTAAATGTTCACGTTGAGAAAATTTTACGATAAGATTGTCATTTCAAAAGATGTATAAAAGTATTTTGGTGTCGTGTGGTTATCAGCAGCAAAGGTTTGTTTTTAAACTGTGTGTGGAAATCAGATAGGAGGTACCCCATGTCAATTCACTGTTAATATTTGTATTTGGTAAGTAATAAATCTATATTATTAGATACTTCACTAGAGTCAGCATCTATTTTTTTATTGAAATTATTAATATTTGTTGTTTATAATTAGACATTAGGTTTATGTTAAGAAAATATTGAATTTTATTATTTAAGTCCAATGAAAACAGTTGACTGAAGATAACATTACCTTATTTTAACATATACTCAATATACTTACTGTAATAGGGTTTTAAGTACTAAATTATATTGTCTTTAAAGTTGAAATTGGTTGACTTTTGGACCCTCTTAATTGATAGATATATTATTCTTGTTAAGAATTTTGCATTAATAAATTCTGTATTTGTATATACATATATAAACTATCAATCTTTTTGGTTATTCAATTTTAAATGTAACATTTAGTATAGACTTTTCAAATCATTGAAATGTTGATACTTTTTAATTTAATTTCAACTTGATAAACACTTTATTAGGTTACCTAATATAGATATAATTCATGCTTTGCAAACTACCATATCGTGGGTATAGAGGCAAATGTCTGCAAAACCTAGTTCTGAGATAATCACGATTAAAAATATTTCAGAATTGTAATGGGTTATTATATGTCTATTGTATTAGTGTTTTTGCTTGTTTGGAATCTAAAACTTATATGATATATGTATATGTACTAACATATCTCCCATAATAATTTATTTTTCTATTTATGTCAATTATCACAAAAAAACTATGACTTACCAGGTTTTTGCATAAACGTTTTCAGTGTTTACTATATAAAAGTCGAATTATATTAAATGCATTTTGTTGAAAAATTACACCAATTTTAATTTTGTGACAAATAAAACTGAAATACAAAATGCTTATAAAAAGTTGCAAAATAAAAATTCTATATTCTATAGCACCACAAAGGTTAATAAGAAAATAATTTTATTCCTTGGAGAGAGTAATGATCAAACATCAAATTTCTTCTTCGGCATCGGATTTCTCATTAAATGTCAACATTTGGAACCCGATCTACTATAGTACAAGAGGTGTTCAAGTTTGCAAACCCGGCATGATATTCTTCTGGTATGATATATTTTTTACAAATCACTTCTTTTTCTGTTTATGGGTAACAAACTTTTGTACACCTTATTTAAAGTGTCTGGAAATTCTATAGTATGAGATGTGATGTGACATTAGCACCAAATGTTGTTTTCCTCTTCTTTGATCTCGTCTATACAGTAGTTGGAGATGAACATTGAGATGAGCTTTCTTCAAAAATTCTTAGGACTTTAAAGTTATCTGACATATTGAACTTAAAATAAATTTTGTCCTTCCCCCTTCTACATATTTCATTCTTATGATTAATAACCACTTCACCTTTTTATCATCATTGCCCTCAGTTGTATTTTTCATAATACGTTCTGCAAAATTCTTTGATCCCAGAAATTAATTGTATTTAAATCCTTTAACATTGTAGGATCTTCATTTTCTTGCAAACTCGCGCAAATTTTTACTTGCTGTTTCCAAGCTGGAGTGCATGGAATCAACTTCCATGTATGTGAGACCGCTGTCTAGGAACCTTTTGTTCAATCATCTGAAGATTAGCAATACGTTGAACAGCTCAAAGAAGTAAAGCTGCTACGAACTGATTTCTGTTTTGAACCCCACAGGTCTCAGAAAATTAGAGTTACATGTTTGTGATAGTGGAGGGCAAACCCTCTTTAGTATAGAATACATGTACAGATCTCACAGCTGCCTTTCTTGCCATTAATTTCATTCTAGAATAAGCAAAAAGCATTGTTTGCCGAAGGTGCCTAATAGACAGCTAGGTACTTGAAGAATTGTTTGTAAGTCCAATGTAACCAACATAAAATCATCTTCATTTGTTGCTCTATCTTTGTCTATTTGCTTAGCTTTCTATTTTTCTTCTAACTTGGATTTTCTGTCTTCATCGGCGTTATCACAATTTGTGCATAACACACACTGATCTTTTATTGGTTTAAAAAAACAGAAATTAAAATTCTCACTAAAAATGCTTCTATATTTAAAGTGCGAAACAGCTTGACAGCCTTTTGTGTCACAGAATTCCTTATGGAGATTAACCATTTTTTTATATTTAGATTACTACTGAGATATTGTCTTTTGTTTTTTTTCTGCAATAATGAGATACCATGATAGGAGAAACAGTACGTGATCCTTTATTAGTTGAATTGTTGGATATCTGCTGATTTTATTTTATTAGCTGGCTCTTCTCTGCCACATCTATCTTAAGAAGAGTATGTTCCAGAAGAATTAGGTGGTATGGGCACATATTTAGCAAGGAAAGTACTGCATAAGTGAGGAAGATTACAGAATGGAAACCACAAGCGGAAAGGCCAAGAGGCAGACCAAAATCTAAATGGAAAGAACAAATGGAAGAGGACATTAAAAGGATGATGATAATAAATTGGAGAGAAAAAAATAGAAAATAGGAAAGTAGGGAGAATAATAGTAAATGAGGTAAAGGTACACAAAAATCTCCGAGAGGAAGCAGGGAAAAATGTGGTTTGATCCTCTACGAAAACCTGAGTTGAAAATAAGTGAAATAATTTTAATAAGTTAGGTTTTAGCTTGTAGCTTGGCTTTACAAGCGCGTAGCAAATATACTTTAAATAGCATTACCTATATGGTTTTAGTAAATTTGTAAAACTATATACTAAGAAAAAAATACTGTAAAAACCTATATCTCTACTTTTGTTCAATTGCCTGCTCAATTCTCGTAGATGTATACCTTTCTAAAACCAGTTAAATAAATTTATGTGGTGTTTTGCATTGTTAATTTTCATCATGATTAAAATTTATGGAAAGGCAAAATACTAAAACGTGTGATACAGTTCTTTGCCTATTAGACACTACATTAATGTGACAACAAAAGCAAATAAATACTACATATATCTACCTTACTTTTACATAGTAATTTGTTGTTTTCAGAGAATATATCGGGTTTGTCAAATATTGTTTTTAATATTAAATGCAGCAATAATGGAATAACTGAATATACCGTTTGAAAGAGCATTGAAACTTACACCCGAATACATATTTAATTCAATTTCATAATTTTTAGACTTACAGGGTTTAGCCCCTAAACCTACGATATTCTGTGTTTATATAATATATAATAACATGTTTTTAATTTTTAAACTGACTATTTTAAGTCAAGCTTACGGTTAAGGGCTGCTTAAAGTTGATAATTTTGTTGCGCCTTATGTCAAACTCAATTTAAACCTCTCTTAACTTAAACGGTCAATTTTAGAGGCTTACAGAAAAATGTAAATTCTGTCAATCTAAAAGTTGCTTGCTGGCTGGGGGTTTATATCTGTGGTTTGTTGTGGATATGGATATTTTTAATGATGATTAAGATGTGAAGGTACAAAGGGATTACCAAAAACGAAAACCGGCAACAAACTGCTGTTACTGAAAATTCAATAAGAATAAAACAAGGAATAAAGACTCTATTTCACTTCTTATACTTGTTTCTTTCTAACACATTGTCACTTATGGCCCATATTAAACTTCCATGTGACCTAAGAACCTTCCTGGTAATATATATTTTTAAATACCAGTAGAATGATGTTATATTCCTCTGTAGATAATGAAAATTATGATATGAAGGATTACTATTTAAAACGATTTATTAATTAAGGAATCAGAAAGCTCGACTATGATTTGGTAATTGTTGAATTTCCTACAAAATATAAGTAGCAAAGGCAATAACAGATTTTTGTCATTACCAAGTTCCGACAATCAGAGTTTTGTTATTTTATCATAAAAAATTGCTCTTATTTATAATTTGTTGACTAGGACGTTATAATAGGCCTCATATCTGTAAATTGTTGATATATAAAGAAAGTAAATTTTGGACTAAAGTGTAATCGGGGATCAGATGCCATGTCTTGTTGTAAAATGATATATTATTGTATATCGTAACTATATTGGGATTGTTTTAATATGCTATATAGGGGAATATGTCCATGTCCATCAGTAGAAATATAACAGTATTCAAAGATGAATCTTAAGTTACTTCATCTTCATAAAATTTCATTTGTCAAATCAAACAATGTGTTCTTGAATGGATATTGTTGCTTTAAAGTGCAATATAGTGGATTCTTAACTTGATTTAATTTATCTGCCCCCATTGATATCAATTATTGGAACAATAATTGTCAATTGTTGGTTTTGTATTTATACATTGATGTACATAACATTTAAAGTCTATCATATACTTTATACACAAATTATGTATTGAAACTTTGATTTTCTCTGACAGGTGTGAAATGGAACTGTTATGCTAAATAAAAAAGTAAAATTTTTCGTTTCCGTCTGCTAAAGATAGAACAGATAAATTGGTCTATAGAGTCACAAAATTATCAATTGGGAGTATTCACGAGGTCTGCCTATTAATTTTTTTACTCAACTACAAAATATTATTTATTTACACAAACATTTTCTTGCAAATTGTGTGTCCTGAGAATATTTTGGTTGTAAGTTGTACTGGTATTGAAATAATTTGTATTGGATCAAAAAAATCACAGTAATTAAAGTTATTAATAAAAATCATGATTTGACAAACCTTGCTAGAGGTAACCGTTTGTCAAAGAATTGAATATCCATATCTTATCTTGAAGATGTTAGAATAGATTCAAGTTCATTTTATACTGGGTGATTCATTACTAATTGGAAATAATTTAACAGTAGAATCCTGACTTCAAATTATGAAGATTTAACTTTAAATCAAATGTAGCTGCTTACTGAGTTACAGGGTGTTTTGCTTAAAACATTTAAAAACGATTTGTGCTCAGTACTTTAAAACTGATGTACGTATCCATTTCATATTTGGCAGAGAGTGTAGACACTGTACACTAGGGTTGCCAGATTGGAACTTACCGAATCCGGGACAATTCCTTGTCGGGTCATGGCTATAGCTATGAATGGGATATCTAATTTATATTTGTATTTATTTTTAAAGGAAAATACATTTTATTCTTCAAATTTATACTTTATTAATCCACATAAAAGAACTTTGCTCTTATATTAGGCAATCAACAAGTACATTATGATGTACCTACTATATTATGAACTAAATAAAATCAGACTTGAAATTAAAAGAAAAATACACACAAAATGAACCTCTCCTTGTGGTTCTTTGATTAAATAGACTTTGGTAGAAAATCAAGATGTTAATCATAAATAAAAGTGAGTAATTTACTTCAACTAATTAAATTTAAACTTTAGTAGACAGTCAACATGTACTTTATAATCCCACTATCTAATATTCTAAAAACTAAATAAAATCGGTCTAAGCAGGAAATCAACACGTTAAATATAAACAAATTGAGCAATTTATTTTTACTAATTATAAATTTAAACTCTGGTAGACAATAAACGGATACATTATGTGGTATCTTATCAACTAAATAAAATCAGATTTAAAAAAACCAATTAGAACCTTTCCTTATGTTCTAAAAAAGAAATCCCTAAATAAAATTCTCCATAAAAACTATTTATTCTAATATTTTTCACTAGATTTGGCGATTTGTAATAACTTTTCACCGTCCGGGCTTTGTAAAAAAGAAATTATTTCAGAACAAGATACATCAAAATTAATACAAGTCTGTAGTTCAGACTTGACTAAATCTATGGACATTCTGTTCCGCTCTTTAGTCCACAAACTATTCATCTGGCTAAATATTCTTTCACAAAAGGCATTACTCGTTGGAATTGCAAGAACAAAAGAAACTATTTTTTTAGATTAACAAAATCTGAAGACGTGTCAGATCTAAAAAAATAGGCCCTTATTTCGTCGTTTGGCAAATCTTTCGGAAGCGCATTATAAACAGCTTTTAAACATGAAAACTCTATATATAGGGAGTCAATATCAATTTCTGTGTCAATTTTTAACATAGTGGGAAATTCTGAAAGTACTTCCCAAGTCAGTTTTAATTCCTCCGATTTGAAAGATAAAATTTGAAACTTTTTATAGATTCGATCAGGGCTTAAATCATATCGTTTTTCCAAATATTTTATTTATCTTTCCAAAAATATACGTGCATGTAATCTGAACTCTGCTTTTTCGTTTTCGAAGATATTTCTGAAGATATGTTTTATTTTGGTCCCAAAAAAATTATCAGCTAACCGAGATTTCAATGTTTCATAAAGGTTTTCCATAGCATGATAAATATCCAAAATAGTGACTGTCACTTTCTAAAAGTAATATCACTTTTTTAAATTCCGGCAATAAAGAAGAAAAGATAACAATCGTTCTTGCCTTCTTTTAAACATTCTTCGTCACTATTATTATTACAATCGTCGTCAGAACAACCTTTCTGAAATATAATTCCATAAAGCCTCGTGGGTGTTATCTGCACCTTTTGTTAAAAAATAATGTTTTACAGCACGCCAACTATGAATTAAGCGGTCGATAGCCGGCAAAAGTGACAACCATCTTGTTGGCACATGTCTCAGTAACTCCTTATATTCTATTTGGGCAAACACAAAACATTCCTTTAATTTTTTAGTCTTTAATGCCCATGAATTGAACTCATTGCAAATATTAATGACGATATTTTCCATGCCGATAATTAATCCTTTTATTGCAAACTTGACACAGTTATTCATAACGGCAAAAACAGTCTGCTTTAAAATTTTTACTATTTTCCCCTTTTAGTTTTTGGAAAACAGAATTGTGAAAGCCGTAATTAACCGAAGCATTATCGGCACTATAAGCACATATTTGATTCATGCTTAAATTACAGTCATACGTAATTTTTGTAAGGCATTGAAATATTCCCACAGAAGTTTCATCAGAATATTCATAAAAATCTAATAGCTTACGGCATATACCTTTATTACTATTAAAATATTGAACAGCATACGGAAGTGTTTTTATGTCACCAACATTCGATTCGTCTGAATTTACTGAAAAATATTAACACTCTTTAAGATCACTTATTAGTTTTTCTTTTGAATACGGACCTAAAACATTGTGTGTAATTGACGATGCCTTGGTGCATGTTTTTTTTGCTGTAATTTGACTATTTGGAATAAATTTGTTGATATTTTTTGCAAAGCAGTCCAAGTTATTGTAGCTTAAACCATGTTTCACATTATGATACACAAGAGATAATTCGGAACTCATTATAGCAATTCCTTCTGATGTGCGTTTTTTTATAAAAAAAGTATCTAAGTATTTTGATGTTTTTCTGTTGATCACCATTTTTTTATGTTTTGCAGAATTAACGTGAACCTGAAACAATGAAGAATTTTAATAAAGATATTTTTTACTAAATACTTCATTGCTGTTCAAATTAATAACATAACAAAGTAATTATAATGTACTTACTGTCAACGCTCGGCGACCTTCATACTGAAAGGCTATTTCAGAGTTACAAATTTTACAAATAGCATTAAATTCATCTTTTTTTTATCCATTCTTTAAATTCAATATCTGTGATCAATTTATCATTGAAACCCGTGAGATACTTTTTACTTGTTGATGGATACGATGCCGACTGCATTATTTTAAAATGTTAAACACAAAAACAAAGGCATGTTATTTGCATCATAAACAACACACGAATGCAAGAACGACCGAGTGGCTTGAACCACAGATAGATGAGACACTGATTGTGGCGCCATCTATAGAGCCTGTCGACTAAACAATTGAATGATGTTGAAAAGATTTCTGTAATTTTAGGTTTTGGCGGTATATTCAAATTTACTGTATTTTAATTATTTTATTTCAAAATGACCATTTATAGTCCATCATTTAACATTTCATTCAATTTAACTCAATAATGATTAGATGTTGAGTTAAATTAAATGAAATATCAAATGATGGACCATAAATGGTTAATTAAATTGAAATAATAAAACAGTAATCATCTAAACAGTTTATTTATTTTGGTATAAAAATACACAACAAATAATTTCTTTCACAATGTACTTTTCTTAACAAACAGAATGACAATAAATAAACTATAATGTAAAAACAATGCAATAATTAATAATAATTTGAGTAACATACATTCTAAATTGGAGTATCATTAGATTTTTAAATGATGTTAAATCAAGATAAAAGTAAAAAATTATTTATGATAAGTTTATATTAATTTACTATTACACTCGTATAAACACACAGAGCTGGACAAACTGCTGGAGTATAACTGCTACTTACTGAATCAAAAAAAGTGTTAGCATTGAGTTGTTAACTACTATTTTTGGCAACTTTCTGTGAAAGAAAATATTTGAGTATAATTACTGTGAATGTTAGAACAAAAGTAATTAAAATATTTTTATAGGAAAAGTTGTTACATACTACCCAGCTCTGTAAATACAAGGTGCCAAGTAATTACATATAAGAGTGCTAAACAGCACTTGTGACTGTACAACATTTGAAATAATATATCTAACATTTCATTTCCACTTAAAAACACATCTTTATTTCTTTACTGGAAGTATTGAATAGGTTTATATCACAAGCTTAAACCTAGTATATTGCATATTTATATATTTCTACATTTAAAAGCATTCCGTTCTTGTGAAACCATCGCATAAGGCAGTTTAAGTTACTCTCCAGCTCCTGGCAGTCTATGATTGTTAAAATGTTTCTTAAGGGCTCTTAAAAATCCCACCGTCTCGTGGAAGCCCTTTCTCGTTTCTGGATGAGGTTCTACAAGTAAACACACAAAATAACAACAATAAATAAGTAAACACACAAATATGTCAACAAAAGAAAAAAAAATGCACTTACTATCGAAATAATAAGTTTACACATGTTTTTGTACTAAGCCAAAAAAATATCAAAAAATGTTTGAATGTATACATTTGTTTGGTTTTTTTGAATTCCTTTTTTGGAGCTTTCGATTTTCTTAGGAATTCTTGATTTTTAACTGTTTTTGTATTTTTTGTCTTTATTGGATATTTTGGTTACCGCTAGACCAAATACTTAGACGTAAGCCTCAACAAATTTAATACTCACTTTCATTTCCCATAAATTGGCACACCATGGGCTATATATGAAAATCGGCAAGGGGTCAATACCTTCCATCCCATAGCTGGTAGAGGGAATATAGCTATAACATAAAATAAAACCCAGATTATTATTTTTTCAATGGATACATTTTAAAATGGAATTGTCTGAGTATGGTGTACACACTAGATATAAATTGAGTGAATGAAAAGACGAGTACTGAGTGTGTCATTTGATTAAAATTCCAGCTAAGCGCTTTCAGCCATTAGGTCATTCTCAAAGCTGTCGACAAGAGAAAAACATACAATAGGTACAATGTACATACAATGAAATAAAATGTTTGATGTTACATCATTATTCAAGTAAAATTTGTTAAAATTACTCTATAAAGAGGATGTAAACACATATCATTTAGTTGGTAATTTCAAATTAGACGATTCGTTATTTGAATTATAATTGTACACGCTCTTTATAGAGTAATTTTAACAAATTTTAGTTGAATAATGATGTAACATCAAACATTTTATTTCATTGTATGTAGCAATTACAGGGTTTGATGTTTTTTGACATCTTCTGTATATTTTTTCTTGGCGAGAGCTTTCAGAATGGTCTAATGGCTGGAAGCGCTTACCTGGAATTTTAATAAAATTACACACTCAGTACTAGTCTTTTCGTTCACTCAATTTACATTTTAAAATGTCCAAAATTATAGCATGCCATATTGAATACAATAAAACTTACCATCAATTTTTGTTAATTTCCACTCATATGGGAAGGCAAATCAAACTGTCTTAATAACCCCTCTTCGTCTTTCTCAAATCTAAAGAAACACTGTTTTCGAAAATGAAGGGATCATATCCTCCATCGTTTCCTCGACGACAAATTTAATGATTTATTACCACTAAGTTTCAGCCATATTAATTTAATCTTACTGGGTTGAAGGAACAAAACTGTAAAAAGAAATATTTACTTTATTAATGCAGCAATTTTCAGTTTAGCTAATGTAAAGAACAACCATGATCTCTAAAGTTGTCGATTAAATTAGTAAAAATTCTGTGTTTTATAAAAATAAAGATAATGGTTGTTAATTGTGAAAGAAAAAATGCTCAATTTTTTTAATAAAACTTACTGAGTACACCACTTATTAAACACTTTGACATTGTCTTTTCAATTAATAACAATAAAGCAACGAAACAACAGATAAATATTACACTATAGCAATTAAAAAATACACCAAAATACCGTAACCTTAAAATAACCTCTACACTTGAACTAAGAAATGATAACAGTGTAACATGTGGGGATGGGGACGAGCAATATGATATCGCGCATACGCAGTTATAAAAATCAATAAAATTTTATTACTAACGACGTTACAGTTTTCGTTAAAGTTTTGGAATTATTCACCGATTTTAGTTACTCGACAGGCTCTATAGATGGCACGGTCTTCAGTGTCCCTAGCCTGGTTTGAACCAGACATTCGCGCGCGTTAGTGCGATTGTGCGATAGGGAGTCCGGGCGAGTGAAGCAAACCCGCTCGCTGCCTGCCGCCTAGCCGTGTCATTATTATTTTCTTATTAGTAATTTTTTCAGAATCCGGGACAATAGATCGAATTACTGGACACGGGACAAGACGTAAAATTCCGGGACAATCGCGGACATCTGGCAACCTTACTGTACACACTACTAAATTATGTTAAACAAACGTTTCTGGCTACTATCAGAGGCGTCTGACAGGGGCAAGTGACTGGTTAATTGTTCCCAAATTCTACCCCACTGGCGGAATAGAAATTCTAGCACAATTTTTCGATTCTCAAATACATTTTATGTAAATAACGTACTTTTTCCTCATAACGTTAAAGTCAAGTTGCAGCTAGCCGCTACTGTGTGTGTATCATGAAGTTTAAATTGTGAGTAAAAAGTGAGAAAAAAGTGATCAAAAAATTTGGTTCTTGGACTCTGTAACGGTACACAAGTAGAAATAATAGTAAAGACAAAAAGCTCATTGTTTATTATGCAAATGGCAATATAAACTAATATGAAATATCACATATGGTATTCAATTAAGGACAAAAAGTTTTACTGATAAGAAATAACTACTCAACAAATAACAAAAACTGGACTTGTAATTACGGTTATATTTATACCTACCTAAACATAAAATTTAGACCAGGTCTTGAACATAGAAATGAACATTTAATAGGTTCCAGTGTCGGAACTGTAAAACATTGGAAAATGACATTCAGATTTGGAATTACGACCAATGCAATGAAAGGATATGCCAAAACTGCGCCAAATTAACAGCCTCGGAAATAAAATGTATGGAACTTGAAAAGAATAGAAAACTTACATTCCTATGCCACCACTGTGAAAACAATATGAAGGAAGCAACAGAAAGAAACATACAAGATATACTAACATCATTTAAAAAAGGGATATTAAAAGAAGTGCAAAATAGTGTAAGTAAGGAATATAAGAGGATTGAAGAACAGCAAAATCAAAAATTAACAACTCATGGAAGAAATAATAAAAATGAAGCTAATTATAAATAATCCGAATGTTTTATCAATAAAAAACCAAATGACTAATATACCCAAAGGAAATGGATCTACCAATGTTGCAGTCAACTTTGAACAATACACAACATATGCATCAGTCTCAAATACTCAAAATTATCAGGACTAGACTACTTCCCCTGGCGTGGTTGTGGATTAAGTGGCCGTTTTTGTGAATAATATTCCAGTTTTTGTAAACTATTTTCTTTGGATCTCTCGTTTTGGATTCTACGAATAATGCCATATTGATATAATTGGATTCAATATATTTTTGTATAAGCTCTTTCTTCCCGTAATATCCATTGACGTTTGAATATACTATATTAATTAAGGACATGTTCGTAATGGGCATTATTGGTAGGCTCAGTAGGCGAGTGATGCGAGGTGTCAGTTTCTTCCATGTCAAGCATGAGGATGTACATTTTATTTCCTGAAAACACTGTAACGATATCCACTCTGAAGTTGTTGACAAATTTTTTAAAAAATTGTGTCACTAGTTCGTCTCTGTTGGTCACTACTGAGTTGTTCAGTTCATTAACATAGGTATTTATGATGGTATCATGTATGGTTATTGGTTGATGTATTCTTGATTTTTTTATTTCTGTTGAGACCTCATGTGATTTTTTGTTGATTGTTTTTATAGAAACATTAGGTACGCCTTGTATTGGTTGTCTTGGTCTATTGGGGCACTTATATGACCAGGCTTGGTGGTCTTCTGCTCCGCAACTATGGCACTTAGGAGTCAATGTGGGTGTACATTTGCTGGTTGGGTGGGTTCCATTACATTTTAGGCATTTTATGGGTTGTTGGCATGTTTCTGTTGGATGATTGAAGGATACGCATTTACTGCATGGTTTTGGAGCTGGTGTAGGTGGTTTAATGGGATAAATTGCAAAGTGGCGATACTTTTGAAATATAGTCCTTGGGATAGCAACATCTGAGAAGTTTTTTCTGATCCAGTTATTATTATTAGTAGGTTTTCCTGTAGCTCTTGATACGATTAGTAAAATTGTTGTGTCGAGGCATTTTAACTTAACTGACTTTAAATTTTACAACAATCACAATTTCAAGTAACAGCAACAGCTATGACAGCATCCCACTAGATCAAAACAATTAATCAAGACCAAGGTGAATTACACAAAACAAATAATTATATTGAAAAATTATGCACAATTGCCACTTATCTGATTGTAATTAAAAATAAAGAACAGTTTATCTGTTTTAAAATACTTTTATATAATTTTGATATTATTTTAAAGATCTATTTTATTTTTCTCAACAAATTTCAATATCTTTATTGTTAATACTGATGTAAGTTTCATTTGCGTATTAAATACAATCCAATGGCCCAAAACATTGACATAGTTATTATATTACACGTCAAAATTAAAATATTGTGCTGCTCATGTTTAACTTAAAATATCTCGAGAAATACTGACTTTATCGTTGTGAGGAAAGAGTACGTTATTTATGTAAAAAGTATAGGACAATCGAAAAACGCCCGTGGCGTAGAATTTGGGAGCGATTAACCTGTCTCTTGCCCCTGCCGTACGCCTCTGGTAGTAGCCAGATACGTTAGAGTAACATAATTTAGTAGGGTGTACAGAGTGCTACACTTCCTGCCTAATATGAAATGGATACCTAAAATAGGTTTAAAAAGCACTGAGCACAAATACTTTTTAAATTTTTAAACAAAACACCCTCTGTAACTCAGTAAGTAGCTACATTTCATTTAGGTGTTTTGGGTTAAATCTCTATAATTTGAAGTCAGGATTGTACTGTTAAATTTTATTTACAATTATTAATGAATCACCCCATATAGTATTCTTGATATCTATATGGTGGTAGCAGTTCTCCATCTAAAGTGACATAATATATTATGGAAAACAATTGTTTTTTGGCACCAATGAACTAATATCCTTTTAAAACAAGCACAACTATTCCGCAATTCTGATACCAGTTGTAACAAATTTATTATGAAGAAAGGGTTCGATTTGTTTGCAAATTTATTTAAACCACTTATACTATTTCAATTTATTAACACTTTCATTCTTACACTTATACTAATTATTCATGTTACTTACAATATTTATTTCAGCATTGCGACGACCCATACTGCACTGACTACTGTTGTTCGTCCATTGGGCTTATGTATTGTAAATGCTTGTAGAGCATCTTTTTCTCGAAAATGAATATAGTAAAAATTTCTCGGGTCTCGGAAAGAAACATACTTTTTAGCGTTTTCTGAAACTGTCACTATTTACTGATCTTATATTTCATAGATTCACTTTGTACTATGAATAAGTTTTGTTATACAGCTAGGTTTGAATTGACCACTTTATATATTATTATGATTACACCGGAAACAGTTCCTGATAAATAGCCACCATCTTATTACAAAACTTGAAGGTCGGAAGATAATACACAAGCGTGTAAATGTTATATTGTTATAGGAAGATTATGACTTTAGTTTGATATTAACAGTGCTCAAAAAACTGCAATAGTAATCAATAATAATGTTTTGTTGTGCCAGTATGTTCCATCAATCATCACCTATATGTAATCTTTTCAGGTCCCTTAATATGAAGAGAAATCTTCGCCCGAGCAGCAAAGTAGGCAGTCAGGAATTCACTTCGAATTATCTGTCGAAACAGTATGACGGTAAAATAGCTGGATTGTACGATTTGGAAGAAACACTCGGTAGAGGTCACTTTGCTGTCGTTAAACTTGCCAGGCATGTTTTTACAGGACAAAAAGTCGCTGTTAAAGTTATTGATAAGAGTAAATTGGACGAAGTTTCAAAGGCACATCTTTTCCAAGAGGTAAGAAAAATTCACATATACACGATGAAAGAAAACAAGTAGGGAATAGTCACAGTGTGGAGTATACGTAAACTTCTAACCAGGAATTTCAGTTTAACGAATGACCCTGTTTAAAAAACTGAAGATTTTTTCTCCATTGGAGACGTTTAAGACTTAAGACCATGCTGATTCCGATTCTGTTTATACCTAAGCTCTATCACGTACCGTTCGTCCGCTAAAGCTCCGTTCTAAACAGTACTTTCAGATTAATGAGTGACCCTGAATAAAAAACTGAACATGTTTTCTCCATTGGATAGGTTTCAGACCATACTCATTCCGAATCCGTCTTTACCTAAGCTTTAGCACTTTCTGATTGTCCGCTGAAGCTTAAAACGGACGGACGGTCAGACGCCGACTCGTGTTTAGAGATCTAAAAACAGAGCAAATATTCGATTCCTTGGCTATAGGGTTTTATGAAGCATTGCTAAAATAGACAGTGTTGTCAAGATGAGATTATGTCAAATATGGTATTAACAGAGCGTTAGTGATTATACTATGCACATTATTGCAGGTACAGCGACTGCTCTAAAGTCCATACGATAATGGGGGTCTATGTACCCTTTATCAATCTTACATATTGATATAGTCCTTTGTATAATACAGTTAAATTATTGGATCTTTACCCGTGCGTCATTAATATCTGATAACATAACCGACAAATGTCAAATTATTTTGTTCTGTTCTTCACTATTAATAGAAAGAGATGTCACTTAATTATTATGCCGGTTATGTTATCAAAGTGCCTCAAATTTTATCGATAATTTTGTCTTTACCATGAAAACTTGTTTATTTGGCAAAAATATGAAAACAAACCGATTGATAAAATCAGGAGTCCGTGAGGACGAGTGGTTTTATCTAAATTCGGCTTGTTTGAATGTTTTTGCCTCAAATAAACAAGTTTGAGTGATAAAATAAAATTATGTGATAAAATAAAATTATGTGATAAAATTTGAAGAATTGTATTTGGGAAGATTATTTTTTTCAACAATTTAAAAGTATTTTGCTTCATTTTTTCATTTTATTATTTTATTGAATTCAAAGAATACATAAGCTAACTGTAAATATAATCAACTTTTTGAACAAAAGAAAAAATTAATTATTTCAAAAATTAGTTATTAAAAACACAGTTTTTGTAAATAGTTCCAACTCATGTGTGGATATAATATTCGTTGATGTTGCCGCAGTTGTTGATGTATTGGTTAATGTTGCCGCAGTTGTTGATGTATTGGTTAATGTCGCAGTTGTTGATGTATCGGCAATAAGTACCGATTTGTTCCCTCTAACTTTATCCACTATATTTTTATGGTGTTTGGCAGCAATATGTAAATATTTCTTCAACGATGCTGCTGTGGCGTGACTTGTTATTTTGATGGCTTCTTGTTCCTGTATACCTTTCTCCATTAGATTAGTAATCAAAGTTGATCGGCCTGAGTGATTAGTTATTCTTCTTTTCTTAGTGTCAAGTCCACATTTTTCAGCTCATTTCTTTAACCATTTGCCCATTTCATTCTTTACCCACTGGTACATTTTTATACCAAGTAGCATTTGCATTTTTCCAATAAGGATTTGGAGTAAGAAAAAATCGATTAATGGTGATATTTTTACCGCGTTTATCCATAAGCTTATTATACCCTGGCAAGTTTTACTAAATATAGGATTATATTCTAATCGTCCTGTTTTTCACCTGAATTATTTAATTCCTCCCTGATACAATGGATAAGGCAATTCACACCTTCGCCTCCGCGCCATGCTAATTCATAGGAAATAATATGAAAGAACTTCATTTGGAGACCCGAAGGCGAATTTTCGTCACACGAACCGATCACACTTATATATTCTTCTTCTTCTAGTGCTGTTGCACTTTGCTTTCTTTTTTCTATACAACTTTGCAATTATTTTCTTTTGGCATTTCGGACATCTCTCGCTCTTTTAAATTTCAAATCTTGAAACGGATTGAAGCTTATATTGAATTCTAGGTAATTCTTTGTAATCTTCGCCGTTACATTTTTTCATATTTGCTGCCCAGTTTTATAGAATTTTTGGAATTTCTTGAATACTCGTATTTTTTTGTAGTTGGTAGTTTCTGATTCTGCAAAATGCTTCAAACTGATTCCATTTAAATTTTTTGGATTTTATTGTGTTTTGTGGAGTAGAATTTTGTATTAAATGTTCAATATTCTCTTGGGTGATGGCACTGAATCTGTTTGTGTTCATTTTTCAATAAACTTCAAAGCACTTTTAGTTGTCAATAATGACAAATTCAAAGTCAAATTTTTACGTTTCAATGTAAACAAGGTATTATCGATGAGGAAGCATCATATATAATATCACGAGAGTGAAAATTTTGTCGGCAAATTTTTTCGATTGTCATGAAAGTTTGTTGCTTGGCAATTTTGCGAATGACATTTTTAACAAAACCACGAGCCGTCAGGCGAGTGGTTTTGGATTAAATGTCATGAGCAAAATTACCTAAAAGCAACAAACTTGAATACGACAAGAGAAAAATTTTACCTTACAAAATTTTTAATTGAGTGGTATTCGACATGACTATTTCACGAGAGAAAAACTAAAAAATCATATGTTTAAACGTTTTATTTATTGCAAACTTCAATTATACAAAGCCAAAAAAATATAACATTATGAAAAAAAATTACTTATTTATGTAAAAAGTACAATTATCATATTTGTACGTTGCAGCATTATTTTGGGGATGGTTTTGCATCATAACCTGTGATGAATTTAAGTTAGAAACTGAGGATTCCTTTTCTTTATTTTTATTTTCTCGAAGGTTCTCTATAAGTTGGAAATGGTGTTCTTCATTTAATTGTAAATATGGTTTCAAAGAATGGGCAGAAGAATGTCCTGTAAGCTTAATTACTTCTTGTTCACCAACTCCTTCTTTTGCTAATGCAGATATTGCAGGAGCTCTATGTGAATGATTGGTTATTTTTATTTTTTTTGTGTCTATACCAATTGATTCTGCCGATATTTTCGTACACTTTGAAATTGTATTAATTCCCAATGGTGAATTTTTGTACCATATTCCTTTCTCCCAATTTGGATGTACTGTTAAAAATAATCTTGTTGTTGTTAGAAAAGGATTGGATTCTCTTTTTTCAATAATTTTTAAAAATAAACGAACGGGACACAAATTGTTGTTATCATTATTTCTTACCAGCCACTTACTGCCAGATAAAGCTTTTGATCCCCCTTGTGTCGTTTTGGAATAGATTGGATTATATTCTACCCTGCTAGTAAAATTACCTTTATTATCATATTCTTTTTTAAAGTAATTAATATCACAATTAGCAGCTTCATTTCCACGCCATGCTAATTCGAACGAACATAAATGAAAAAACTTTTTTTGTAACCCATCAGGATTATCTTCAGAATAGCTTTCTACCATTTCCATTAATTCTTCTTTGGTAAACGCGTTAGAACTTCTTTTTCTGGTTTCAGGTTCAGCCTGAAGCTTTTTACGTTTTGTATCCCTGGCCAATCTAGCAAAATTATAGGTAATATCTTTAAATGGATCAATTTTGATGTTAAATTCTAGAAAATATTTTTCCTGAACCATTTGAGCAGTCGTATTCCAAAGTGTTTTCACACTAGCTTCAGTATAATCAGTTCCATCTCTTTTTTTCATGTTAAAACCATAATCTTCAAGAATTTTTGCTATAACTTGTTCAGAAGTATCCTTTTCTAACGTATAATTACGTGCGTCCAGAAACATTCTAAACTGTTCCCACGCAGACTTTTTTGTCTTCATTGTATTTTGCGGTATACTTTGCTTAATTGTACTCTCTATTTCATTTATTGAATTATTTCCAAATCTTGTATTATTCATGTTAATAATACTTATTTAAATTTTTTAAACAGTTTTAATAATTTTTAGACAGTTAAATAAATAAATAAACAACTTAGTTTCCTTAGAAACCACTAACAAAGATTTTTTTTATTGATGCCGCATATTACCTTTTTAAAGCACGCGTCAGCGTGTTTAAATCGAACTTTCAAACACGCGCGTTTTTTAAAGTCCCCATGGTAACAACAACAACTTGAGAAACGTAAGTATCAATGACAACTTTTTTTATTAGTTTTTAAATTGTATATTATCATTGGGAACCAATGTCTTATTTGGTTTTTTCTGCAAAATGTATTTATATATTCATATATACATTGTTTCCCTTTAAATATAAATAAAGAAACTTTTTGATTATTGATCTGACAACCCGTAACGTCAACTAAAAATAAATACTATTTGACGTTCACGAAACTTGGCTGGGCATCGAGGATGGACTTCCATTTTTTTATAGTAATAATATAATAATAATATTTTATGATTCCAAAGTGCACCAATAAAATAAAATAGCGTAAAGTATTCGTGGATAACTGGTCTTTCAAACACTTGCTCTATTTCGAGCACTCGGCTGCGCCGTCGTGCTCGAAAAATCGCGCGTGTTTGAAAGACCTCTTTATCCACTTATACTTTAATATACTAATATTGAATTTTATCACAGAGTGATAGAATTTTATACACATATATTTGATATATTAAACGTTGAAAAATTGCCGCGACAAGACAAAAAATTGCCAGTTCAAAACCTTCAAATTTTGTCAGTTATCAATTTACTCTAGTGAAATAGTCAGTATAATACCGAATGATTGGCTAGAATATTGTATTGCTATTGGTTGAAACCACTAAAATGTCAGATTTTGAAAATGTGAAAAAAATAATCAGATACTAATGACGCACGGGTAAAGATCCAATAATTCAACTGTAGATTACAATAATTTAGGATACATCTACATAAATCAAGTAACTACTTTTCACAGCAGATTTTTGGCGCCGTTTATTTGTGCCTTAAATATTTAACAACTCTGGCTTGAATACACAACATAATTGTGATAATGTATATGCGGATAATGTGATGGAATTTTTTTCTATTTATAACTATTAAATTATATAGATCTAACAAAAATATTTCATATAATCAAGTCATATCGAAAAGTGTTAATGCATATTGTAAACATTTTTAATAGGATTTGGATTGTATTTTAAAACCTATAAAATTATGAACTGATTATGCAAGTATTGCGGCAATGGTTAGATGGAATAATTACTTATAAAAATAAATGTATAATTTTTATAATATAGTTCAAAATTTTGAATACATTTTATATATAAATTATCTAATTATGTAGTATTTTTCATTCAAAGTTGTAGTACTTTTCATTCAAAGTTAAAATTCTCACTGTCAACACTGTGATAAGTAATACATTATTTTTGGACATTTTGATTGGTTATCAAATTGGAACATTTTTGCTTGTAAATTATCTGGGAGGAGATTTTTAATGATATTGCTTTCTACCTTAATTGAAGGATAGGAATATGAGGAATGATTGATATATATGACCATACATCGACGGGATAATTTAATGTATTTTCATCCATATAGATATAGTGAAGTAACTAACCAACTCTTGTTTTGAAAGCTACGAAATTAAAATACCAGCAACAGGTCCGTACTTTGTTTGAAATTTAATCATTTTAGTTTTTTTAATTAATAAGATAATTGAATACAAGTAATTTCTCGGATTTTCTTTAGTATAACCATTTAAGCACCCCGCACATTGGCAACTTTAGTCAAGCAACTTTTTAATCACAAAAATAGAACACACTAGTTCTTATGAGAATCCGCTCACAGGCGTTTATTTAGTTGCGGCAACTAAAAAATTCCAACACGCTCTATTCACCATTGTTGCCGGCAAAAATGGAACGTACATGTTCATTTCTGTATTCGCACACTGGCGATTCTCAGTTGTGTCTCGACCTCTCCGAATCATGTTACTAGACATCGAATTGTTTATCAAATCAATGAAATAACTCCCAGCGCTATATGATAAAAAAGTGAAAGAATATGCTGACAAAAATGGTGTGAACTAAGTGATAAAGAGGATAAAGAAAAAGGTAAGTAATATTTTTATTTATTACATTGTATATTGATAGAGTCCTAGGTTTTATTTAAATGCAGTATTTCATTCATGAAGTAATTGAACAGTATAAATGCACGAACAAAAACTTTAATATTAATTAAACTTCAATTCAATGTGTAGAGCTGCAATAAATCATGGAATAGAGCCAATGATAACTCACTGGCTTGGCCATCCTACGTAACCGCACAGTAGAGGCCTCTTGGAAGGATCATGTGGCAAGAGTGGTCGTCGATAGGGGATGTCCGCAGGGGGGGGGGTTCTTTCGCTAGTAATCGACGAACTTATTTCACTACTAAACGGTGAGGGCTTTCTAGCAATTGGACATGCCGATGATATCGTTGTCCTTGTTGTTGGAAGGCATATTGCCGTCCTCAGGGACCTAATGCAAAGGGCCCTGAATAAGGTACAGGGGTGGTGCAACGATCACGGATTTGCAGTGAATCCTGCCAAGGCTCAGGTAGTTGCTTTCACCAAGAAGTGAGGTATAAGACCTGGGGGTTTGCACCTTGGCGGAGTGCCACTTCCAGTGGTTGAATAAGTGAAATATCTGGGAGTGATCCTGGATAAGACACTGTCATGGAAGACTCACCTTGATAGTCGCCTAAGCAAGGTGACTAACACGTACTGGGCCTGTAGGAGAGTCCGAAATGGGGACTAACCCCTAAGAACATTTTATGGTTCTACAAAGTGATCATGCTGCCTATGCTCATATATGCGGCTCTGGTCTGGTGGCCGAGGGTAACCTTGGCCGCGGCTAGATCGCAACTGGCACGCCTCCAAAGGGGGGTCAATTTGGAGGCAATTGACTGCATGAAGACTACACCAACTGCTGCGCTGGAGGTGATTCTTGGACTTCAGCCTCTTCACCATGTGACCGAGGCAGAGGCCGGGCGGACACTCTTGCGCTTAAAAAGCTTGGATTATGTGCGAAGTGAGGAAGGGTGCAGGTACGTCAAGAAGCTCAGACTTCTGGGAGATGTCCCAGTTTTGGCCCGGGCGGCTGATGTTTGCTTGCGTAGGTACTCCTTCGACACCCCCTATTGGGTGAAGATCCGGAATAGAGAATTATGAGAAAGAGAGGTAAATCCACAACATCATGGGATCGTCTGGTACACAGATAGCTCATGCTCCATTGATGGGGCGGGGGCTGGAATTTACTCTAGGAACCCAAAGACACAAGTTTGTGTTCCTTTGGGAAATGGGATATCTGCATATCATTCTGAAGTATACGCTATCTTGGAATGTGCGCAGATAAACCTAGACAGAGGTTGTGTAGACCGACACATAACCATATACACCGAAAGTCAAGCAGCCATCATGGCCCTGAGTGGATATACCATCAACTCAGTGCTTGCTGCTGAATATCGAGAACGGCTTGCTAACCTAGCAAGGCGGAACGTAGCTAGAATGGATTCCGGCCCACTCTGGTTTTGAAGGTAATGAAATGGCGGATGCACTGGCTGTGGAAGGGGCAGCATCTCCCTTCAACGGCCCGACCTTGGGCCTTATAAAACAAGCAATCAATAGGGAAGCGAGAAACTGGTTGGAAAACCAACACCTCGCTCACTGGAACGCTCTACAGGGTCTAAGGCAGTCCAAGCTTCTACTGAGGGGATAGACTGATGGACATGCTAGAGCAGATGCAGAACTACCAAGGAGTAGGTTAAGAAAGATAGCAGGACTCTTAACAGGCCACTGCTGTCTGAAGAAACACCTCCAAAACTTGGGTTTAGAGGAAAGTCCCAAATGTAGGGGTTGTGGCTTGGCTAACGAAACGTCGGTCCAAGTCCTCCTTGTGTGTCCACATTGGGCTGATTTACGCAGGCGAATCTTCGGAGTCCCTGTTATGGTCTCTGGGGACACATGCAGGTACCCAATAAATAGGATTGAGTCCTTCATCGAAGGACATGACTTCATGGATGCATGAGTAGCAGGAATGTCACAATGGGCCCGCCAGTGGCCTCAGTGCCGGAACCTTGGCTTGAGCTTGCTCGGCCGAGGTTCACCTGAATCTTTTAGTAGTAGACATCGAATTGTTTATCGAATCAATGAAATCACACCCAGCGCTATATGATAAAAAAGTGAAAGAATATGCTGACAAAAATGGGATGAACTAAATGATACAGAGAATAAAGAAAAAGGTAAGTAATATTTTTATTTATTACATTGTATATTGATAGGGTCCTAGTTTTTATTTAAATACAGTATTTCATTCATGAAGTAATTGAACAGTATAAATGCACGAACAAAAACTTGATTATTAACTAAACTTCAATTCTTAAAGCATAATTTTTAAATTAAATTTTATCGTATTGCTAAGAAACGCATCTTTGAGGCGAAATGAAGTAATCAGCAAAGTAATATCTCTTAGAAAATCCTTGAGCGTTGCTTCTTACCCCTAGAGGTGGAATGTTTCCCAAAGGGCACTAATAAAGCGTATCTTAGAAATTTAGGTTTTCATGTTTTCTTACAAAATTATGTAGCATGCAGCATGCTTTTACAATAAGATCACTAAATTCAAGATTTGTATTGAATGGCCTGTGTTATATTCGCCACTTGTTAGCTAGAATTCTAAATGTACTTTCAATTATTTTACGTGCTCTTGATAATCTGTAGTTAAAGATGCGTTGCTATAGACAAATTTCTGCTTGGATATGAGCGCAATACAAATTTCGAGAGAGCAAATGCCTCGTCCCCCACCAGTACAAATGGCATTGCTTTACCGTTTTCATATTTAGCAAGGGGTTTCTCTTCCGGAATGTTCAGTTCTACATAAATGAAATTGTAATTAAAATCTGATCTAGTTAAAAGAACAATGGAAAAGAAAGATTTATATTTAAAAAATTCTGAACCACTTTTGTCGGATTTTTTTCTTCCAATATGCTTCCCATTGATTACACCAATGCAATTGGAAAACTGTGTTGAGAAATTTTCATCCAAAAATCATTATCCATGGTATGCATGTAAAATGGTAACAAACACTCCCATATTACTTCACATGTACCTCTAACAATTTTCCTAATTGTTGAATCTCCAAGTAAATATTTGCAAATCTGTTGCCCGTTGCTAAATAACTGAAACAAAAATTGTTTTATATAATAACAAATGTTTTTATTTCAGGTGACGAGTTACAGAAAAGATGGAAAAATCTAAGGACATGTTTTAAATGCGATAATGACGCTCAGGTCGCCTCTGGTTTAGGGGCCAAAAAACGGCGCATTATGTTTACTTTGTTCAGCTGTTACTCCTATGTGATTCTATTGAAAGCCAACTTCGAACAGTATACAGCAAAACGACAGCTACGAGAAAGATAACGAAGATGAGCACGAAGAATCCCAAGTAATGACTGTCAATACTCCTACCGACCGTATGGCAAAATCAAGTACGGTTTCAAAAAGTTATGAGGAATCTTTACTCGAGATTTTGAAAGAAAAGACAAGGAATTGATGAGGATAAATATTTTCCCCTCTCTCTACTCCCCTCATTCAAAAAATTTAATGAGGACCAAAAATTCGTTGCTCGCACGCAGATAATCAATGTAATGGGACGTGTGCGTATGTCGCGGAGTTTAGCTAACACAAATTTGAATACTGGTAACCCAAAACATTTTGACATTGCAATATGGACCGGGCCAAATTCAACTCCTTCCACATCAACATGTGGAGGTAGCTTCACAAGTATCAGGCAGTCAAAAATATTCCCCATCCGGCAAAATCCTTGGCACTTAACAAACTCGGCACGTTCTGCGGCTCAGCTCTTTTCGACTTTCCCGGCAGAAAAGAGCGTGGTTATTTTAATGCACCGCCGCTTGACGATGACAATTCAGAACTTTCGTCTATTTTGACTTTGTAGTTTAATACGCGTTCCGTTACTATATTTTCCAATAAATTATATAAATACATTTTTTAATAACTTTTAATACGCTTGGTTTACTATGTTTTCAAATAAATTATATAAATACGATTTGAATAACTTTTTTTCACCTACCTTAAAGTTACTGCCAACTTTTCCTCCGGTCCTACAGCCAAACGCAAGCGGGTATCTTGGTAGTTTATTCGAGGTCCTACTAATGCTAAACAGTTTTTCAAAACTTCCCTCACTCATACGAAAATAATTTAAAAACTTATTAGGATATTTTTTAAATTTACAAACAACTTTTGAAATAGTCCATCCTTGCACTGATCAGTGGATGGATCCAATATTTTCTGTATTATTATCTCTTTCTCAGGACAAGAGCACAGACGCACGCGGTCTCAACAAAATCCATTCTGAAAATGATGGGAAGCAACTATTTAGTTGCAAATTATGAATGTGGAAATCCGAAACGTTAGATGGATATGTAGATGACATGATAATAAAGACAGTAAAAAATGACAATGAAGAAGTGTCAACTCTTTATTTATATTTTTTTAAATGGCTGTACAAAAACATATATAAAAATCCGAGATATCATTTGTTTTCAATTATATCAAAAACAAAAGAAAATATTTGAAATCTGGTCGCATCTAATTACTGTTCCCTTAAATACGCAACTTTGGCACAGTTTAACCGTTTCTTTATCTCTAAATATTCCGTTTCACATTACTCAATTAGAGCTTGATTTTTGTTAATTTCATAAATTTAAAATGGATACACTTCCATAATGTTCTGACACATTTAATCCCTTTTTCCATCGTCCTAGTTGATGTTTGAATTTACAACAATGAAGTCGTTGGTTCTGATCTAGTTAAATGAAGCTGAAAAAATATTTAATTTCCTCCCTTAGTCACTTCACTATGTATGTACGACCTTTATCTAGTCTTAAAACTGGGTTAAGGTAGGTAGTTAGGAATTCATGTAACTGTTCATTAAAATTATGTCCTAATTTGATTCCTTTACTACGAACTCGGCAATAAGTTAAAAGTTTGCTAAAATTCATTGAGTTTCGTTTCGTGAATAGGCTGGTCAACAAATTTAAGTATTATTAGAATTACAAACGGATGTTTTTTTAAGAATAAATGCAGTCGTAAATCTATTGGATTATTTTCAATTCAATTTTTATGCTCTGTGTGTGAATATCAAAATATTTTTACAGGTTCGCTGTATGAAACTAGTTCAGCATCCAAATGTAGTTCGTTTGTACGAAGTGATAGATACAGCAACTAAACTTTATTTAGTATTGGAATTAGGCGATGGAGGCGATCTTTATGAATATATTATGCGACACGAGACTGGACTTCCCGAAAAAGTTGCCAAAGAATATTTTAGTCAAATTGTAAGGTAAGCGTATATTATAGTTTGCTGCTGGTATATTGAATGAAATTTTATAATAAAAATACTTTCAGGGCGATATCGTATTGTCATCAACTACATGTTGTACATAGGGACCTGAAACCAGAAAATGTGGTATTTTTCAAGAAACAAGGCATTGTCAAATTGACAGATTTTGGTTTTAGCAATAAGTTTTATCCTGGTCAAAAATTAGAAACATCTTGTGGTAGCTTAGCTTATTCTGCACCTGAAATACTTTTAGGAGATTCATATGATGCACCAGCTGTTGGTAAGTACTTGAGCAAACAAACTTTTTTATATACACTTCACCAAATCTAAATGAATATTTTTTAGATGTTTGGTCATTAGGTGTAATTCTTTATATGTTAGTATGTGGTCACCCACCATTCCAAGAAGCTAATGACTCTGAAACCCTCACAATGATTATGGACTGTAAATATGATATTTCCCATCATGTTTCACAAGACTGTCGGAAGTAAGTTGGATAAAAATTCAAACCAGAAGAAATGAGACATTGTTTATAATTGTATTGCAAGTTGTTTAGTTGTCTTGAAAGAATGTGTTAGAGATAGAAAAGCATTGACAGAAAACTAGATAAACAAAATAAATGAAACGCTAGAAAATTAGGTGAAAAAAATGTTACCAAAAAACTAATAGTCCGGTAGGTAGCGTCAAATTTTTTTATTGATCAGATCGAATACAAAATTAAGCTGGAACGATATTTTGAATAGTAAAAAGTATAAAACCGAGCGCCAGACCGCGCACCCTTGGAACATATGCCTGTGGGAGACTGCTAAAGTTGTCAATAACGATTATTTTCAAAGTCATTTGACCGAAGCTGAAAATTGTTCTATAGCTTATTTGTTGTATAAAACTAATAACGAAACCTGTCAGTCCCCAATATGTGGTGGCAATAGTCGTCAGTAATGCATATGAACTTGTTAAAAAAGTCTGATAATGAAGATAGGACCGAGTCTGAAATTGATAGAGGTAATAATTAGTAGCTCATATAGCATGAAAAAAATAATCAGACTAGCTGAAATAGTAGGGGCGGAGTCCGCCAGTCAGGTCTCACTGTTCAAAACTATCACATCCCACATATTGGGGTGTAACGCGTTTTGTTATTATTTTTATATAACAAATAAGATATAGAACAATTTTCAGCTTCGTGCAAGCACGTGCGCATAATCCATAATTTTCCACTATTCACAGCAACTCTGTCCCTTGAATGTTAATTTATATGTTTGGATTAATTTATACGTTGTGTGATGATATAGGTTTGGAGTTAATCAACCTTGTTATGTAATTAACGTGCCATGCAGAAGCCTACACCCACTATCTCGGATGTCTCCTGCGCGATTTGCGTCTGAGATTATTACGAAGATTTTCTGGCAGACAATTATTATAAAAGTTTGTCGAAATTTTTGTTATGAAGTCTTTGATGGTAGGTGTATCGGTTTTGTCATGTAACCACGTATTTTTGGGTAATCTGGGGTGGTAACAGTCATGTTTCATTGCCATCTGCAGAGACACTTGTTTTGAACCAGCTGCAGGCAGTGGAAATTGTGTTTTGTACTGTTATAGTAGACGGGGCGGCGTATGTGAGTATTGGTCTGATGATGTATTTATATGTGAGTATTTTGTTGTGAGTTGTTAAGCTACTATGTCTACAAATGAGTGGGTACACTTTTCTCATTGCAACCTTGGCCTTGCGCACCTGTTGCATATGTGCGTTAGCATTTGTATTCCCTTGCACTGTATACCCTAAATATTTTAGGGTATTACTAGGCTTGATATAATGCCCATCTACGCAAAGCTGAGATTGCAATGATGTGTAATTAATACTCTGTTTTGGATGCGTTAATAGCTAATTTATGTTCGTGTCAATATGGTAAAATTTTAGTGTTAATGTGTGTTTGTACTGTTTCCAATGCGAGATCTTGATTCTGTGCTGTGGCTACAAAACAAGTGTCATCGGCATAAATTGCGGTTAACAATTGTGGGGATGCTGGGAAATTGTGGGTAAAGGCAATATACGAGTAGCAAGGGCAATAATACCGAACCTTGCGGTACTCCGGCCGTGTAATTTTCAATCTTTGAAAAAAATTTCCTATTTGATAAATATGAATTTATTATAATAATCAGGAATTTCGAGATTTATCAATTTTTTCGTTAAACCCTCGAACCCCAGTCAAAGACCTTCTGTATGTCTATTGTGACCATGACGGTTTTATGTATTTCTTGAAAACCGTCCCATATGTAATTGATTACTCAGATTATTTGAGCTACAGTGCTATGGCCGCTTCTGAATCCGTATTGCTCAGAGGGTATAATGTCATGTTTTTCAACAAAGTGTTGTAATCTGTGTAGAATAATTTTATCAATCACCTTCGCTATATTGTTTAGAAGGGATATAGGTCTATAGCTATCTACATAACATGGTTGTTTATTCGCTTTGATGATGGGGATGACATTGGCTATCTTGAGCATATTAGGATATGGCCCAGTTTTGATAATATAATTAGTTATGTGTGTTAATTCTACAATGGCTTTTTTGGATATGTTTTTGAGTAGAATGTTGTGAATGGTGTCTGACCCGGGGGCTGTTTTGTTTTTTAATTGTTGTATTGTGTTATTTATTTCGGTGAATGTTGCTAAATTTTTTGTGTTTAGTGTATTGAGTGAGTTTATGTATTGTTGAACTGTGTGGGTTATGTTTTGATGTGTTGTGTATGTTGCGAGTGATTAACAAAGTTGCTTTGAAAATACTCTCCGAACTGTTCTGCGATTTCTGGAGATTTTATTGATTTCATTGTGTTTCTTCCTGAAATAACGGGCGACTTTACATAATGAATTGTCGTCCGGTTTCAGTGTTTCAAGGAATTTTGTCCATTCATTATTTTTGTGTTCCTTTATTAAATTGTTTATTAATTGTTGGTGATTTTTTAATGCTTGGTGATCGTTAATGTTTTTTGTTCTTTGCCATATTTTTCTTATTTTATTTTTTTCCTGGATAATTTGTAAAATGTTGTCGGGTAATGTGTTATTAATATGAATTTTTTGTTTAGTTAAGGTTGAATGAATTCTGGCATTGTCGATTGTTTTTTGTAAGTTATTTTTGTTAAGCAGTTTAAGTTATCTATTTTATCAGTTATATTCAAGTTTTCATTAATGTTTTTTCTAAATTTGATCCAATTAGTCTTTTTGTAATTAAATATTTTGTTGTTGTTGGGGTTGGTGATATTGTGGGATATTTTTAAGTGGATGGGGACGGGATCATGGTCTGAATTAAGGTCTGGAAGTGTTTTCATTTTGGTTAAATTGTTAATGTTTCTGCCAATCGCTATATCCAATATGCTGAGGGCGTGATTCGCAGCATACGGGAAATAGGTTGGTTCTATGGTATCAAATATATTACAATCAGATTGCAGAACTTCATGAGAGTATTCCCATTTGCGTTAAGGTAGTTGGTGTATTGATCCCACTGCCGATGTTTGCAGTTGAGATCACCAACTACCAGAACTTTGTTCTGTGTGTTAAAAATGTTGTGTAGATCTGTGCTAGTTATTTTATTGCCGGGAGGATTGTAAGGTCCGACAATTTCAAATTTATTATCAAAAAAGATCGCAATATGCTCAATTGATGTATTATTTTGTTGCAGGATTTTGAAATTTATACCTTTTTTGATTAATAAACCGATAACGCCGCCGTCAGCATCACCGCCGCGGTCTTGTCTATACAGACGATATTCTGGGTTTCTGAAATTTATTGTTTTGTATGATTTGAGTAATGTCTCGATTAGAAAGAAAATATCTGGTTTGTTAATTTCGAGAAAATGTCGGATTAATGGCAGTTTGTTTTGCACCTCGTGTACATTGCAGAAAATTATTTTGAGATTATATCGTTTTTGAAATACTGCTTTTTCACCTACCTGCCTATATGTCATAGTCGTCGATTCTAGCTACAACGTTGTTGTAAATAGTAAATTTCTCGATTTTGCTGGAAGCCTTCTTCATTTCTTGAAGTAGATCGCCAACTACCCTTGTTAGTTCGTCTAGGTTGACCGGCGAATGCAATTCTCGAAACATGTCATTTAATTGGTTGAATTTGTTAACGTCGGTGGTTTGCGTTATGTTTTTGGGTGGTGCAGAGGGTTTGTATGATTGGGGTTGGGGGTGACTAATAGCTTGGGGGTGAGCTTTTGAAGGGAGGCTGGGAAATTCTGAGTTTTTGTTGTTTTGTGCCCAGGGGTTGTTTTTTGGAGGGGGTGCAGGGATGAATTTTTGGGGGGTAGGTTTAGTTTTTTGATTTAATGTCTTCTTTTCTTCAAACCAGATTTTTCTTTTTATAAACTCAGGGCAAACTTCAGCATTCGCTGGATGGTCACCCCTGCAGTTGGCGCATCTAGCTGGGGTAGTTCTTTCCTTCGTACATTCAGGCGTCAGGTGGGATCCGGCACACTTGAGATATCTGGGAGTTCTGCCACAATTTGATGTCGCACGTCCCCATAGCTGACATATGTGGCATTGGATTATGGGCTTGTTTTGTCTTCTAAACTCCCAGATGACTCTGGTGGGTTCGAGAACACGTACATTTTTGTTTAAGTAATCCAGGGTTACTTTGGCATCGGTGACTACTAGGTAGAGAGGTCGTCCTTTCGTGGTCATCCTGAAAATGTCTCGGACTTGGACTTTGTGGATATTTTCAATTTCCTCTCTTATGTCAATTAGTTGGACCCCCTCCGCAAGCCCTCGTAGCACAAATGCATGCGATTTTTCTTCACGTCTGGCATAGGTTTGAAACTGCACTTTTTCATTTTTAAGTACAGTTTTTAGTTTCTCAAAGTGAATACGATTGACGAATTGTTGGTGTACTTTATCTCGAACGATTTTTTGATTTCATCTTTTAATTTATTGACCATCTCACGATGGTGTGAGATATTTCCGTCAATAACAATCGGAGGGCAGTTTTCTTCTGTTTTTTTTTGCTTTAGGGGCAACTGTTTTTGATCTTTTAGGATCTTGCGATGTATCATCCTCTTCATCGGTGGAGAAATCGGTATCATTTAATTTGCGAAAATGGATTTTTTTTTCGTTTTTTTTTGAATTGTTGTTGTTTTTTTTCGTCTTCTGAGATTTCTGATAATGAGTCGTAGTTATTTTGTGTCGATATTGAGTCGTGCTTTCGAGATGTCTGACTTAGTATTTTATTGAAAGATGATACTTTTTTCGGAAATTCAAATCCGTCTTCCATGGTGTCCATCGGTAGAATTGATATTGCGTTAAGCTCTTGAGTTGTAATTTTGCTATTGGTATACATTTGTCTGATTAAAGTTTCATATTGCGAAGCGAAACTATCTTTCTGCAATTTTTCCTCGTTCTCCTTCTCTTGAGCCCATGATAGGTTGGCTGATTTGTGTACTATTGCTTGAACCGTCGTAGATTGTATGTTGTTCGGAGATTGTTGAGTGTCTATCTCATCATCCGACGTACTTTGTATGTAATTTGGACCTGTGGTGTCTTCTTCCATGTTGTTCCGCTGTTCTTTATTGATATTGGGGTGGAGGTGTGATTTGTGTCGTTTACCCGGCACTCTGGGATAGACAAGTTTGGTGTGGCAGTTTTATCACTGTCTAAGTTAATTTCCGAACTTTCTCTACACCTTTTTTCTTGATTTCCCTGACATTTTTTTTTATTTCCCTCACACTTTTTTTTCTTTTGTACTTTTTCCAGACACTTTTTTTCTTGGTTATTTTCTGGGCACTTTTTATTTTCGATATTTACCGGCGTCGCGTTATCATTTTCAAGACACTTTTCTTTGGTTTCTGTAAACTTTTTATTATTGGAAGCTGAGTTTATAACTTTAGTTAGTGTTTGTATATATATTTCATCCAAACACTGTTTGGGAATATTAATAGAGGGTAAAATGTTGTGATTGTTCATATTATCTTGTATTGACGATTCGTCGTCAATATAAACAATTTTTAAGAAATTTTTATTTTTATTTCGGAGTTGTTGAGTTTTGCTTTTAATTCGTCACTGTAATTACCTAAGCTGGTGTTAATTTCTGCAATGGCTGATGGCCCTTGTTCGCCACTAGTGTCCGTATTCGCGTCACTTCTTTTTGCTAATGTTTTTTTTCTCAATGGAAATTTTTGATTGTCTACCGCCTTTTTTTAAATATGCTTGTGTTTAAACGTACCTTTATTTTTCAATTTCCTCGGTGATGTTTTCACTGATATTAACGATTTACGTACGCGAACGTTATTGTCTTTAATTAAGTTATCACTAGTAAAGAGGTCAGGGTTTATTACATTAAGGGCATGAATTTTGACTTTGAGCCTGCGGGTGTACTCAGTCTCCTACGGGATGGTTCCCGTTGATGGAGGTGAGGGAATGGTTAGTATATAAATGAGCACTGACCCTATTGTTACCTTTTACAAAACTCTGTAGATTTATAGAAACTTTATAAAATATGAAAAACACTTTATTCATAACTGCAATCCAATTATCGAACCAACAAGGCTGAAAATTAGGAATGGCTTCATAATAATAATAAAATAGTCTTTATTTATAAAAATATAGTTCCCTATTACAGTATATTGAAAATTATATATCATAAGTGCCGATGTTCTGGCCAATTTTCTTTATACTGTGTGTGTGTGGGTGGTGAATATGGCTCCTTACTATATAGTATTATCCACTTGGTCTCACTTTCTGCAACAACTTTGTCCCTTGAATAGTTTGTGACTCCCAGAATATTTCGGCTAGGCTATCCCTGAAAACTAGCTAAAAAACATGGTTTCAAAAATGACATGAGGTTTTTAGATTTGGGGACGGCAACTTGACTGACGTTGATTTTATGATAATTTATTTGTTTGGAATTGATTTACATGTTTGTAATAATAAGGGTTTGGAGTTAAACAACCTAGTTATGTAATTAACGTGCCATGCAGAAGCCTACACCCACTATCTCGGATGTCTCCTGCGCGATTTGCGTCTAAGATTCTTTCGAAGATCCTTTGGCAGACAATGATTATAAAAGTTCGTTGAGATTTTGGTTATAAAGTATTTGATAGTTGGTAGATCAGCTTTGTCATGTAACCACGAGTTTCTAGGTAATTTGGGATAATAGTTATGTTTGATCGCCATCCGAAGATCCATTTTGAACCACTTGCAGGGAGTTGAAGTTGTGTTTTGTGCCGTTGTAGTAAACGGGGGCTGCATATGTGAGTATTGGTCGAATTATGTATGTGTACGTGAGAATTTTGTTGTGTGTTGTTAAATTGCTGTGTGTACAAATGAGTGGGTAAAGTTTACTCATTGCAATCTTAGCTTTGCGCACCTGTTGCACAATATGAGCGTTGGCATTTGTATTTCCTTGTATAGTGTACCCTAGGTATTTTAGGGTATTACTAGGCTTAATATTGTGTTCATTTACGCAAAGCTGAGATTGCAGCGATGTGTTTTTTGTAGTTATCCTTTTGAGTAATATATACTCAGTTTTGGATTCGTTGATGACTAATTTTTGTTTGTGTAAGTATGGTATTATTTTTGAATTTATGTGTGCTTGTGTTGTTTCCAGTGCCTGATCGGGATTCTTTGCAGAAGCAACAAAGCAAGTGTCGTCGGCATACATTGCGGTTAGTAAACGAGGGGATGTTTTTAGGTCATGAATGAATAGGGAGTATAGCAAAGGTGATAATACCGAGCCTTGCGGTACTCCTGCTTGAATTGCGTGAGGTCCACCTATGTGGTTATTTATTTTTGAATAAAAAGCCCTATTTGTTAGGTAAGAATATAATATTTTTATTAGATATACAGGTATTTCTAGATTTATTAATTTGTGTATTAATCCCTCATGCCATACGAAATCGAATGCCTTTTGAATATCTAGGGTTGCCATAACCGATTTGTTTTTATTTTGGAAACCTTCCCTAATATAATTTATGACTCGAATTATGTGTGATACTGTGCTATGGCCACTTCGAAATCCGTGGGGATTATGTTCTGTTTCTCGACAAATTGTTTCAGTCTGTATAAAATTATTTTATCTATCACCTTCGCTATATTATTTAGGAGGGATATTGGTCTATAGATATCTACATAACTTGGTTCTTTATTTGCTTTGCCAATTGGGATGACAATGGCTATTTTGAGCATATCGGGATATGTTCCCGTTTTGATAATAAAATTCGTAATGTAGGTTAACTGTACAATCGCTTTTTTTGGTAGGTTTTTAAGTAAAATATTGTGTAAGGTGTCAGAGCCGGGGGATGTTTTGTTTTTGAGTTGTTGAAACCTGTTGTATATTTCAGTGCATGTTGTTAAGTTTTTTGTATTTAAAGTGTTACGTGAATTTATGTAATGCTGTACTGTGATAAACAAAGTTGCTTTGGAAATACTCTCCGAACTTTTCTGCGATATCGGAAGTGTGAATATATGTTTGATAATTGTAAATTATTTTGTTGATTTCATTGAATTTGTTTTTGAAATGCCGGGCGATTTTCCATAAGGAGTTATCATCTGGTTTCAGTTTACTTAGGTATTCTGCCCATTCGTTGTTTTTGAATTCTTTAACTAGGTTGTTAATGCTGACTTGTTGTTGTTGGAGTAATTTGTGATCATTTTGTCCCTTGTTTTTTGCCATATTTTTCTTAATTTATTTTTTTCCTGAATTGCTTGAACTATGTTATTGGGTAACTTATTGTGTGTTGGTCTTATTTGATTAATTATTGTGGTTTGATCTCTTGCTTTAATTATTATACTTTGTAAATTTTTTATTGTATTAGTTAGTTATTTACTATTTTATTATTTATTATTAAGTTATCGTTTATATATTTTCTATATTTAAGCCAATTTGTATTTTTATAATTATATATTGTGGGATAGTTGGTGTTTTGGGTATAATGGGAGATTTTGAGATGGATAAGGAGTCGTAGTTTAGGTCAGTGAGTGTTTTTATTTTAGTGATGTTACTAATATTTTTTCCTATTGCTATGTCTAGTATGCTTGGGGTATGATTAGCCGCATAAGGGAAATAGGTCGTTTCATCGGTATAAAATATATTATACTCCGAATTATCACAGAATTTCATGAGCGTATTTCCATTAGCGTTGGGGTAGTTGGTGAATCGATCCCACTGCCGGATGTTTGCAGTTGAGATCACCAACTACCAGTACTTTGTTATGTGTATTGAAAATGTTATGTAAATCTGTGTGGGTGATTTTGTTATCAGGCGGGTTGTAAGTTCCCACTATCTTAATTTTATTATCAAAAAGGATCGCGATGTGTTCAATTGATGTGCTATTTTGTTGCAGGATTTTGAAGTTAATACCTTTTTTGATTAATAATGCAATACCGCCACCGCCGGTATCATCGGGGCGGTCTTGTCTATATAGACGATATTTTGGGTTTCTAAAGTTTACAGTTTTGTGTGATTTAAGAAATGTCTCAATTAAAAAGAAAATGTCTGGTTTATGAATTTCGATTATGGGTAATTTATTTTGCACTCCACGTATATTGCAGAATATTATTTTAATGTTATATCGTTTTTGAAAATCTGTTTTTCACATACCTGCCTATATGTTATAGTTGTCTATTCCAGTCACAAAGTTGTTGTAGATCGTGAAATTATCCATTTTGGAGGTAGCTTTTTTTCATTTCCCGCAGAAGATCTCCTACTGCTCTTGAAAGTTGACCAGTGTGTGTAATTCTTGAAACATTTGGTTTATCTCTGTAAATTTGTTTATATCAGAATTTATAATTTGATTTTTTGGTTGAGTGGTAGGTTTAATTGCTTGCGGTTGGGGGATGGTAGTTAGGGGAGTAGTTTGGGGATGAGATTTTGTGGGCAGGCTGGGAAAATCTGAGTTCTTATTGTTCTGTGTCCAAGGGTTGGTTTTTGGAGGGGGTGCGGGGATGAATTTTTGAGGGGTAGGTTTGGTTTTTTGGTTAAAGGATCTCTTCTCTTCTACCCATATTCATCTTTTGATGAACTCAGGGCAGATTTCAGCATTCGCCGGGTGATCCCCATCGCAGTTGGCACATTTCGCAGGAGTTGTTCTTGTTTTAGTGCATTCTGGTGTAAGATGTGGTCCCGCACACTTTAGGCACCTGGGAGTTCTGCCGCAGTTGGATGTTGCATGTCCCCAAAGCTGACATATATGGCATTGGATAACTTGTTTGTTCTGTCTCCTAAACTCCCAGAGTACCCTTGTGTGCTAAATTATTCTCACGTTTTTATTTAAGTAATCGATGGTTACTTTGTTGTCTGTGACTACTAAATACAGGGGACGACCTTTTGTTGTCATCCTGTAAATATCTTTAATTTGAATTTTATATACTTTCTCCATTTCTTCTTTGATGTCTGTTAATTGCATGCCTTCAGCCAGTCCCCTCAAAACAAAGGCATGCGTTTTTTCTTCACGTCTTGCATATGTATGATATTGGACCTTTTCATTTTTTAAAACTTTTCAACTTTTCGAAGTCACCTACATCTTTCGTGAAAATGATTGACGAGTTACTTGTGTATTTGATCTCGAATGGCATCTTGATCTCATCTTTCAGTTTATTAACCATCTCCCGATGGTGGGATACGTTTCCATCAATGACAATTAGTGGGCAGTTAGTGGTAGTTTTTTTGGTCGCTTGTGGGGTAGTTTTTGACCTTTTGGAAGTGTGAGTAACTGCTTCCTCCTCGTCAGTTGATATGTCCGTTGCATTGAATTTTCTAAATCTGATTTTTTTTCTTTTTTTTTGTGTTGTTTTTTTTTGTCATCTTCCGATGTTTCAGATAGAGACTCATAGTTATTGCGGGTTGGTATTGGTTATTGTTTGCGAGTAGTCTGGCTGATAATTTTATTAAATGATGCTTTTTTCTAAGAAATTGAAAACCGGATGTGGTGTTTTCGTCTGTGTCCATTGGTGTGGTCGTTATTTCATTTAAGTCTTGCATTGCAGTGTTATTTTTACCATATTTTTGTTTAAGGTTTGATATTGGGAAATGAAATTATCTTTTCCCCGATTTTCTTCATCTTCGACTTCATCCGCCCATGATTGATTCTCTGCTTTGTGGACGATTGCGTGTACTGTTGCTATTTGATTTGAGGCTGATTTTTCATTCTCCTCGCCGTCAGTGGAAATAGGACTGCTTCTCGGCCCTATTGTGTCTTCCTCCTTGATATTTTGATTTTCGAGATTAATATTGATATTATTAGGTGTGTGCTATTGCTATTGTTACCGCGACAAACGGGAATAATTATGTCCGGGTTTGCAGAATTGTCGTTATCTTTAAAGTAATCGGTGTATTCGATACACTTTTTCTGCCTTTCCATACACTTTTTTTCTGAATTATTTCCTATACTGTTTTTATTTACGTTAGTTTCTAGACATTTTTTATTTACGTTAGTTTGTAGACACTCTTTATTTACGTCAGTTTGTAGACACTTTTCTTGCGTTATAGTTATATTAGCGCTGTCTTCTTGACACTTTTCAGTGTTTACTAGACACTTTTTATTTGCACTGGTAATATTTAATGCTTTGGTTATTATGTTAATGTCAATCGCGTCTAGGCACTTTTGCGGTATATTAATGTCTGTTAAGCTATTATTGTTTGCACTAACCTGATTTAATTATTCGTTTTCGATGTAGGCTATTTTTAAATAGTCCTTGTTTCTGTTTTTTAATTGTAGAGTTTTATTTTTTATTCTATTTATTTCATCACTATATTTCGAAGAACTAGTGATATTCGACGCGATGGCTACAGGCCCTTGTTTATCACTTTGCCCGAGTTTCGCGTCACTTTTATTATCTTTAGCGTTTTTTTTTTGGTTGCGGAAAGTTTCAAGTGTTTGCCGGCCTTTTTTTTATTGATTCTGTGTTTGAACGTACCTTTAACTATGGACGATTTAGAGGAGGTTTTCACTGATACAATTGGTTTATTCACGCACACATTAATGTTTTTATTAAGGTTTTCACTTGTGAAAATTTCGGGTTTGGTTACATTGAGTGAATGAATTTTTGCTTTCAGACGCCGGGTGTACTCAGTCTGAAACGGGATGGTTCCCGTTGTTGGAGGAGACGGTATGGTTAGGTTATCAATGAGTACTGACTCTATTGATTCCCTTTACTAAACACTGTAATTATTTAAAGAACTTTGAAGAAAAAATATAAACGCTTTTATTCACAATAGCAAATCCAATACTCAAACTATTCGGCTTGAGAATTAGCATAGGAATGAATGGCTTCATATTCAAAGTTAACTTAGAACTAAATTTTGTATTCGGTCCGATAACTTGTCAAATTTCACAGTGTCTCCCGGACTATAATAGTTTTAATGTCACATTTTCAACTGATTACTTGTTTATTAACTTAAATTTGAGTAATACCATTTCTCTATTGTATAAAATATATTGGACCAATGGAATCTAGAGAATATGGAGTCAATATTACAGTCACAACACAATGAGAAAATAACATCACATTATTTTTCCAATAATAATATTAACAAAAGATGTATGTATTTAATGGGTTGTACTAATAGTAGAAGATAATCTGTAACATTTTTTTAGCCTAATTTCTAGGATGCTGCTAAGGAATCCTGAAAAACGAGCTACACTTTCCGAAATCTCAAAACATCCATGGCTCAGTAGTATTAATACATTAAATATCGATTCAGTACCTTTAGTTTCTAGAGAAGAATTATCTGAAGAGGATCATAATGTTATTGTTCAAAAAATAGTAAATGGGAATGTTGCTACAAAAGAAGAAATACAGGAGTAAGTGTACTTTTCTATTTTTAATATCATGTTTTCACTTTAAAATAATTTTTTTAACTTTTACAGATCTTTGGAAAAAAATGAATATAATCATATTACCGCCACATATTTCCTTCTTGCCGAATGTAAATTGAGGTACAAACGACAAGATCATTCTGCTAAAAATAAAAGACCTGAAGAATTAGCCGTATTTAAAAATACACAAGATATCAAGGAAGTGACGTCAGTCGGTATCAAGCCAACCTTATTAAATATTCCCCGTACTCCCGGAGATTTGCCCCAGGTAAGTTTACAGAAAGTCCAATTAATAATATTTTATTTACTTCAGTAAATTCTTATGACTGTTTTAAAATGAAAAAAAACTTTTGTTAAAGCAACTTATTAACCATAACTGATTTTAAAAAAATTATGGTTAGAGATATTTTAATAAAAATACGTAATTTGTATGGTGAAATTGGTTGAATTGATTCTTAAAATTCTAAGCTTGTAACTTCAATAGATTTTATTAAAGCTTGAAATAGTGGAATGGAAAATCGGATGTGACTGTGTAAAACAAAATTCTCACATACAAAGCTGTCAAAAAACTTGGATGGTGCATAAATCATAAATGTCACCTTAGGTGTCGATACATGGTGTCCAATTTTGGCATAGAGCGGTAAGACAAATACAACCATATTTCAATGAAGACAGTAAAAAATACTATGTATGATAGCTAATGCATCCTGGTACTGGTCGAACCTAACTTTCCATGAAGATCTAAAGGCACAAGGCTAGAGTCATGTGCATCAGATACTAGAAATTATAGTGCATATGGATTGAAATTGTCTACAAAGCTTATTTAACATGAATTTTCGTGTTTTCATATTTGTCACTTTGTGGTAGGTTTGTTTGTTATTGAGACGTGACACAAATAATAAAAAGCCATAGCGTAAATTATGTTGGAGGACAAAGTTGTTGGTCTGAATTTGAATGTTTGCACAGTTTTACATGACACATATTTTGAAGTTTACATCTTTTATTTTATATTATGATATAATAATCATGAGTAATTAAGGATGAATACCATGTCAAATCCCGCAGTACATCTAATTATTTTTTTAAAGTACCTTTTATTAAAAAAATTAAGAATATTAATGTGGATACCTGATGTGACAGTTCAGTTGTTTGTTAACAAAATAGGCACAATTTGATATTTAAATTCTAAAAAACAATATTTCACCCTAGCGAACACAACTTGGTTTCGAATGCAGGAGATTCCCAACCAGTCAAGCATATTTTGAGAGGTTACGCTTTTTCCATGTGTATTTTACAATTTTTGACTAAACATCAGTTTTATTGTTGTTATATTATTATGTATTATTTTGTAATCACTATTAAAGTACAATCATTGTTCTTTTCATGGAAATTAACACCAGGCAAATGTGGATGTCACCAGTAATTGTTGGAGGGTTTTACTTGTTTTTTGATATCACAATAGTTTAGCTGGAATGAGTTCACAGTTTCGGAATACCGAATGAGATTTCGAGTATTATTTGACTGTTGGCTTATTTCGTCATCCCAAAATAATTTTTTTTTACAATTTACATGTGGCAGGTGGCAGCTGTCAGCAATAGTTTTAATTAATTTCTCGATCTTTTCGTAGGCATGGAGATGCCATAATCTAGTTCTACTCATTGTTTTGAAATTTTTAAGTACTGTTTACGCCCTTCACTTCTTTAAAATATAGAAATTGCCATTAAACTTTAATTGTATTTTCATGCTCTATCTAACAAGAAAACATCGAAAGTGGCGTCATTAAGGCGAGCCAGATGTTATTTGACCACCCATGTTAAGGGTCTCTACTGAACCATTTTTTTTGTAAAATGCATTCATTATGGCTGTTGGTTTCCTATAGATAATAACTTCTTCTTATGTATATAATTGGATTGTAAATATATTCACTTGAAAACTTGAGAAAAGTATTATTTAAATAAATTCATTACTTTAAAACAAAACATAGTTGGTCCTTCGTCGTCGGATTAACTTTTCGAAAGTAAAAGTGAACAAAGATCGCGCAAGTTTATTAAAAATTGCATCCCCGGAGTGACAGTGTAAAGAACTTACAAATCTAAACGCAGTACCCGGTAGCGCGATAAAAAATAGTTCCATCAAGAAGTTCGGCCGTAAGAATAGCAGTTCCAGGCGAACATCAAGGGCAACAGAGAATCAACAACAATGACAAAGAAATCACATAAGGTGGGCGTTCCCTCTATTTTACTTACTTCCTTTACATATTTAATATTGCTTTGTCTGAGTTTATATCGAGTAGCCCTTCCCAGGTACATATTTGATTATTAATATACGAAAGTCGCATTAAAATAAATATCACAACAAATTAAAAAAAACATTTTAGTAAAAATAAAGGCACATCATCTAAATAAATAGAAATACATAAATTTGTTTACAAATTTTGAAATTACTATAAGTATGGAAGAATTAAAAAGAAAGAGAGGGGCGGTGAAGGCAAAATTAACCAGTTTTACCAAATTTTTAAAAGGCACTAATGACAAAATTTAAAATAACGAAATTCCCTCAGAACTTGAAGTTATACAAATCGGAAATCGCTTATCTAATGCCCAATTTTTATTATCAGAGTTTGAAGAAGTGCAAAATATTATTGAATGTAAAGTTACAGATGCTCAGACTGAGGCAGAATATGAAGAGGGGGAAGCCTTTCAGTCGCACTTTTATAATCAAACGGCTATAGCAAAGGGTTTAATACGTAAATTCGCTCCCAAGTGTTCTGACAATGAATCTAATCATACATCACTTCATTCACTTCAAAATAATAATGTCAATAAATTTGCAGGAATAAAATTAAAACCGATCGAAATTCCGAAGTTCGACGGCTCGTATTATAATTGGCTCGAGTTTGCTGATTTATTTGAATCGTTAGTTGATAAAAATTATTCTTTGGACAATATACAAAAATTTCATTATTTAAGATCATCTTTGGTAGGAAGCGCGACACAAGTAATCCGCTCTCTTGAATTTACCAGTACAAATTACCCCGTTGCGCATTTTAATTTTTAATCATGTGAAATCACTGTTCAACGTGGAACCTATATATAAAGAACCGTCGTACAAAATAAGAAATTTAATCGATACCTATTCTAAACATCTCCATTCATTGTCTCAGTTAGGTCAACAAACAGATCACTGGGACGTTCTTTTAATTCACATTATTACGTCAAAATTAGACACATCGACATTACGGGCATGGGAGAATAATAAATCTGACGCAAACAAAGAAGTGCCGAGTTGGCAAGATTTCAAAATCTTTTTAAAATCGCGCGCGGATTTATTAGAAACTTTAGAGTCCAATCAGGCAGATAGAAAACCGCAAAATTCATCAAACTTTAAACATACACATAATACACGCGGTTTTTATGCATCCAATCAATCATATAATAATGATAATAATAATAAGACATATACTCGCAATTGCCAGGTCTGTAAAAACAATCACTCTATTTATGACTGTAAGGAATTCATGTCTTTATCGCCACATGAAAAATTTGATAAGGCTAAATCTCTAAAACTTTGTACAAATTGCTTAAGAGCTGGTCATAATTATAAAACATGCCGTCATAATTATTCATGCAAAACCTGCGGTAGCCGATACCACACTCTTACTAATTAATTGCTGTAATTCATTCACAGTATCTGAAGCATATGAATTTTCAAGTTGGCTCTTAAGTTCTCTATTTTCTTAAATCAACTCATTGTTGTGTTTTCTTACTTCATTGATTTCATGTTGTAATAATGAGTTCCTTTTACGTAACTTTTCCTTTCTCGGCGTATGACTGGACAATATTTGACAAGTTTGAACATCACTAGTAGTAGATCTTCTAGGTGGGGTCTGTATGGGAGGAGAATTTTGCGATGTTGATGGTCTTGCTATGTCTGTTGTAGGTGTTTTCCCATATACAGACGATGTACCTGGAACTACAAACACAAAGTATATGAGAGAGGTCTAGTTCAATGAAAAGTAAAAGAACTACCAACTTTTCATGCAATATCTGATTTAAAAAAATGAATATACCTTCAGCAGTCTGTGATCTTGGCAATGAAAGAAATATTGTCGGAACAGCCTTTTCTAAAAGAAGTTTTCTTTTATGAGGTTGCATAATCATGTCTGGTTCAAAATGAGCACCACATAAACGATGACTACTATTGTAGTTTCTATTTTTGGCATCAAGTCAGGCCTATCGCATGCTTCGAGCCAAACTTTAGCTCTGAAATAAAAACAACAAATTAAATCAATTTATTACCGCATGTAACTAAAGCTCATAAATGTAATATGAAGATCAAATAATAAATTAATATTCACCAACTTATTTAAAGTGCCTCGTAATATTATTTGTATTAGGTACTTGTATTTATTATTGTTTTGTAAAATGTTTTTAAGAGTCCCTATTATAAACAGAAATTTTTCTTGGAATGCTTAATAAATAAAATTAATAGTATTATAAATAACTAAACTCTGCTCAAATAAAATCCTACCTAAGTTAAAACTGGGCAAAATTTTCAGTAAAGGGAACAATATGGAACAAGTGTCACTTTCGGTTCTTGTATTTCGCGAATAAACTATAATGTGATATTGGGTAAAATATAAAATAGAAAGCCTAACCCCCAATACTACGACCCTGCAATTTCTTGCATAATTAGAACTATTAGAGACGATCATTGTTATCAGAGGGAAAAAAAGTTAATGTTTAATGCTTCCGGTATGATTTCACTTCTCAATTCATATCCATGAAATGAGCCCATTGTGGTCACGTACCTACTAAGACATAAGGTTTGTTCCAACCGAAGTAAATACCATTTTATTACCGTACAATCTCAGTAACGCAGCAAATTTGATGTAAATTACACAGACTTATTATATTCACTAATCAGCAGGTCAACTGGGTTTGTATCGTAATTGTATGGTTTTTGTGTTGGTTGGAACAGACCTATAGAAATTAGCAGTTTCCTAAACGCACCTAAATGTATGAAAATACAAACAGTTTCTTATCTTTCTGAATCCTTTGGAAAACGGTAAAAATTTTCATCACAATTATAATATTTAATGTTACATCCACGAACTACACAAATGTTACCCGTTGTCTTATTTTTAATGGTACCCATTGCAAAAAAATGCTTATAAATTATAATAATAATAATGTTTGTTTGTCCGAAAAGCCGTGAAAATATAAGCCCTGTATAATAATGCTATTCGCAAATTCACCACTTGCATTTTGGTCGGATCGCAGCACAGCACTGACCGCCGGATGAGGTACTCATCCGAACGACGTTGTAAGTCACAGAGAACTCGAAGTGTGACGTCACGAGATAACATACTGGTTTGTTCTCTATACTGTGGTATTATCATGTAGGGTTATCGAGCTGTGGTACCAACTAGCCTGAGAAAACAATTACTGGAGGAATTACACAGTAATCACGAAGGTATGGCTAAAATGAAATCAAACGCACGTTCTTGTTTTTGGTGGCCTTTACGTGATAACAATATTGAGCAACAAGTAAATAACTGTAAAATTTGTTGTCAAATGCGTCCAAACCCACCCAAAGCTAAACTTATTAAGTCACAGAATTGTAACTAAATTTATGAGAAAATTCATGCGGTTTTTCTAGGTCCAATTAGAGGCAAAATGATACTTATTATAGTAGACACATATACAAAATGGCTCGAAGTTTTTATAATGAGTAATACTGATTCAGATAACACTTTTCGAGATTTGGATTATCATGTATAGTTGAAACTGATAATGGAGGTCAATTTACATCTGAAAATTTTATAATTGAGTAAAATTTGTTACATCTCCACCAGTTCATCCCTCAACAAACGGGTTTGCGGAAAATTGTATTAAATCGATAGAGTTAGGGCTCAAAAAGGCTTTGTTAGATGAAAAAAATAGCAATGCTTTAATAGAAACTTTAGTTTACAGGTACCTATTTTCCCACCGAAACTCTATAAATGCTACAACTGGTACAACACCTAGTAGTTTAATGTTCAAAACAAAAATACATACACGACAAATTTTAAATTATAAAGGGAAACGAGAGGAAACCTTTGTAGAGGGGAATAGAGTTTGGGTTAGGGATTATAGAAATCCTAATATGAAAACTTGGGTTTAAAATGTAATAGATGAGGTTTTGAATGACATAATTTATTTTTGTAAGCTTGTTAACGAAAATTTAATATGGAAAAGACATTTAGATCAAATCAGACGTAATAGGTCAGAAAAAGTAGAGGAAGGAGTTCAGAAAACCCTTATTGACAAATCTAGTAGTTAGTTTTTGAATGTAAACTAACTCTTGACTCATTACCTGATTCACCAGTATTCTCGGATGTTGCTGAACCAAATGTGACATTCAAAGAACCGGTTATTGAGTCAATTGTTAAGTTAAATGATAATATAGTTCAGAAAGATGCTGAAAAAAATGAAAACTCTGATTGTAAACCTAGTCCTAAGAATGTTTCAGCAGGTACATCTAATTTTAAGAATGATTCAAATAAATTACATATAAATGAAAGACCCAGGCGTATTGTCAAACCACCCCAACGGTTAAATTTATGAGGAGAGGTATTGTAGTGTCGCCTGTGCCTTAATCTTTATATATTTATGTCAAAACTGTCAGCAGTTAGGTTAGAAGATGTTGCTGTTTCTTTATTTAGGGGGTTTATTTTTATAATTATAGAAAGTATAAGTAATCATCGGAGTTTTATTTGCTGACATTACAATGTCAGTATCTTTTAGGCTGCCGTTTAAATTAGTGGATACTGTTATCGAATTTGATTTATTACTTTTTTCTTAATGGTTTCGTTTCCTCTATATGCTTCTTTTTTTGTTAATGGGGTTACATTTGATTGGATAAATCAGCACAGTAAGAATCATTATATTTAGTTATGGTTAAAAACCGGATTATTTCTTTTAAACCTACGTTTAAATGCTGTTTTTCTTTCATGAAATCGAAATTGTAGTGTTTATTCTACAACTTATTTTAATTTGAATAATTAAACTTTAAATTTAATATTAAGTATACGTCCTTAAGAGCCAAACAATCACACTAATTAATTTCGGGAAGTTGGAATTAACCTAATTTCTTAATCAGTTTTTTATTCATTAACTAAATCAACCGAATCAAATCTAAAAATTATCAGTTACAGTAATACTCGTATTTATACTTAATGTTCAATTGTATAAAGTTATCATCATGATTGAGCATTTCAAACGATTATCAACGGAGGATCCTGAAGTGGCGAACCAGTATAATCAAAAGTTAAATGTTATTGTAACCAGAACCTGGAACCTATCACTTTAAAAAGTGAAGACGTCTCCTCGGATGCGACGAAATTTCCCTCACTAACCAATATGGACATTGTTATTTATCTTGTCCTTACTAGAATATTGTTGGATACCACATATCCTTATTTTTATCAGATTCAACAACAGATGGATGTGACAAAGACATTGTTTTGCGATCAGGAGTGCTATAGAACTATTTATAGAGCGAGTATTATTTAATTAAGATTTTTTGGCTTAGGAATCTCCAAAAAGTTTATTGTTTCATAAAAATGTAATTATGCCTGAACTCCTTAGTAAGTAGTATTTTACAAGAAATATGAATGTTACCTCAAGATTTTGTACTTTTTATTCGATTGATGACAAACGACCTATGACTATGCAAAATAGAATGATATCACATGGACTGTTTGGGAATGACAGAAGTTCCTCTACAATTCTACGAAGCCCATAGTATTGTCCAATCTGTTTAAAATAAGTTTGTGTTTGTTTCAGTTCACACTTTTTTTATTTTGTTGTGTATACATTTTTTTATACTATGTTTAAATATTTGGGAAATAAAATAAAACGCGATTCTTCATTGTTTTTAATCTTTATTGGCAAACTTTTCACATTTTCTTTTAAAGTTCCACAAAAAGGAAGGCTTAGTTCTGCCATATCCAAGTCAGTTTGGGACAGTAAAGATCAGATATTTGCTTAACAGTAATATCTTGAGCCACATCATTATTAGCCTAAAAAAATTGAATAAATCAACACCTATAAAATATGTAAATAAACTGCCCAATTACTCTGAAAAAAAGCTAAGGCTTTACCTGTTTTTTTATTTCCGTATCTCCAAAATCATTCAACTGGAGTTGAATGTTTTTGCATATCTCATATTAATAGAAGGGACCCAGTCAGGGCGACCTACATCTTTTATATCTGACGGTTTTCCTTTTAAAATAAATGTAATATATAATGATTCTTCAGGATTCGGTTATTTTCATATATTTATAAACATAGTCAGTGGTATATATCTATTAATTCACCTGTTATAAAGTGTTTTGAGCAAATTCGAACGTACATTAATTTACTCTCAGTCAAATCTATTTTGGTTTATGTTTGAACTTTAACACTGAAGGTATTAATAAATGAAAACTCACTTTATACCTCATTCCACGGCTTCCACAATCAACAACATCACAAAAACTAGGCATTTTAAGGGTCAAAAGATTAAAAATTTTAAAATAAAAATAACTGCCTATTCAATTTTATTATAATAATCCATTTGTTTGTCCTCTGGACGCCATTGAACAGCTGATGATGACATTAGTGTAGAGTACCCTATTGATATTAAAATTATTATTTGACCATGGCAACATAGCGCTGTCACGTGTTAAGTCTTTAATGAGCTGCTCCCCTAAACAGCCGCACGAAATCGTTTGTAAGCTTCACACTTCCAGTGATCGTTTTAGGTTAGGGCACCATCTTTATTGGGTTAGGGTCGTATGTTTATGTCATTTGTGTGTGGCTATTGGAGAGAAAGGATGTATTATTGTATTGTGATTTATAACTGTTCCAGTCTGCCTTGTTAAAATTTGAAAATGAGAGTGAATACGTATCACTGGAATGTATTGTTAGATTTCGCCGAAAATCACCCTTCAATCATCACCAACAAATTTCAAGGGATGTATGGATCAGACCGAGTTATGGAATGAAATTTCAAATAAGCTGAATTCGCTTGGTTATGGTGAAAAAACAATAAAGGAATGGAAGAAGGTAAGAAAAATTATCCAAGGAAACAATGACCAAACAAAATATTACAAATATGTTTGTTACTGATTTTAGACTCTCATCGATTGGAAATCAAAAGTTAAAGCGAAAGCAGGTGGAATTAGATCTTATGAAAGCCAGACTGGGGGAGGCCCACCATGTAATGAACAATTGTCTTCTGTTGAAAAGAGACTATTATGTCTAATGGGAAAATCTTCATATGAGGGTAATCCTGAAAATAAAGAAGTAGGTCTGAAAAAACGTAGACTCAGTGTGAGTATTTTAAAAAAAATACATTATCTACCTATCGCAGCTTATTTTAGGACAACCATCTTGGACAAGAAATGGCTCCTGTAAAAAGAAACAAGGAAGATGGAAATAATAAAATCACCATAATCAAAAATCGAATATTGAAACAACCAGCAAAATAAAGCACATAACCTGTAACCCTCTCAGACTCCTGCCATATTTACCAAATACGACCTAGCTGTCCTCACGGCAAAAATTATTGAGTGAAAATACTCAGGAAAAAAATGATAACACACATGACATATTGAAAAATATGAAAATGACGGTAACTAAACTTCTTATTTCGTCAGCAACACCAGAGTGCTCTTTACAGGATCAAGGTGAAACTGATAAAACTACTGTCGAGCACAGCAAGCGTTCTCAAAAGAAATTGAGGAAATCGGGAAGTACGGACACAATGCTCAGCATGCATAATGATCTAGTCAATATTTTAGAAAAAAATAATACTAATTTGGGATCTTTAGCATCAAGTGGAAAAGAGATAGTGGATATTTTTTGAAAAATTAGTGTTTCTTGATAAGTGAAGAAGTTTATGTTTATGTATTATTGTGCAATAGTTTGTGTATTTTTGTTTCTGTCATTTCAGAGTTTTATACTGGTGGATGAACACTGTGGTGTAACACAATGGAAATTATGTATAAAAAACCTTACCCACTTAATGATACTTTCTTAGATGCGCTTTTTGATAACTATGTTGTCATCATCAGTAGGTGAACTACACTAATTCTGACAATTTAGTTTAAAGTTAATCTACTGATGATGACAACATATTTATCGAAATATGCATTTAGGAAAGTAGTGTTGTGTGCTGATTTTTTTTTACATAACTTCCGTTTCCGAGTTTCTTTCCCCAATTTTTGTAGTTCCAGAGTTTATTTTTAATTTGTTTTGGGAAAATGAAATTAAAAATTCATACACGACTATTTATTTTATTTCTATATAAAAAAGTCACAATTCAGTTGAAATATCTTTCTATTAAAAGCCTTCTTGTTCTTTATTCTTCATCTTCATCATTTCTGACATCTTCAACAGCTTCTACTACCTAGTTGAGAGGTAAAATATCAGGGAAATCATCATTGTTCATTCTCCCTTCAACACATATATTGTGTAAAACACAGCAGGCTACAACTATTGTTCCTACTTTTTCTGGGTCATATTGCAATGTACGTTCACCTAAATAAACATAAGAATCTGTTTTTGAGTACTCCATTGCATCTTTCAATTACATTTCTTGCTGATGCATGTCGACCGTTGTACCTCATTTCCGGTGTTCCCTCAGTAGCAACAGGTACAGGTTTCATGAGCCAAGGCTCTAATGGATATCCAGAACCCCCTAGTAACCTTGAATTTGTATCACTAGCTTCATAACAGCTCTGTAACTTGTGTCGAATTGCTGATCTTCTCCATATATATAAATCACGAGTGGCCCCTGTATATCTAGGATTCACATTTAATATACGCAATTTACTATCACATATCTGAAAAAAGAAAATATCATATTGTGTACATTTTAAGAATTATAGATTTATTACAAGTTTGACATTTTTTGAGTGGTATCCTTTACGATTAACATAATTATGTTCTTCTATCCTGGGGGCTAATATTGCAGTATGCGTACAATCTATCGCTCCAGTAATACCAGGGAACTGGCTCGTATCCATGAAACCTGTTTTTATACGGAGCTTTTCCTCCCTTGTGTCCGGAAATTCTATCCAGGTATCAGATAGAAGGCGTACAATCAAGTCACTGATTTCTTTAACACATTTGCTCACTGTTGTTTGTCCCATTGATATAGCATGACTATGCCCAATGACTCGTTGATAAGAACCATTTGCAAAAAAAATAATGATGCAAAAATTCTTAGCGTTGGATCAACAGCGTTAGAGTGTGAAGAATTGTTCATTTGAGGCACAAGCTGTTGGATCAAATAATGAACCATGTCTTTACTTAATCGATACAGCAATATGAATTGATTGTCACTGACAGAAAAAGGATCACTTTCATTTCCCATCATTCTCCTTTCTATATTTTACTGTAGAATTTGATGCTATCTTTCATTTTCATTAATTTCCTCAAACATTAACCGGAAGCATTGCTTGAATTGAAATAACACACACAACTTGTCTCTGCCGGAAAATATCAATTAACCTCTTTTATCCCTTATAAACATAACAAACGCAAAACAATATTATCGCAGAGAACACGAATTATCCAACGTATATTATTGGAATGCATAGTAATTCACGAAGTTTGCCGAGTTTCAGTTTCTATTATGGAATTTTATTCGGACGTGCTACCAAATTACTCTTAATATTAGTGCTATTCAACGCGACAATCGATTGCAATAATTTCCTGTCATTTAAAAAACAACATGTTCAACAATACATCTTCGATATCAATCGATCACTCTGATTATAATCGGTCTAAAATTATGATGCTATTGAAAACAATCATAAATCGGAAACATGTGATTGGTCGAAAAATGTAAATAAACCACCGTTTGTCTATAGGTTATGTGATGTGAGTGATATTTTGCAATTGTATATTACGTTTTTAGTTAACAGAACAGCTTCTATAAAATTAAACGTAATTAAATGAACTTGTGAAAAGTATGAAATACTCGTGAAATGAACCAAAATAATGAGGTTATATCAATATTGATTTATTTGATTTGTAAACTGACATGACAAATGACCATTTTTTTTGGTCGTTCAACAAACACCAATCCGTCTTCGATTTCGATTATAAACAAAATCGGAATCAAGATCGAAGTGTTGAATAGCACTATTGTCTCTTTCTTATGACGTCACTAAAGTAGAATTCTATTCATCCTGCTCCCTATGCTGAGGCTATTTATATTATAAATGATATTTAGAATATTCTAAAGAGATTAGTCTACAAATATTTTTAATTTTTATAAATAATTCTAATAAAATCATTAAATTTTATTAGTACTTAACTTGAAATACAATAAATTGATAGCTCTGGTTCGAGTTGAAAATGACTGACATATTTTGATGTCATGAAAGGTTAGGTATTTTCATGCAAACATGCTTTTTATCTGATTTTTCTTGTGCGTCAATAAAAAATTCTTATTGGCAGCTGTGTTTTGTGTAAGATGTAAAAAAATTACATTCTTCTACTTTTAATAATCAATTAAAAATACAATACAATATTTTGTATCTATTACCACTTATAAATACTAAAAAATATATTTGGATGCATAAGTTTACATAAAAGATAATTTAAAAAAATTAATTATATGTACTGCCGGACTTGACATGGTAGATATTCAGTCTTAATTGAGTCATTGGTTGAAACGGAATGTGACTGTGACTGAATAATCCAACCGTTCTAGTAAAAAAAAGAAGAAAATATCTACTTTAAAAATCGAGCCTGCTACTGTCACTTATGTCCATTCACATCTGTTGCCAGTTTTTCACATTGCAGTAACTAATTTTGAGTAACATACAAAATTCTAGTGAATTCCCAAATGTACAAGTTAATCATAATTCACAATTCCCCAATATTTTAATTTCATGGCGTGCTGTGATTGTTGTAAGAATAAGAAACCTCAAAAACTCGATTTGGATGCACCAATATTTGATCAAGAATCATACTTAGGACGCGTTCGACACTTTTTCTCAGCCACTAATCCGAAATATTTGTTTGTACCTAACAGCAAATTAGAAGATGCAAGCTATATTGTCAATAGCTACGCTTGCGGTGAAGGATTACCAGAGGGATGTACTGAAGAGGATCTTTGGCAAGCAAAGACCCTGTTCGATTCTACTTATGACCCCCAGACAGGCGAAAAAAAGAGTTTTCTAGTTCGTCCGTCTTCCTACGTCTTTTTGAAGACGTTGATTTTTGCGGGGATGTTATCATTTTACAAAACTATCCCAGGGCTAGCATCTTGGCAAATAGTTAACCAGTCCTTCAATACTTTAGTGCACTTGAATAACAGAATTGACGATCCTGCTCCTTCCATTAAACAAATATCTGTTTCTTACTTATCTGCAACAGGCGCTGCCGTTTATTCAGCTGTGATTCTAAACAAGTACTTAGAAAGGATACATGCATCTAAATTAGCTTTTAGATTAATACCTTTCAGTGCTGTGGCTGCTGCTAATCTGATAAGTATCCCCATTCTTCGTGCACAGGAGCTAAAAGTGGGAAGACCTATTTATGATGATGTCGAAAAAGTGGGAAATTCGAAAGTTGCTGCTAACTTGGCTGTCACGGGCGATGTAGCTAGTAAAATAATGAAAGCTACTCCTCCTTTGGTTATAACACCTGTTGTAATGGATTATTTAGAGAAGCGTGGAACTCTTTGTAGGTATCCGTGGATGCAAGGTCCTGTACCTTTGAGTCTTTTATTTTTGTGCTTGACGTTTTTATCACCTTTAGTTGGAGCGCTTTTCAAACCTAAAGTAAGCATACCTTTCAAACATATAGAACACGATGTAAGGTGTAGGTTAACTAGGAAGAAATACTGCTGCAAACCTCCCTATTTCGTTTATTATAAAACTGGAGCGCCGATTCCGTATTGAATCTTTATTAACTATCATTGTTATGAAGAAAAACTAGAAACGAGGTAGTAGTTAGGAAATATTGTAACTTAATGAAGACAACATGAAACTGTTCAAAGAATGTAACACAAAACTTAATAAAAATATACATAGTACAATAGCTTTTTTATATGTTCAGTGTTTCACGTCATTGTTGTTTAAAATGGAGGTTAACGTTAAGATCACATATCGTAATAATAGAGTTAATTGTTGATTAACATAATTTGAATCAGAAAAGTTCGTTCAGGCAAAGAATTGAGAATAATTATTCAACAGTTACAGAAGAGATAATTTTATCTGGTGACATTTTTATGTAAAATTATGAATCTTTTGTTAACTTTCCATATTTTTATATACTTACAGAGATCCCGCAAATGTAGCATAGTCCAAGAAGATGAAGAAGAGGAGGACATGTCGTCTTGCGCAGTACGTGAAGATTTAGCTCCTACTCTGAATCGACGTGGTTCTCGGTCGGAAGGTCGTTTAAATTTGACGTTACAAGAACGTTTAGCTGAATCGGAAAAAAGAAAACCTGTCGAACTGAAATATCCAGTCAGTGCCAAAAAATCTGTGACGTCGTGTAATAAAAGCCAAAGACCTGAGAGCAAGTCGCAAACGGGGAATTCCAAGCTAGCTCCTCCTGTTATATCGATTTTTACTTCGAGCGAAGAAAAAAATACTCTTAGTTCGGAAGATCTACTTTCGGAAGTTGGTAAGTCTTGATTTATTCTGTTTGTATTTTCATTTATTACTATTCAGTTTTAAATAGAAAAGGCTCGGTACTTTCATATTGATATTAGACTGCCCTGTTGGTCTCTTATTGTAAATAAATGACTAAATTTTTCATTATTCATAAAACGTCTAGAATCCTGCACAAAATCAAGTGTTGAAATTTGTGGGGAATGTGATAAAATTTATAAAGTTGTATGATTATGATGTTTGAAATGTAACAATAAACTGTTATATTTCTTAATGGACTTACTCAAAGATTCGACATTTTCGAATTCTCATAATCTCTTTCTCTCCACAGAGAAAAGTATTCGTCATTGAAGTTAATGGAGTAGTAAGATGAGAGGAACTTTTTGTTGATTTAAATATACTGCAAGCTTTGACATCACATGAACTTAACCTGCCCCATAATCTAACGATCACTACTATTTGTTGTTCGGATTCAAAATTCGTTATTATAATTCTTTTCTTGCAGAAGTATGAAATAATAAGGTTGAAATACACCTATGATGGCAAATAACAAGGCTCGTGTTTTACTTGTATTACCATGTACTCCGCTGGATATATTATTATGGGAGCTGTTGGTTCATTGTCTATATTTATTTCCATTTATTTTTGCTTGTATCCTACAATTATCTAATTGCCGTGTTAAAGGAATAATACAGTCTCACCTTTTTCTTTAGTTACAAAGAAACTGATTACCCTGTGTGGTTAATATTTATTAATTAACATTTTTTTTTAAATCAAACGAACTTTTTTTGCCAATAACAGATATATTAAGCACTTCTTGAACACACTGTATTAGCAATCTAATTTCAATGAAATAGTAAATATGTAAAATTAGATGATTCCTGTGGGATAATATTTACACTTCCAGTAGATCGTCTATGTAAAATCCTCACCAAGAAAAAAGTTTAGGAGCAACTCTCTAGATTAGTGTTAATTGTTGATTTACTTATAATTTGTATCATAAAACTTATTTTTTTTTAGAAATCAACAACTCCCGTCATACAATCGTTACATGCAATACGTCATATGAACGCAGAAGAGCAAAATTTCATAAAAGTCGAACAGCTTCGTGTAGTTCTTCAGATGCTAGTGATGACGATAGCGAGAAACGTAAAAAACGCGCTCAGAAATTAAGTACACCTTCTAAATCCATTGAAACGCGACGTGATAGTCATGACGATAGCAGTGATTCACAGGTAAATAATTAACAAACAAACAAAAAGCAGTACACAACAGGTTTGCAAAAAGCTCCACCTCCTTCTAGAGAAAGTTCTGGATATGGTCAGATTCGTCCACTTATCTCTTTCTAAACAAACCCACCAAACATCAAAATCTTTTTAAAATGTGTTCTCATTATTTTTCGACATACACAACAAAACCAAACTCTGATATCCAGTGTACAACTTAATGATGATTTTTCATTTTATGGTATGAAATCGAAAGGACACATTCTCCAGCAGATACATTTTATTAGAGAACTAATAATAAACAAACCATTCATATTCTATTTTTGATCAAAATTTTATTACACTTCAATAGAATAAGTTCCTCATTTAACATTTAAAACATATTGTCACAAATATGTCAATGTCAGAACTGTTCAGCCTTGTATTTATTCTATGAGTGATTTGTGTGTGTTCTGTGGTCTTATTTTATCAGTTTTCTGTCATACTTGTCATATTTGTCATACTGAAGTTTGGTTGTAGCTTAGGTTAACTGACATTAGATTTATAAAATTCTAGAACTGTCCCGAGTTTTCTAGATTAAATTTTAGAATATAAATAGGTTAGACAGCCCCGGCAGTTAGTTAGTTGTTAACCAGAGTTGGTATTCGAGTGAATAAATAGTTGTGAAGAAAAAGCAGCAGTGAATTTGTAACATTTGGTGTCAGAAGTGGGATTTTGGGAAGAGAAAGGATTTTAAGAAGTGCATGCCCGTGTATACTGGATCTAAAGTAGCAGAGATGGACGACATAATGGGAATGTTAAAGGCGATGAAGGCGAGTATGGAAAAATTGGGTAAGAACCAGGCGGAGATGAATAAGGGCCAAGAAAATATAAGAAAAGAAATGGAAAATATGAAAGAGGATATGAAGAATCCATTAGCTGAACAAGCAACAGGAATTAAAGAACAGGTAAATGAAGCAGTAGAAGACATTAGAAACGAAGTTGATGAATTTAAAATGGAAACAAAACAAGAAATAGAGGTTATGAAGAAGAAACTTTAACAGCTTGAATCAAATGGTGACTCGGTAAGAAGATCTGGTACTGTCGGGATGGAAGAATGTAATTTTTCACCATCAAGAGGTAGTCCTCATACCTACGATGGTAAAACGTCATGGGACACATATAAGAAGCAATTTGATGCCACAGCCAGTGTGAATAAATGGTCAGATGAAGAAAAGGCTACAGCACTGGTGGTTGCGTTACGAGGTGAGGCGTTGGATATATTGCAAACGTTGACTGAATACAAACACAAATATTACCGAGAGCTGGTTCTACATCTGGAAATGAGATTCGGGAATAAACACGAGTTGACGAGGGCCTGCAGCAGTATGAAGCCGATATAGCCCGACTGGTGCAAGACTTTATGGAACAACTAGGTGTTCAGATATTTATCGATGGTATTCGGGAATACGAAACCCAACAGACTTTACGCCTAGATACGACGTTAAATGAAGCCCTAACAACTGCTTGGGAATTCGATGCAGCTAAGCAAGCATCGAGGGGACATGTGAGGGTACGGCAGATACGAATCTTTGACAGAGGGGAATATGGACAAGTTAAAAGCTGCAACAATGTTATGTTGTTGTATCTGGAGATGATCAAGCTCTTAATAGTCTAATTAGCGATTTTACAGAAAAACTTTTGGCGATACAACAGAACCACACCCAGAAGAAATAAGGTAGGGGTTTTCGGCAACAGAATCCTTTGGAGTGCTGGAACTGCGGGGAAAAGGACACATACGGCCTCGGTGTCCCAAATTAAGGAGCGAAGCTGCCTCTATCCATCAAGACCACCAGGAAAACTTGAACTAGTCAGCTTCTAGGGGCAGAAGCTGGCCAGGACCTACCAAGTCCCACCTTCAAGAATTAAGGTATCCCGGTTTAGACAAGATGGTACTAGCTTGGTAGTGTGTGGTGAAATATGCGGCCGGGATTGTCAAATGGTCATCGATACAGGCTCTTACCACACCATAGTAAATTCGAAGATAGTGGCCCACTGTAGACTACAACCTACTGCGAGGAACTTCATACTGGAAACCGCAGGGGGAGAAACTCTGCCTGTAACTGAAGTTCACAATGCCGAGATTCGTCTAGGAAGAACTGTTTTTCGCCATGAAGTTTTTGTGGCTGATATTGTGGACGATGCACTGCTCGGACTGGGACTAATGGAGCAGCACGGATTCAACATAAACTTACCTGATCGTGTCCTGAAACCCAGACAAGCAGAAATCGTTTTGTCAAAAGCCGAAGCTATGGAAAATGTAAGAAGAGTGAGACTTTCCGAAGACGTTTTATTACCAGCATGGTCGGAAACGATTGTGAAGATAAAATTGGATGGCGACACTTGCAACGATTATGTGGACCTGATAGCACCCGATACAGAAAGTGAAGAATTGGCCAAGAAAGGAGAATTGGTAGCAAGAACATTGACTAGAAAGAAGCAAAACATAGCCTATGTAAGGATGTTGAACTTGAAGGATTTTGACTTGAAAATCCAGAATGGACATCAGATTGGACACGCCCAGACTGTGACGACTATTTCTAAATGTGAAGAGGGTAGAAATGAAGTCAACGAGAGTACATCGAATGAACTTCCTGTCAGTTTGGTGCAGCATAAAGAAAAGTCAAGACCGCTGTTATAAGATCAAGAAGTAGAAGTCTTTGAAGATCTCCTGTGAAAGCACAAGAATGTCTTCTCACTGACTGATGACGACATAGGCAGAACAAATATCGTTCGGCACAAAATACTGGTGACAATGTACCGATTAGGCAGAGACCAAGAAGAATTCCATTGGTGAAACAACAAGAAGTCGACGACATGCTCCAAGGCATGAGGGACCAAGAGGTGATTGAATCATCTAATAGTCCATGGATGTCTCAGGTCGTATTAGTAACGAAGAAGGACGGATCAACAAGATTTTGTGTAGACTACCGAAGACTCAACGAATTGTCGAAGAAAGATAGTTACCCTTTACCCCGAATCCACGACACAATAGACACTCTAGCTAATGCCAGATAGTTTTCAATGCTGGATCTCAAGAGTGGTTATTGGCAAGTAGAAATGGACCTCAAAGATAAGGAGAAAACTGCATTTTTGACTGGAAATCGCTTATGGCATTTCAACGTAATGCTGTTTGGTCTTTGCAACGCACCGGCCACCTGTGGCTAATGGAGACAGTACTAGAAGGACTTACCTGGAAAACTTGTCTTGTATACTTGGATGACATCATAATATTGGGAAAATCTTTTGAAGATCATCTGTGGAACATCGAGGAGGTCCTTAGGAAATTGAGAGCTGCCAACCTAAACTCAATCCGAAAAAATGTAACTTTTTCCAAAAAGATGTCGAATACCTAGGTCATGTGATTTCATCGGATGGTGTTAAGACAGACCCGAAGAAGACAAAAGTAATAAGAAATTGGCCAGTGCCAAAGGACAAACATCAGCTACGAAGTTCCTTGGGCTTATGCTCCTATTACCGAAGATTTCTCCGAGGATTTGCTGACATTGCTAGACCATTACTTCGTCTATCCGAAAACGACCAACCTTTTGAATGGACATTGAAATGTCAAGAAGCCTTCGACAATCTGAAAGAAGCATTATGCACACCCCGATCCTTGCTTCTCCTCAACCTGGAAACGTTTTTCTAGTAGATGCAGATGCCAGCAACACCGGAATTGGAGGAGTTCTGTCCCAAGTACAAAATGGACAAGAAAAAGTCATCGCGCACTTCAGCAAGGTTTTGTCGAAACCCGAGAAGAACTACTGTGTTACAAGGAAATAATTATTGGCTGTCGTGAAAACAGTAGAACATTTTCATAAGTATCTATATGGGCAACGATTTACATTGGGAGCGGATCATGCTTCTTTGAAATGGTTATTTCAATTCAAGAACCCTGAAGGACAAATCGCTCGCTGGCTACAGCGTTTACAAGAATATGACTTCAAATCATACACCACAAAGGGCTTCTTCATGGTAATGCTGACGCAGTTTCAAGAAGACCGTGTCCAGAAAAATGTTCCCACTGTTCGCGAGCTGAAATAAAAGAATTTAGGCATCTGTGTCGAAAAATAACCGTTGTCACCGATGATGACTGGGAAGAAGGAATTTGCATCCGAACAAAGACAAGACGATACTCTAAAAAGAACCATCCAATGGAAAGAAAATGAACATAGACCAGCATGGAAGGATATCTCTGACCAATCGCCGGCTGTCAAAGGATATTGGGCGCTATGGGATTCGCTGATCCTCGAAGATGGCGTACTGAAGAGAGTATGGGAGAGCATAGATGGCCGAGATAGTCAAAAACAGCTGGTAATTCCAAGGGCTAACAAAATCTGAGAGAGGTTCTACTTGTTGGGAAGTCGAGCCGACATAGAAGATTTGTGTCGACGGTACCACGACTATTCTAGTAGTAAAGGACCTGAGACGAGGAGCAGAGGCCAGATGAAGCAGTACAACGTAGGAGCCCCTTTTGAGAGAATTACCATCGACGTTGCGGGACCATTCTCCATGACAAAGTCAGGAAATCGTTACCTCTTTTTAGTAATGGTTCATCAGTAAATGGCCAGAGGTATACTCCATCCCAAATTAAGAGGTAGCAGACGTTCTGGTGGAGAATCTCGTCTGCAGGTTTGGAGTGCTCAGGGAGCTGCATTCAGACCAAGGCCGCAACTTCGAGTCAGAAGTGTTCCAGAAAGTCAGCAAACTTCTGGGAATAAAGAAGACGAGAACTACGCCCCTGCATCCACATTCAGATGGCATGGTGGAGAGATTATACCGAACCCTGGAAAACAACCTCAGAATCTTTGTCAATGAAAATCAGACCGACTGGGATCGCTGCATACCATTTTTCCTTTTGGCGTATCGAGCAGCAGTCCATGAAACCACTGGTCGCACTCCAGCAAGCGTTGTCTTTGGAAGAGAATTACGTCAACCAGCTGATCTGCGGTTTGGGCCTCCAGAAGAGCACGGGGAGAATGTCGAAGACTATATTTCCAAGTTGGCTGTGAAAGAAAATGACTTTTGAGAGTAACCGTTCCAAGATTCGCCAGAGCCAACACTGAAGGTGATGAAGTATGGTTGTACATCCCGGCGAGGAAGAAAGGGCGGTGTCCCAAGCTATAGAAGTCATGGGAGGGACCCTTCAAAGTTGTAAAGAGGCTTAACGACGTAGTCTACTGGATCCAGAGAGGACCTCGAGCGAAGATGAAGGTTAGGTCACCTGGAGAGGCTGGCCCGATAACACAGAGCGGACCAAGAGGAGTAGTGGAGCCGCTGATCGGGGCGATCACTTCTAAGGAGGGGGCAGTGTCACGAATACGCCAATGTCAGAACTCTTCAGTCTTGTATTTATTCTATGAGTGATTTGTGTGTGTTATGTGTTCTTATTTTATCAGTTTTCTGTCATATTTGTCATACTGGTTTAGTTGTAGGTTAGGTTAACTGACATTAGATTTATAAAATTCTAGAACTGTCACGATTTTTCTATGGACTTCTCTAGATGCGCAATTGTAAACGTTCTCGTGTTTTCTAGATTAATTTTTAGAATATAAATAGGCCAGACAGCCCCGGCAGTTAGTTAGTTGTTAACAAGAGTTTGTATTCGAGTGAATAGTTGTGAAGAAAAACCAGTAGTGAATTTGTAACAATATGCTGAATGTAAAAAATATATTGTGTAGTATTCTTTTGGAGTCAACTTTGGATTTCCCCAAAACCCAGATATCCACGTTCGTCATATAAGCATTCCATCTTCAAATGAAGCAGAATAAGACACTGTGCATTGATATATTTAGGATGAGTAGTATGCCTTTTACATAAGCATTCTTCTGCACTTTGGTTTTGTTAATTTGTGTATCGGTCTTAGGTTTTTAGCTGTGGGTAAAAAGGCACTTCTTGGCGTGGAATTATTTCTGCTTCTACTAATCTCAGTGTAGGATAGTATATGTTGTTACTATTTTCTGGGCGCTACTAAGGAACAGCACTGTTAATTAGAACCCAACATCCACCACCTCCTTGCTTTAATTGGTGTTTTAGTAGCAATAATTGTATTGGTTGTAATTCAGTTTTTATTTGAAACATATCTGGGTGTACAGTTAGTTTGAGTGTAATAAGTTTTGTTGAATTTATTTAGGAACCTGGTACTGGACAGGGACCAAGTGGTTTCACTAATTTGACCAATAGTGGCGTAACCTTCGATTCCAGCTCTAGTAATAATGATACACAAGAACAAAACAAACAACAGGAGTCATGTAATGATAAAAATGAGAGGAATCATACCAATACTTTTGAGAGAAGTCAAAGGTAATAATTAAAGTACTTGCTTGCTGCCTCACTGTTTTTTTTCAAGTGTTATTTTATTTCACTGCTTATTAGGATTGTTTATACTTGGTCTGTCTAATATTAAGTTATATGGTGCTTATAGCATCAGTATTGATCAAATGTAAGTGGTTGCTTAACTATTTTAAGATAACAAGATACATTTTATTTTTAACACTCTGCAAGTATTTAATCAGGCACTTCCAAAAATTCTGTAATTATTTAATCAGGCACTTTAAAAAAGGACTACAAATGGATTATAATAAAACAAAAACCCTAACCAATCAACAATAACTAGAAATGAGAGTGGGATCGACAACTGTAGGGGCAACTCACGGGCATATTACGCAAAATATCATGAAGTAGAATAAAGAAAATAATACCGAAAGTATAAAGTGATGGATGAGATTGACATGGGCATGATTTGAATAGCTTTCATCATATATATTGAAGAATAAAAGATACTGCCAATCTGTGAAAACAAAAGTTTTCAACCAGTGTGTAATCACCATCCCCACATATGGCTCCCAAAATTGAATATTTACAAAGGTAAACATCGATAGAATGGAAAGACAAATGCTAAATATCAAACAGGCAGATAAGAGCAGAAATAGCTGGGGGGAGTTTCTAAACAAGTGGTAGAGTTAGAGTGAAAATTCGCTGAATGTATACCTCAAGACAAAAAGATGATGGATAAAATGAACACTAGAGATCACACAAAATAATATACATTATTTATTAATTGAAACATGATGTAAGAGTTTGTATGTTTGCGTTTGTTGGTCATGTGTTAAGATGTACTTGATTACATTTTACTGCTTATAATGAATAATCAATAACTTTTATTTTTTTCAGAATTTGTCGGAAAAAGGGTAGCAAAACCCGTCTTCGGGAAAGTCAGTCTCTCAATAGGATAACAGAAGTCCAAGAAGATAACATGCAAACCTTAATTGTTTCAACTACTCCTTTGGGCATGCCTGGGTCGTTAACACCGAAAGTGAAGAGCGTAGGTGCCAAAATATTACACGGCTTTGGCAGATCTTCAAAAAAACCTCAAGAAAAAATAAAAAATTACGACGAGAAGTTGAGATTGTCTAGAAGGGATACATTAGATGAAAAATTAGAGTGCAATAAAATAGAGAAATGTGGGATCAGAAAAATCAGAATGTTAGGTAAATATTTTCACGTTCAGAAGAAACTTTGTATACCTTTAGCCAGTTTATTCAGAAGAAACAGCTTGTATAAGGCTCAATCGTGCAGCTCATTGACTAAAGACAGAATATTGACGAATTCCAATATCTTACAAACTAGAAGTAGACCAGCGAGCTGTATAAAAAGTGACGGTGACATAAATCAAAATGAACCATTGAAACCCTTTGTTGAATCAAACAAGAACGTTCTTGACAATGTATGTAATGAACTGAAGGATATATGCACAGTTCAGGTGCATCTCGGGCAAGCCTCAAAATGTAGTTTCTGTTAAAATGCCCATAATCGGTTACCAAAGCTATATATGGTGGTTTTTTTCTGTGTGATAGGTCTCGATGACAATCGCGTCCAGTGTCAAAAAGCATAACAGAGGAGATATGGTTAAAGTGCCCTAAAAAAAAATTGAAATTAGATTTTTTTGCAAATGATTTTTAAATATATTTTGTTGTACAATGATTTGAATATTTCGTGTATAACAAACTTCAATGTTACCGTGGGTTTTAATAGTATTGATATGAAGGGAAATTTAGCCAAAACGAACTTTTGAGTTTTGATTGAACGATTTTTTTTGTTGTGTAAAATATCCTTTTTGTATTTTAAATAACTATTCCGGTTTTTTTGACTTTTTATTTATCAACAAATTCAACTATTTTTTTTTGACCAAGAAACATCAGATACAAAGGATATTTTTTTAAAATAAACAACCTTATAAGTAAATATATAATAACAAATCAATAACAGGTTGTATAAAATATAAAATCATGGTTTTATTGGAAAGAATAAACAATGGTAGTTCTAAATGAATAAGGAACAGAATGTCAAATATACTTTGGAGGATACCTCAACCCAATGGTTATCATAAAAAATAATGTGATATGTTGTAAATAATTTATTGAATCAATTTTATTACTGAATACTGACAAGCAATAATTTAGATATTTTTTATAAAATGTATTTAAATGACATTTTTAACATTTTGATAGTATTACTATTAGGAGCAATTTGGGAATGAAACAAAATATCAATCAAGTTCCAATTTAGAAGTTTTGTTGGATTTTTTAAAATATAAATATGTGTGACATTAGTTTCTATTGGAAATAATAAAAAAAACTATTTTAATATATGATAATAAGATATTTGAGTAAATGGAAAAAGGTATCCCAGCAAACACTTTCGGTCGGCTTTCTGCTGGGCCAGTAATTGGCAGTACGGCAGAATACCTGTATACGGCAATGGGCCAGTAGCAATAGGAGAATCTGGCCGGCACTAGGGCCATTACATATATGCCAGTGTATTCAATACAGTTATAATGCTGGTCCACTACTGTAGCTTCTGAATTCAGAAATCCTATGCTGGGTCGATACATGTACACCAGCATATCCATCACAGTTTTTATGCTGGGCCACTGCTGTACTTTCTGAGATTTGACAACATATACTGGGCCAGCACATGAATGCTAGATATGCAATACAGTTTTTTCGCTGGGCCACTACTGTAACTTCTGAATTCGGAAAACATGCTGTTCTGGTATATGTAAACCAGCATATCCATCATAGTTTTTATGCTGGACCACTGCTGTACTTTCTGAATTCTGACACACACAAAACATATATATGCTGGGCCAGCTCACGTATGTCAATATATCGTATACCATTTTTATGCTGGACCATTACTGCACTCTTAGGACTAGTGGGTTTTGCAGTATACTTTTTTAAAATATGGTGGTAGGAATATTTAAAAGAGCTAATTAATATAAAAGTAAAAATGTATTTTGGTATAAATACAAATATGGATTTAAAACTAAACAAAACAATATTCTTTTCATCCATTATATATAGGTTTCTAAACTTTTACTTTACATCGGCGCCGGTATTCTTTTCGCCCCTTCTTATTCTTTTGCGTCCGCCCATGCGGTAGGATGCTGTTCTCAGTCACACTTTTATAATACTACTGACATCACTTTCGGTGGCATTCCGAGTTACCGGATTCTTGCGAAGACAAGCTAGAAAATAAATTGGGTTCAAACAAAATACAAAAATTCCCGTGTAATTTCAAATCAATCACTACTAGTACTAGGTGTACCTCTGTAAAATGTTGCGACGTGTCCTATGAAATTGTTATGATGATCTGTAAAAAGAACGAAGCAAATATCTATCTATATCATACTAACCCAAAATAAGTTTTGTAATATTGGTGAGACTGCTGAAATCCTCCTTGCCTCTCCCAGTCCAATTAAATTTCAGGCTTAATTTGTGGGACATTCTTTTCCCAATCAGCCTTCTTGTCCCATCATTAACATCTTTACCACCAATATTTAATAATGAAGCACACTAGAAAGAAAACATCTAATAAAATATTCCATTTTTGTTAATAACATATGATTTACAATATTTTTAAAAAACTCTTCATCACTGAGACGGTTATTAAACATTTTTATGTCTTCCACTATTGTAATGGGTAAACTTATACCATCAGGAAGGCTGCACTCCCTTCATCTTTCAGTGTGTATCTTTTTGTTATTTGAATGAAAAATGTGATGTCTTGGGACATCACTTCTAATTTTAGGTATAAAGTCTCCAACAATGCTAGAAATATAATTCCATGATTATAATAATGACACATATTAGTTGTAGAAGTTGTAAGAAGCTCAACTCATATTTTTAAATTGTTTATTTTGAAATGTTAGAAAGCAAGAAATGTAATTACCAAAAATTGATAAAACAGTTTTACAGTTAAAACACTTACTTTTATTTTTTTGGCAGGTTTTGCAACAGAATTAAAGCTAGTTGTCCAGTTCCATCACTAGTGGATGCTGACCTCTTTTCAATGGCCTTGTGTGTCACTGGAGTAAGGCTATCGCCTGCTCTGAGTCTTGAAGAGGTCTTCACTTGAGTATCTAAAAGTTATATACTTTTTCAGTTCTACACTACTTAGGTACCATGCCATATGATAAAAATAAATATCCACATTGATACATTCATTTAGACTTACATATACAATAGAGTTAAAAGTGATACAAACTATTAACATAAATCTACAGGAGATTATTAGAAACATTAGTGATCTCTAACAAAAGTTATTGTGCATATAGCTGCTCAGTTTTAGTTAATATTCATAGGATGATTTATTTTTCCAAAATATTTGCTCACTTGTATCCCTTTTGGATCCTTTGCGCCAATATTGGTTGGAGTCAATTCCACAAATGTTGGAGGAGTTGGTGGTAAATCCTCGGAAGAATCGCTATCACTGCTATATTTATTTCCATTTTTTAAAGAATCAAGAAACTTCCTTACAGGAGTGATACATTTTGCTTTTCTTTTTCCTATGGCATGTTCATTGAAACAGCTATCACTTGAATAGGCACTGCTTATTCCTCCCTCTTCAAAAAATTTGAGCTTTAAAACAGCTTTATCATAACTATCTGAAATGATTGTTATCTATAAGTAATCAACATAAATTAGCCAAAAAGAGAAACAGTAAAAACACTTCTGCCTTCATATGGATTTAAAAAGTACCCCTGTATAAAATAAATAAGTGTACCACTTGCCTGATTTGTCCTTAATATTAATATTGCACCGGTCACAGTCATCTTTATCAAACTCTACTTTGTTTATGACTGCCTTCCTTCTCTCTTCATCTGTTTTAAATTTTGGCCAGTAGCAAATTGTATTCTTCAGCCATTTTGATGGCACTATAGACATGGGTAGAGACCCATCTATTGCCTCATCGGGAAACTCTACCAAACAATATTCTCTGAAATATTTTTATAGTAAATTAAAAATAGCTATCTTACAGAAAAAGTAGAATAATGAATTGGTTCCTCAAAAATTTTAAATAAAAAAACTATAAGCTCAAAAGTATTCTTTACATCTTAAAAGTAACCATAGTGGCTGGCTGCAAACAAATATTAAGGTTCAAAATTATTGAACGATGAAATAAAACAATATAGTTGGTTTAAATCTTCATATATTTGAACTAATGTTCAATTTAAACTTGTTGACCAATAGTTCAAATATATGAAGATTTAAACAAACTATATTGTTTTATTTCATCGTTCAGTATGGATCTTCATCAAGTAAAAGCCTCATCTATTCAATTTTCAAAATTATTCTCACATTAAAATAAACTATAAACACAAATGTCGTTCCTTATAACTAACACATATCTAACAGTTTTCAAATAGAGTTTATATCTGATGTATTAAAAGGGAAAATATAAATTTATCATTGTATGGTATCACCAGTCCCTTATACGCAATTTCTGTACTTGAAAACGTTTCTAAATTATTGTTATCAAACTTTATTTCATACAGTGAAACAAGTTTGGGATTCATTGGATACATGGTAAATGGCCCCTTTATTATGCATTTGTAGCCAAGTATATGTACTGTGCCTTTCTTTTGTTTAGAGTTACTAACAGCTATAAACTCAATAATCATTATATGGCCATTTTTTAAAATTACCACATTATCACCAGATTTATTAGATAAGGTGTAGTCATTAAACACAATTTTTCTATAAAAATTATGTTTCTTAAACCTTTCTAATATTAGATCTACATTGAAATCTATTTTAATTGGTTGTCCAATAGGTTTGAATACGTCCTTTCTTTTGTTTGGCATTTGCACTTGACAATCTATTTCATGCATTCTGTTTACAATCTGCTGCAAAGGACAATTTGATTTACGCAACATACGTTTCAAAGTCTGAAGATAATTTTCAAAATCGAAACAACTGATGTCATTAAGATTATGAAATTTAAGTGCATCATCTGGCAGATGAATTAGAGAATGAGTATTATATATATGCAGAAATCTTGACCATATAATTTAACAGAACATTTGACAAATAAAATAAGTAATTGTTTGGAATACTCATTATAATTTCTATTTAAATCTGTATTCAATAAAATTGTTATTCCAAATTTAAGCAGCATAAAATGTGCATACAGTCGATTGGGCAAAATATTTTTAAATAAAATTGGGCCAACATATAACAAAAATTGTCTCAGTTCTGTAGCCTTCCATCTTTCTAGGTCTGTAAGTGATCTTGGTTTTCGGTTAAATTCAGTTGGCCAATATGTATTTTAATTATTGATGTTCTGGTTTAACTGAAGAATATTCAAAGGGGAAAATTTGTAAGCTCTTGCACCATCCCTCCATATAAATAATAGTTTTCGCATAACACCCAAACATACTGAGTGCATATGTTATTCGCAATAACCGAAATCGGCCGCTGTCCGAATGTTTTGCCCACAACGCGTTTTGTGTATTGCAGTTTACCCACGAAGCGATTAAGAAGATTTCTAACGAGCAGTGAGCAAAACGAATTACCCAGAACGCGTTGTGGGTAAACTACGTTACTCAGGAAGCGAAATTATATTTCGGGCGGTTTTGTTTCGCATTGTGGATCTTTTCGTTTACCCACGTCGCGTTCGGGCTTTTACGTTATACCCAAAATGCATTGTCAGTATCTTGACGAACGATTAATAATCCATAACAAGCAGTATAGCGAAACACGTGCGTAAATATTGGTTATGTTTTCATTTATTGTGTGTTTTGTGTACCGGCAATTGTTTTAAACAAGATGAAAGCTGAATTTGAAGAAAGATTGCGGTAGTTGAAAAGTTAGCAGCTAGTTGGTCCGCTCTCAAATTGGTCCATGGCAAACCTCGACACTCCCAAAGTCAGGTTCCGTTGAACGAGGAAATCAAGATGTTCGTGATAGTCTTGTAGCCTGGATGTCAGACAATCGATGATAGAACTGGGCAAAAGGTCTTCGCATTATTCAAAGCACAAAAAATCGCAGTTTCCACACGGGTATAAAGCGGACACCTTATGAGGCTATGTTTGAAAGTCCGCAAAAAAATGGGCTATTGGATACATGTTTAGATACCTCTGTCATTAATACAATTAAGACAGAAGAACAACTAGAAGAATATTTAAAATTAATAAAAGAGTCTTTGGAAGCAAATACCATAAATGAGGAACCTAATTCGACAATAACTGAGTCGGAATTAGCAACTGATACTGACAGTATGACCAAATGTTTTATTCGTGATATTATGTATGTCCCTTGTATCCAAAATGTATGTATTGAATGCAATGAGTCACTTCATATCGAATGTGCTGCTAATTTGGATTTACTAATGTGTAAATTATGTAGCAATAAAAGAGCAGCTGATACGGAGAGTAGAGGTTGCAAACGGGGGCTAGAAAAACAGGCTGATAAAATGCTTGCCCAATCACAACACAAATTCCCACTTGCCAATATAGGTGACAATGTTTTAGTAAATATACTAGAGGTAGATCGGGGACGTCTAGCTCCTAGGAATGTATTAGCAATCATTATAGACAAGACTGACCAAGGTTTTTATATTCTCGGTACTAAAAATGGAAAACTAAAACGATTATATAGCCGAAATGTGTTTGAATTATCAACTTCAGTATTTTAAGGAAGGTTTTTCTGGTGTAATTGTTGTAAAGGGTGCCACACAAAACCATGTAAGTGTCTAAAATAAAATATTAAATTGCAATTCAAAATGCCATCAAAGCACGTCTTGTAAAAATAAGTAATATATTTTTTTGCTTTTTTATTTCTGGTTTTTATATTTCCCTTTTATTTTTTCTGTTTTTTTTTATTTTAATGTGTTTTTTATGTTTATTAACATAATTATGTTATATATTTTAATGTTCCGCTAAAATACATATTTTTGTTTAATTATTTGTTATTTTATTTACAACGTGTGTAACGATGTTACTTTTTAATGTTTTCATTTCCAGCAACCATGCAGTATAAACTTCATTTTATTTAATAATTAAATCGCCTCTCTTTCGAAATTTAACTCTGAGTATATATTTTATATAAATGTACTGCTCCTGAGACATCCGGTATATCCTTTCGTCGAGTTCACTTAAACCAGTCTGCTAATGTGCGCGCATTTTCAAAATTTTAAGGAGGAGACTTCGTAAGTGGGGTAGAAGAATTTAATAAAAGGACGTAGCATACAGGTAAACGGAGCTTTTTCTTTCTTTTCCTGCTTGAAAATTACTTTGTGTTTACGCCGAATACTGTGGCTGGTTTTTGTGAACCAGGTAAGTGGATATAATTTTTTTTTTCTGTGAATAGCTAATATCATCCAACGCTTAGCCGCTTTTATTTTAACGTTTGAATTCATAGTATTTGTGTACAATTCCGAAGTTAGAACATATAGTTTTAGATACAACATATAGAGTCACTTTTATCTGAATATTTAATCCCGTCCAACAAGCCGTTGTACTGTTAAAAATTTAGTTTCTTTTGCATTTGCTTAGAAAAATCTCATCTGGATTCGCTGCTGAGCAGGGATCAATTCGAGAGGCCTCTAAGGCAGATTTAATTTAAGGGATACGAAATAATCACAGAAGTATTCGCTGCTGAGCAGGGATACCCAAGAGAGGTTTTCGCATTCTGCTGGTAGTTTTCATTATCTGAGAATTTGATCTTGTACGATAGGCCATTGTGTTGATCAGTAAAACCTAGTTTAGTTGAATCTAGTGAAATCGCTAAGAAATTCCGGTGGCTATTGAGATTAACCTAGCCGCCGAGACTAGTTAATTGATTATTTTCTTCCGCTTTATTTAAAAAGTACACAAATACTAAGAACCGATATAGTACGCTCTGTTGCTGCAACCATAACGCTTTCTCTGTGCATTTTGACATATTATCACTAAGAACTTTGTATTGTTTTCACCTGCTACGTACTAGTAGAATTCTGCACCTTATTCTCTGCCTCCGTTGTAAAATAGCTAGAATATTTATTGCTTGGTGTCAGTCCGCTTTTGGTTTGATTAGTAACGTAGATCTTTAGTAGTAGATTGTGATATTTTTGTAATTTCTCATTTATGTAAAATTCAAATCTATTTGTGGAATTAAAATTAATAATTTCTCCAGTAGCGAGTAGTTTATTTTGATATTTTTGTAATTTCTCATTTATGTAAAATTCAATTCTATTTGTGGAATAAAAATTCATAATTTCTCCAGTAGCGAGTAGTTTATTTTAATATTTTTGCAGTTTCTCATTTATGTAAAATTCAATTTTATTTGTGGAATTAAAATTAATAATTTCTCCAGTAGCGAGTAGTTTCATTTGTTTGATAGTGGTAAGCAATTAAAGCCTGTTTGCACACTACGTATCCGGAAAGGTCCATAACAACAGACCCCTGGAATTACTGAACCTCCATCTGTGGCTACCTTGGTAACTCTCGACGCCGTATTTTCGAGAGTTCGGTGGAGTAAACCACCCCAAAAAAATCTGGCGCCCGAGGAAATCTAGGAAGTACAGAAGCCGTGGGTGTCATAGTGACGTCCGTGATACTTATAAGGGAAAAAAAAGCACGTCACACGTGTTCTGGGTAAAGCTCCATGCCCAGAACGCAATGTGGGTAAACGGAAAGATCCACAATGCGAAACAAAGCCGCCCGAAATATAATTTCGCTTCCTGAGTAACGTAGTTTAACCACAACACGTTCTGGGTAATTCGTTTTGCTCACTGCTCGATAGAAATCTTCTTAATCGCTTCGTGGGTAAACTGCAATACACAAAACGCGTTGTGGGCAAAACATTCGGACAGCGGCCGGTTTCGGCTATTGCGAATAACACATATAATCTATTGGAAAATTAGAAGCTAGCCCAACTCCAACATTTGTTAATTTTTATAATGGTGTATTGCCTCTGTGGTGTCCTACATCACTTTTTGTTATTAAATCATCATCAGTGCGAATTACAGCATCTGTTTTCAAGTACAGCATCCTTCTATTACAGTATATTCCATTGTCAGTACATTTGTCACAACCCTTATAACCATTGTGATGTTTTATATATTTTTTAAAAGCTCTGGCTGGGGAATCACAACAAAATGCTTTAACATATACTTTGGCTATGCGAGAGTCTATTTCTATACCATATTTCAGTAATATACTGAGCTCATCAACAAAACTTTTTAAAAATTCATCTAAATTTGGTTTTTGTAAACCACAAAACAAAGCTACACAAAAAATGTTTGCAGAATCATTCAAATTCAGAACTTTACATAAAATTGGCCAAAATGATCCTGCATTACTTTTTTGAATTGGTAAACCATCAATACCAAAGTTTAAAGAAAATTCTTTCAGGTTATGGTCTACTCCAATTTTCAGTAACTTCTTAGTTAACCCAAAGTAATGGCCATCTCCTTGTAACTCATAATGTAGTTTGGATGGTGTACTGAGTAAAGCTCTAGCATCTTTAAGTAATTCTGTTAAATCAGGTTTTGTTGAGCACCAAGCTAATAACTCTGAGAGAGCCACATGCAGGGACCAACTAACTAGAAAGTTTTTTGCATTTAAACTACTATCTTTAACAATATTAACACTTGATGTATTTAAATTGTCAGTATCTGTGTTGCTACCGCTGCTGATGTTTTTAGATTCAATTTGAATATTTTCACTTTCACCAAAATTATAGTCACAATCATTCTCACTACTGGGGTTATCTGAATAGTGTTTATTATTTAATTAATCCTCTTGTGGTGCAGAATTATTTTTACATTTATCAATATTTTCACATTCACTTTCTAAATAATTTTTATCAAGTGAATGCTTGTTAGATGTACTTTATTTAAGCTTCTTGTTTGGAATATCACAAGTGTTTACAGTAGAACATTTACTATGTCCTGAACCCAGGCAGTCCAGCTCAAATAAAATTTCGGATTTTTCTTTTGATTAACTTATATTTATAGCCTGTTGAGTAGTTTTTTAAACATTTTATCACGAATTATCAAAAATTTTAAGAACCAACAATTTACACAAGCAAAGAACAGCAAAATATAGGCGTAAACAACATCAACCACTCGTGCTGGGATGAGGATGTAAAAGTGGAAAAAAACATTTATTACTTACTTTATAATTTCCTGTTTATCTTCACTTTGTCTGAGAGCCATAGTAGTTATAATAAAATTGCACTACAATCTACAGTATGGTCTAATTTCTAAATAAAAAATAGCACTATTTGATACCGGTAAACCGACTTTTACAAATAAAGTTCACAGTATTTTACAGAATATATAACCTCTCTTTCTCAAATTTATCCCACAGAGCCACAAACCACACTACAGAACTGGATCAGTATATGACGCCTGACAGAAGAGAAACGTTCGTTAGCAATCATATGTGTTTTCAGATCTGTTAGGTGACAAAAGTATCTCTTATCTTGGTTTAAAGTGTTACCATAAACAAAGAGAGAAAACAGAAAATACTATCGTGAAAATGAAAGTTAAATAGAAATAGTATTTCGTAGTGTTTAATATTGCGTTTATGAACTTGTCTTGGACTCGAATTCCATACGATAATTTTCAATAAAAAATGTCATAGGTTGAGACTTTTTTATAAGGAAAAACGATATTGGTGGCTGAATACATACCTTCATTTACTGGTCCGGCAATCTAATTGCATCGGTAAAATAATCTATATTTCACGGTACTGGCCCAGAATGATACTATTAACGGTCATACGACAATTGTTTAACTTATACCAAACCATTACTGGCATGATACCGTACTCCAAATTTCTATATTACCAGCATCAAATATGCAATCAGCCAGCACCATAATCCTGGTACAGTAGTCTACCAGCAGTTCGCCGACCGTTGCTGTACTGGCCCGGGATGTGACCAGAGATCTATTGTTTGCTGGGATACTCGACTAAGTATATAAATTACAAACAGGCAGACAGGAAATCACAAGAAGCTCATAAAAAACTAAATGTTACTTACATTTATTCTGATTACATCCAAAATATTAATTGTTGTTATCCTTATTAGAAAATAATAAAATGTCACAAATACATCTTAACAAGTTTTAAAAACAATAAATTATAAAGTAACAGATTAGCCCATACTATTGGCTGATTTGTCACTTTTTAGAATTGAATTTTGAACAAAATATCAGAACTTTTTGAATTTTAGAAAATATACTGTGGCTGATGTCTGATTTATTAGGTGTACAGGAGGTTTCTAATATTTTGCAGGATAGGATAGTCAATTGAGATAGTTACTGCTCTGAACATCCAAATGCATTCTTATTCAAAGAGTGAATTTCGAAGGGCCATTTCGTGTTGCTTTTCTCAGAAAATAAGTCTCGATGACACATAATTCACATCTTTCCAGAGACAGTTTAGATACCAGCTAAACTATTTTGTTGAATTACCGAGATAGTGTCAAAGTTTCCAATAAGCAAATTAAACAATGTGTGAAGCTTATGATAGAAACAGTAGATGCTGTTATATTAATTTTTGAAAAAAGTGGACATTAATCCTTTCAAATATTTTCAGGTGTTTGTTGAATTCATCTGATCCTTTCTGATCATTTAGTATTTTATTATTCTCTATTGGATTTTAGAGAATTAAATCTAACATGGTTGGGAATATTGGTGTATTTAAAAGTGGTGCGTGACCTCGATTTATCTGTAAATAATATTGTTAAATCTTATTTGTCAAAAAACTAATAGAATCTGGTTATATCAGGGTATAAGTCTCTGGTATGCTTTTGACAAGCGATATTAGAATCGTCACATAGATAGCACCTATTGTTTGTTGAACTTTTTAAATTCGTTTATAATATTGCTGTTCTTATTTCTCTCATTTTAATTATTGTTGGTTTACTTTTACCGAGGTGTTCAGTTTATTACACTATTAAAAGAGTAAAAAACTTGACGTGAATGTTGTTGTTAACCCAAAAAGACATATAAACTAACTTATTTTAGATTAGATTATTTATAAATAAATTATTTCCAAAGCGTGTTGTTTTCTTTTTCTTACCAAAAAAGCCATAGTCCAGAATTTTATATTTCCTAATAACATGTTTTCCATAAAGGCACCCTGTTGACGATTATAGCAAAAACGGTATTAGCGTTTCTACTAAAATAACCATAGTCCATTCGACTTTGTACAAAAACAGCCATAGTCCAGGACAATTATTGTTTTACCGAACATTTTGTAGGAGGTGCTGAGATGGACGTTTTGACAACAATACTAATAAAATTGTTATGGATAACGTAAGCTTACAGTTGGTATTAAAATGACTACAAACTGGAGAAGAAAGAGAGCAAATTGTATGAAAAAATCAGTAGCTGTAAATAACAGTTATGGGTATTGCCAGTGGCGGGTCGTGGTTAATTTTATAGGGGGGTCGATTTCCTTTAAATCAAAATATAGCGCGGCCTGTCAACTCCTCTACTCATCTCTTTTCTAAGCGTGCAATAATCGAACGACGTAAGTAGATATTAACCCGGGCCTTTGACCCAACACATGTAAAATTCAGGCGTGTTTCTTTCACGTTATGAAGATTGTCAGCGTTTGGCAAATTCCGTCCCCATTTAACGCGTTGAGGTCAACGATGGACACCAGCCCGGTTTGCCATTTTATATTTCCCAGAGACGTAGGTACTTGCTGCGAAATAACGTTAACACAATTATCTTGCAAAACGTTTACACGAGGTACGCGTTTTAGGTAAATTTTATTTAAGAGAAATATTTAGTATTTAATACTATACTATATGCATAGTAGGTATATTTTATTTCTTTAAATACCTATTTAAATATTTTTTAATGGGAGGTCATTGGCCCAATGACCTAATGGAGGAGCCGCCACTGGGTGTTGCCTACACAGATTATGTAGAAAAGCGAGTATCTGGTAGAAAAGCACGTCCAAATTGTAATTAGAGGATCGTAATGTTCTTATAGTTTCTGAGGGTTGACTTTCTTCGTAGATGCTTCCGTTTTAACTACTTTACATCTATCGATGAGTAAATGTATATACTTTTTTACACCGTTCAACTCAATATCCCTGAAAAATGAGCAAGATGGCAACGTGGTTTGTTTGATCCCTATGAGAGCACCACAACGTCATACGCCTGAAACACGGTATTTCTGCTTTTTTTTTAGTGATAACTCCTGATTTGTACGAAGTTGTTAAATATATAGGATCAGATTTCAATCTAATTCAATTTACCATATTGAGTACCAAATTTAACAAACGCAATCGACGAGGATTCTCTTCTTCATTACTCAGTGCAGAGTAGGATTTATATACAAATCTTCAATAAATTAATACAAATTGTATTATCTCGATGCAACGTCGACCGAATGAAGTAATTTCGGTACAAGGAAGCATACTTCTTCGATATTAGCCTTTTTTTTAGTGATTCTTTTTATTTCAAATTCACAGATACGTTTTGATATTTGTGTTCTGTTTTACACATTACGTTGGGATCACAAATGAAGAAATCTGATACCAATCTGGTGTACAAGATGTAATTAGGTCGATTGAATGGACGGATTTATGAAACTTGCAAGTGACAATATTCATTAAAAAAATATATCGAAGCGATGGAGAGCCTTTACTGGGCTAACAGGTCGTTTTACACACCTCTGGAATGAAGAGTATTGGTTATTAAGCAAAAATTATATTCAGATATTTAGATTGTTCATTCTAAATGGATTCGCCTTTCTTAAAGCCGAGTCAGTTTTAATTTGACTGTAACCAATATTCTATATTATTATCAGTCGTTGCGAAGTAGTCCTAGAAAGACTTACAAATTACGGCTCGAAGTTAATAAAACTATTTAGACTTTTTATCTGTGTTTCACTGAGATCCATTATACCTTTCAAAAGGTTATGGGCCCAGTCACCGATCGTGATTGTGCGTGAGTTTCAGTTGTTCAGTTGAAATAAAAAAATAAATAACAATGGCGAGTGGCGCGTCAACTGTGATGAAACGGAATTTAAAACTCTTTAATGGAGAAAACTATTTAATGTGGAAATTTAGACTTTCGGAAATAATCGAACAAGAAGGTGCGAGTAGAGTGCTGAACGAGGATCCACCAGAACCACTTACTGATGTGTGGATAAAATGGGAGCGGTTTGCCAGAGGTACCTTGATTGAATATTTGGACGATATCACACTGTCGCAATTACCTCCAGGACGGGCGACAGCTCGACAAATCTTAGAAAAGTTCGATGGACTATATGCTTGCAAAAAGGTATCCACACAACTATGTGTCCAAGATCGATTGCTTAACTGCAAACTAAAGCCTGATACATCAATGAAGAAACACATGCTGGAAATTGAAGGAATGGTGCGTGATTTAACTGCATGTGGCTTGGAAGTGAACGAGACAACAAAAGTATGGTATATGCTCAACTCACTACCTTTAAGTTATGCACCAATTAAAGCTGCAATAAAAACAATGACAGATGATAGACTTACATTGGCCTTTGTAAAAGGAATGCTTCTTGATCACGAGGAATATCTAGCGAGAGAGAATAATGATACAACAACTAAAGCTCTTCATTTTCGTAGTACAAACGACAAAGGGTGGAAGAAAGAAAAACATTTTCCTAAAAATAAAACATTTAAAAACAAACAGGTGCTAAAATGTTTCCATTGAGGTAGGAAAAACCACCTTAAACGTGATTGCTTCTTCTACAGAGTTTGAAGACGTATCAAAAACCTCACTATCAAAAGAAGAAAAACAATCATCAGGAGACTAGTGCTAATGTTTCTGCAGCAGTAGAGGAACCGTTTGCCTTTATGTGTACTAATGATTCAAATTACGAAGAAAAAGACTCTGGTGCGACCGAGCATATTATCAACGATTTGGGGCTCTTCACAGAACACAGACAGCTAGCGAAGCCAATTTGCATAACTGTGGCGTAGAAAGGTGCAACCATCGAGGCGACACATATTGGGCAAGTGGAAATCAACACAACCCTTGGCTACTATGGAACATTGAAGGATGTCCTTTACAGCAGCAGTGTACCTGCCAACCTCATCTCAGTGAGGCGTATCCAGGAGGCTGGAATGTCAGTCGTGTTCACGGAAACTGGCAACGTGGAAATCAAAAGGGGAAGCACGACAATGATAAAAGGTAAGCGCATAAATAATTTGTATATTATTGAGCTTATAATACAAAATGCGCGAAATACAGCACGGGCTGCAGGCCACGTGGCTGCTGTTAAAAGTATTGACAAAAATATATTGTGGCATGAACGAATGGGCCACATAGGTAAAGAAAATTTTTCAAAATTTAAAGAAAATGAACTTGCAAGTGATAATATTTATTTAAAAAATATAAATCCCATTAATTCAGTTTGTGAAGCGTGCATAAGCGGAAAACAAACACTCCTTCCTTTCGCCAAAATAAAAGATAAACGTCATATTAAAAGACCGCTATTTATTGTTCATTCAGACGTATGTGGTCCAATAACACCATCTATGATAGATGATAAAAATTATTTTGTAAACTTTATAGATGAATATACTCATTATACCGTAACCTATTTAATGTCAAAGAAATCTTAAGTCTTTACTTATTTTAAAGATTACGCTGCAAAAGGCGAAGCCCATTTTAATACGAAAATAGTCATTTTATATTGCGATAACGGTCGAGAATATTTATCTGGCGAAATGAAGGAGTATTGTAAACAAAAAGGAATAACATATCATCTTATGGTGCCATATACTCCGCAACAAAACGGTGTGGCGGAACGGATGAATCGAACTTTAACCGAAAAAGTACGTGCAATGGTATATAGCTCGGGTTTAGACAAACGATTTTGGGGCGAAGCAGTTTTGACTGCAACTTACTTAGTAAATAGGTCACCTACTAAAGCTATTAAATTTAATAAAACTCCCTACGAGATGTGGCATGATAGAAAACCGAAATTAAGTATTTTAAAATTATTTGGATGTACAGCTTATGTACATAATAAAACAAAAACAACAAAATTTGATAGTAAATCATCTAAGGGAATTTTTGTGGGTTACGTGCCAAATGGATATAAGATTTTTGATTCAGAATCGAAAAAATTCATAGTTGCACGAGATGTAATTTTTGATGAAATTACATACAAAACATCAAGACAAGAAATTGATGATCAAATAAAAATTGGTGGCAAAAATGTATCAATAGGCACAGATCATTTATCAGCAGGAGGTAATGCTGATAGTGATGCTGGTGATAAAATCCCTCCTGGTAAAACGGATAATAAAATATGCGATCAAATCCTTATAAAAAAAAGGTTGTCCCTGAAAATTGCATTAAAGGTCAAACATCTAAAATAAAGGATGTCCCTGAACATATAAGTACGAATTCAGATAGTTCTGATATAACTCCGTGTAAATTAAGAAAGTTTAATAATAATGGGCAGGATATAAGAAGGAGTGAGAGATTAAAAGCCAAACCAATAATATCTTACGATTGCGAAGAAGAAGATGATTTTGAATTTAAAAATTACTTAATAGCTGGTCAAATATTGGAAAATGAAATTCCAAAGTGTTTTCAAGATGTAGCTAAAAGTAAATTTAGAGTTGAATGGGAAAAAGCCCTAAAAGATAAGTTAAAATCATTAGATCAAAATAAAACGTGGACGCTAGTACAAAAGTCAAATAACGTAAATATCGTCGACTGCAAATGGGTGTTTACAATAAAAGGCGATAGTAATGGAAATTGGGTCAAATAGAATTAGATGCTTGCTTGTGTTCGCAAATCAAAATGAGCTGTTAGTTCACCAAATGGATGTGAAGACAGCATTTTTGAATGGAACATTAAAAGAAAACATTTACATGAGAGTACCTGACGGTGTTGTAGTTAATACAAATAATATTATATGTAAATTAAATAAGTCTTTATACGGTTTAAAACAATCTGCTCGATGTTGGTTTGAATGTTTTAATAACGTATTAATTGAAAAAGGATTTGTAAATTCAGCCGCAGATAATTGTTTATATTTTTTGAACAGAGGAAATGTCAATAAAAATATCTACGTAATTTTATATGTGGATGATTTAGTGATTGCAACCAAAGATAACAATACAATGAATAATTTTAAACAGTTTTTGATATGGTTGATTTACAAGAAATTAATTATTTTTTGGGTATAAGAATAAGCAGATCAAACTCAGAAATTTCACTTGATCAAACAACGTATTTAAAGTCTGTATTACAAAAATATAATATGAGTAATTGCAACCCCGTCAGTACACCATTACCAGTAAAATTGAACTATACCGCATTAAATTCAGAGGATAGTTGTGATGCACCTTGTAGAAATGTAATTGGCTGTTTAATGTACGCAATGCTGTGCACACGTCCCGATCTGTGTACACCGGTAAATTTACTAAGTAGGTACCAAACTAAAAATAATAAAGAATTATGGTTATGCTTAAAGCGGGTATTAAGATATGTAAAAGGAAGGATTAATATTAAATTGGTATATAGAAGAATTGACAATTATGCACAAATATTAACAGGGTATGTTGATGCTGATTGGGCAAATAATGAAATTGATTGCCGAAGTACAACGGGCTGTTTATTTAAACTGTATGACAATTGTATAGTAACTTGGATTACACGGCGACAGAATTCGGTTGCAGCGTCGTCAACCGAAGCGGAATATATGGCCGTTTTTGAGGCTGTAAAAGAAGCCCTATGGCTAAGATCTTTATTTGTCAGTATTAATGTCAATATGTTTAAACCAATAATTTTATATGAAGACAACCAAAGTTGTATAGCAATGTCAAATAATCCCGTAAATCACAAACGTTCTAAACATATCGACATTAAATACCATTTTACGAGGGAGCAAGTAGAGAACAAGATGATCTGTTTGAAATATTTGTCCACAGGTAATCAAGAAGCTGATTTGTTGATAAAGTCGTTGCCACCACAGCAGTTCAAGGAACTAAGAAAGAAAATGGGATTAGAAGAAAAATAATGTTCACATTATAAAATTCTTTTTATTACTGATTTAGAAATTTAAGTGTTAATGATCTGGTTAGGTTTTGTGGGGTTTCCCAAACCCAAGCAACAGATGTTGGATCATTGTGAATTCCCCAGAAAGCCGTAAAGTAATAAGTTTTTCCTCATATATTTTTTAGGGGGTGTATTGGTTATTAAGCAAAAATTATATTCAGATATTTAGATTGTTTATCCTAAATGGACTCGCCTTTCTTAAAGCCGAGTCAGGAGTTTTACAAATAATGTATCGTGTTTAGTTTTCTTTTAATTTGACTGTAACCAAAATTCTATATTATTATCAGTCGTTGCGAAGTAGTCCTAGAAAGACTTACAAATTACGGCTCGACGTTAATAGAACTATTTAGACTTTTTATCTGTGTTTCACTGAGATCCATTATACTTTTCATAAAAGAGTAAACATCTCGAATCGTTTTTTAGATGAACTAATAAAATGAAGCATAATAGTGAAAGTAAATTTGTCTATATGAAGCATTCTAAGTAGACAAAATGACACATTAGACACTCCGCGTTGGTATAGAAGATAGTTGTATCAATTTGGTGACAAAAAAATTTGGCAATCCTTTTAAGCCGGCTTTTCAAATGATCAATTCCCGATCCTTAACTCTACTTATTATGTGTCCTATTATTATTGAGAGTTGCCTTGGCATACATTTAATATCACATACATAATTTTAACTACAAAATCAGCTAAATAAAACAATCCTGTTAGTATAATGCATTTTTTGATTGTATCAAAACATTTTGAAACAGCAATACATTCAGATTCTATTTTTGTATAAAAACCTATCTCCCCTCAACCAAATCAGCTCCGACATATCTACAATTCAAACTTCCTATCCATGGATTTATCACCATCTAACGAAACTATGCACATTAGACAGACCAAAAGTATTACAACAAGAATTCCAGAAAAACTTCACAAATACGGCAGTCTTTAAAATATTTACAGTTGCCACAGAAAGTCAAGAAGGTGTTTGTGCAGCTATAGATTCTAAAGATTGCCACCCACCGTTATTCACTCTAAGATTCTTCAACCTAAAACTCGGTGCATACTGTGCGCTTTTGGCGTTGCCTCTAACTCTTGCGGATACGGAGGGGTCCGTTGTTCGTAGACTGAATAAAGTGTAAAAGGCAATCTTGCCTCCTGACAACTACATACACAAGTTTTTCCACCGTAAGACTACCAAATAAGTGGAGAAATAAGTCAGATGCCACTTACCTCAAGTCTAAGGTTAATTAAATGGCTTAGTTTTGTCGAGACAATGTTACAGAAATTCCGCTAGTATAACTAGTACGTACAAGTGAATAAAAAATCACTAAAATTACAATGAACCCCCAAATGTCCTAAAAGGCCCATATATCCTAACCACAATCTTGTCATAGGTAAGTGAAATCCCCCCTTGCTTGAATGATATACAAATATCCCAAGCGAAAACAATTGTAACCATCCCCAGTAGTAACTCAATCCCTGAGTATCACAATTTGTACTAAAGTTTTTTGACAGGCTGTACCCTCAAGTACCTAATGGTACTTTAAAATCCTATAAATTCCTCTATTAAAATCCTATATATCTCCCCAAGTAAAATCCTATAATACCCCCCAAGTAAAGTCCTATAATTCCCCCAAGTAAAATCCTTTAGTTCCCCCCAGGTAAAATCCTATAAAACCCCGCAAGTAAAATCCTATAATATCCCCCAATTGAAATCCTAAGTAAGAGCCTGGATTGATCGTTGGGTATAAATATGTACAAACCAGTATTTACATACAAATAAAACTTCTCAAAACGAGTATTCAATTACCTGATAAAAATGAAATAAGAAAACTATATACTTGAGTCTCGAATACACTAAAGGGTTAAATCAATACAGTATACCATACGTATCTATGGCACAGAATAACGTTTACGTAATTAAATATGAAATCTGAAAGTAATTATTAAAATAAAAGATCATTTGAGCTCATACGCTTACTACCACCAACTCGAGTAACTCAAAATATTAAAATTGAATAGCCACAGTAACGTTTACAAAATCCTACAAAGAGTGTAGTTATCACCAATCCACAATGCAAAGTATGAATGGTATGACAGATTTAATTGAATAATATATGTTGATCACGGTATTTGTAATACTTGATATCCGTAAGTATCATAAACTGACTACCACAAGTAGCTTACGGTAACAGGAAAAATCAGTTATCTACAGCATACACTGACTGATATAAACAAATATTTTAGGCAAAGTTCAATTCTACTTAAACAAGTCAAAGTTTCAAACTTGCGTGAAATCCACAGTGTCTTCGATGGTTGCTAATGGTGGCTACCAACTCCTACTTCTGTACGAACCCATATTGTACTCTTCAAGTCCACGGTATAAATCTAAATTTTCCCCCATATAAGTTGATCTGAGTCAACGTTGACCCATACAATATCCAAAGTTGAAGTTAAGAAAAAGAAAGAAGAGAAGGAAAGAGAACCCAATTGGCCAGATTGAGCTCTCATATAGGGCTGAAGGTGTTATTACCCTAGATGTGGCGATTAAGAGGCCTATTCAAACGATATTTTCCCCTCTAAATATAAGTTTTTGAGTGCAGAATTAACATCCACTGAATTACACCATAAAAAAACCACATATGGCGTTGAATTATCTGATTCCAAAAAAATTGGTATTTCCACGGGTCTATAAATAATCTCCAAACAACTCCAACAGTCACCAACGATACCTGGGAAATATGTGTTACAAGTCGGTCATCCCTTAATATAAGGTGAAATACTTAATTCTTTCATCCGAAAATGTGACATAAATTCAACGGCTTATATACCACTCGATACCCAATGAACAATGAATAACCACAGACAAACTAAAAACCCCTCGTTGTCAATCTAACCAGCCAATCAGAATGCTCTCGACATGTCAAAACGTTCATTAAAAAATAACTTTGCGACACTCAACAATTATACAACACAGATCAACATATGCATGGACACTTCACTGAGAATTGCATTACAATGATATGTATCAGGGGTAGTGCGTTCGAAGTAACACCAAGAGGACATGCTCCACAATAACAAAATAACTACTTTGACGTATAGATAATTAGGAAAGGTAATAAACATTGCTCACATACTCAATATTAACTAATTGAGACAATAAACCCAACTCTACCGTCTGAATCACACACCACTTTTGCCAAATAATTTCGGTACGCGAAAAACCGTCCATCAGTTGTCGAACGATTCTTTGAACCGAGCTCAGAATCGTCTCAACGAATGCAAAAGTCTGTAGTGAATGAAACTAACATAGACATCAGATCTGTCACAAATGTTAACATAAACATACACGGTGACAAGTATTCATGCATTTAGTGTTTGTTGTCTCTGATTTAGTACACCACAAAATAATATTATAACTCTTTTATTACCCATCCTCTTATTGCTTATAGTTGTAGGATATTATAAATGATTCCTAAAAATAGAAGACCCTGGATTTTCTAATATACATTGTAAGTCAAAATAATGTTAAATTGAATTAAGAATTATATTTTAAAGTTTCTGTAACTGAATTCGCACAACAACAAAATTGAAACGTATCAATATATTCATATTAATATCGGCTCCCAATCACAATGAATGTTTATTCTTTTGACTTATTTGTGATTCTACAAGCAGTTACTCGGATTCGCGAAGTGAATACAAGAATTATAATTATTACGGATTATCTTACTTCATTAACGGCATTAAATGAAGCCTCTTCTGTGAAATTTTAGGAAACTGTTCACATATCGGAGTGGAAACAAAACCCCAAAAAGTCCCCTTCCGAATATTATCCGTAACATCCCTTATTTCGCTAAAAACCACCCCTAAATCTTAAGCTGTGCCTGTTTTTCTCAAAAACCGTTGTTCAAATCTAAAAATTGCTTGTTATCAAAATTGTTGCAAATTAAATTATAAATAAAGACTATTCTTAAAGTTATTTTGCTAATCCTCACGGAATTTCCGTAAATTGCGGCCAAAGCTAGTATGTTGTTTAAAATACATAATTAATCCAGAAATTGTAAGAAATCAATGCATTGCTGGTCGTGGCTTGTACGAAGGTTGGGATACCGTACCACTATTCTTTTTATAAATAAAAAATAATAACAATTTTATTATAACAATTGCTATAATGCTAGTAGTACAAAGAGTCTTGAACGACAAAAACGACTTCTAAAACGAACCTCGGCAACAATAATTGAATTCAAGGAAAATTCAGCAATACCCGATTGACACAAGACATTATTAAGTAATTTATTGAACAAGAATCGATTAATTTCTAAACTTGTCGAGAGATTTAATGCTGAAAATATTAATACCTTTACTGTTTTAGACGATGCTGATTTACTCCTATATAGCACAAATATGTCCCCAAAACGTACGGAGAACGTCCGACCAAGACGTACCGTGTACTGGGCACACGTCCAGATCTGGTACGGTCGACATTCTAGCTACGTCCAATTTGGGGACGTCCAATTGCCGGGCATTCGTCCGTTTTGAGTGCTCGAGTACCTAAACAGGACGTTTTGAGTATGTAACCAAAACGTCCAGTTTAGGGACTCAAAACGGGCGTACTGGGGACATATGAAATCGCGGAAATTGGACCTCCCAGAACTAAAAGAATTGTTGTGTCTTGGAGTTGGTAAGGAAAAGGTTAAAATAATCTGGTGCTAACATCTTGACTTTTACAAAGTCATCCTTGTAATAAAATATATGTTACAAGGGAAATTCACAAAAACTTGAATTCCTCTTGCTTCTATCATATAAATTTGTAATTTACATTAGAGAAATTAACATGCATGTAAATATTCTTCCTAACAAACATTTTCTACTGTTCATTATCCCGAAGGTGATTTTATAAAAGTCGAAACGTTGGTAACAGTTATTTGGACCTTTTCCTATCCATTGAGGTCACTATATACACCTCAACAAAAAAGTATTGTTATTTATACTACCTTTTCGCGCATAAACTGTAGGATAATTCTTTCAAAAATTGGATAAAAAACCTGTAGATTTAATGCTTTTATTAACAAATTATGTGGAAATAAAACTTAATAATACTAAAAACTTAAAGACATTTGATTTTATTTTTCCTGCGGAGTTCATTCTTCGTTGGCTGCATCACTCATATTTTTTTTCCTTTTACTGGCCCTTTTCAACCATGGACTAATTGCTGTTTCCGTTTCTCTTTGTGACTTTGACACCTCTCCTCTACCTGTAGCACATTCAATAAAATAACACATTAGTAGAATATATTCATATAAGTAAACATTTAAATTTATTTTTATAATTCGCGTATAAAAGAGACTTCATTATAACATTGTTTACAGTGTCACAATGAAGCTCTTTGAACACTGTTATAGTAATTTTTAGTGTACAGTTGGTTATTGAATTTATATAGTTATATTTTTATTTGACATTTGACTTTAACCTTGACACAAATTATAAATAAAATGGTCTAGCGTTGTTCTAGCTAGCAAATTATTATACTAAAGGTAAATTAGAATGATTTATATATTAAAAATATTAATGAATAAAGTACGCTAACGTTTATTTATCAATGATTTGTCAATTGTTTATTTTTATATTGTATAGGATCAATATATAGGTATACAAAACATTCGATATTTGGGATAAATTAACAGATATCTATGTGATGATGTATTACAGAAATAATTCTGTTCATGATATAATATAAATAGATCGCAAGAGCATATACGAAGAAGCTCTTTTTTAAACATAATCATCCTCTTTTTGCTTAAATTAAAGTTTGTTTACAATTTACACAATTATTCGGTTATAATATGTCAAAAGTCAAAAGTGATGAATAAAACCATCTGTGATCTGACCAATTAGGAATCTACAGAATTGCCAACTTAAATTCAAGCCACTCCTAGTATAAAAACAGGGATTATATGAAATTCTATTTTATTGAAATAATTAAATAAATGCTAATTATAAAAAATATTGTGTAAAACTTGTGCCACAATGACTTTCTGTAGTACTCGTGATTTGCACAACTCACCACTTCGCGGTTCGTTGTGCAAACTTCACTCGTACTACAAAACGAGTCATTGTGACACTTGTTTTACAAATAACTATTTTATAATTCGCGTATAAAAGAGACTTCGTTATAACATTGTTTACAGTGTCACAATGAAGCTCTTTGAACACTGTTATAGTAATTTTTAGTGTACAGTTGGTTATTGAGTTTAGTTATATTTTTATTTGACATTTGACTTTAACCTTTACACAAATTATAAATAAAATGGTCTAGCGTTGTTCTAGCTAGCAAATTATTACATTAAAGGTAAATAAGAATGATTTATATATTAAAAATATTAATGAATACAGTACTCTAACGTATATTTGTCATTTGTTTGTTTTTATATTGTATAGGATCAATATATAGGTATACAAAACGTTCGATTTTTGAGATAAATTACCAGATATCGATGTGAAGCTGTATTACAGAAATAATTCTGTTCATGATATAATATGAATAGATCGCAAGAGCATATACGAAGAAGCTCTTTTTCAAACAAATAATCATCCTCTTTTTGCTTAAATTAAAGTTTGTTTATAATTTACACAATTATTCGGTTATATTATGTCAAAAGTCAGAAGTGCTGAACAAACCATCTGTGATCTGATCAATTAGGAATCTACAGAATTGCCAACTCAAATTCAAACCACTCCTCCTAGTTTAAGAACAGGGATTATATGAAATTCTATTTTATTTAAATGATTAAATAAATGCGAATCATACAAAATATTGTGTAAAACTTGTGCCACAATGACTTTCTGTAGTACTCGTGATTTGCACAACTCACCGCTTCGCGGTTCGTTGTGCAAACTTCACTCGTACTACAAAACGAGTCATGTGACACTTGTTTTACAAATAACTATTTTAAAATTTGTTTTTTTACAAAATTCACCAGAAAAAAATATAATTGATAAAGTAATCTATTTCCCGAAGTACCAAATTCAGTTCACATCTTAGAGTAATAATAAACATAGAGAGGGCTATTCATTCATAAACACGTTTATTTTTGCGGCCAACAATTCTAAACGCATGTAGTGAAATAATGAATGAATTACAAAAAGTGGGGATGGTATTGTAGATACATGACCTTGGTAATTTCGGCTGGTTTTCTGACAAACTTGGCACCGAGGAACCATGATAATCCAAAAACATTAAATTAATTATCTTAAAAGTTTATTTCGTTACTTAAAGTCTTGAAAAACACATAAAAACGAAAGAACTAAATGTTTACTTTCTAGTCGTAATGGCGCTCGTATAAACAAACCACGTTTGACAAATATTATTTACTACAATACTACGACGTATTTAAAATGATCGCCGATCACACTCTGACGATATATGTATCTCTTTTTATATGGTAATTAAACAAGGACAAAACTACTAAATAGATTAGTATTAACACATTAAATAAGTACTGAAATTTTTAGCAATGTTGCCACTTTTAGTTATAACCATAAAGGTATCTAAGAATACAACGAATACTTGTTTACAATTTATATAAGAATATGCCTTTATTAAATAAAATTCAAGTATTATTATTCAATTTTAAAAGCAGCGACTCAAATGTATAAATTAGTATGACTTTTTTTTATTTGCACAACTTTTTAACAATAATAAATCTTCTAATTTCTTTTTCCCGGAACTAAAGAGGATTTGTAAATATGGCAAAGCAGTGGAAGTTTCCGCAAGTGAGCTTAGAATGTGACTCAATGTTTGGGGCAGGAAAAAGTCAAAACAAACATATCTATTTTATTTGTTAATCTGAGGTTCACACCGATTTACTTCACTCAAAATTTCTCTTGATCAAACTAAATATGTGCCAGCAATTTTGTAAAACTGACCAAATAAAAATATTAGGTTTTTGAAACCGTAACGACTGATAACATTGCCGTTTTGGTATGATGAAAAGGTGACTCAACCTTTCTTCCCAGCTATAACTCATTCCCAACCGATTAGACATCCTCCGGAAAATTACACTTTTCATAAAATTGTAGGGACTTGTTCTACCCAGTTTGTAACCTGTACAATATTCAATATATAGACATAATTGACAGCAATATGGGGCACATTGTGCTTCAAAAAGCCACTCTGATATCTTATCAGTTATACCTTCCTCAGAGATAATTTTTGTTCAATATGTATGCTTAACAGCTGTTGATTTTATTAAAAATAGCTGAATCCTCCGTTTTGGAAGTAATATTGAGGAAAAAGTGACGGCTACTACGACAACTATTACTAGTAGTTTCAGAATGATTAAATTTTGGAATTAACGTTGAAGTTTTCCCAAAATATATACAGGGAAATCGTTTTATTGATGAGAGATGTTCGAATGTCCTAACCTTTTATTTCGCACGTTTCAAATGATTACGTATTTTTGAACAATCCATAGTAATTTATATGAAATGAACTTACTCTTTCAATACAGTTGAATTATTGGATCTTTACCTGTGCGTCATTAATATCTGATAACCGACAAATGTCAAATTATTTTGTTCTGTTCTTCACTATTAATAGAAAGAGATACCACTTAATAATTATGTCGGTTATGTTATCAGATATTCATGACGTACGGGTAAAGATCTAATAATTCAACTGTACAACAGTAACAAGTTCTCTGTTTGGTTCGGTGGGAAACAAGAGCCTGTTCTAGGTTAGCTTTCTAAATTTACGCAGTCGTTCCACAAATGAGTCTGACAGATAACGACCATTGATAAACTCCTAAAAATTAATTGCAGTCTCACTTTTAAAATTAAAACAGACTACATCGTACACATATAGTATGTTACATTACGAGTGAAAATCACTTTCGCACAAGTAATCTACAATATTTTTCCTACGTCCACCCATTTTATTAAACAATATGTAAATATCAGATTGTGTATATTGAGTTGCCTGACTAATCTTACGTTTTATTTGTGACAGTTTCTATAAAAAGTGCACATGAATTTACAATTACTTTTATAGTGAAATAACGGAATAACGATAATTAATGTTTATTTGAAAAAATGACAATAAGTAAGTACTTATTAGATACAACTGGGGAACAATTGAATTATTTGGAACAGTAAAAATTGAAAGTGAATTGGTTATTGTTACAATAATCAATTACCAGTTTTAGGATTTCGTTGTTATCTCTTAATTACTTCAATTTTAAAAATATCTAAATTTTGTTTTAACAAAGTGAAAATATAAAAAATATCATAATTAGATTAATGTAAGTACATATCTCTGATAACAATAATTCAAACTTGAATTAGCTCAGTTTGAAGAGTATTTGGTACGATGGCCGGAAGGTTCTGGTTTCGATACTCGGCGTCAACAATTTTTTTTCTTTCCATTATTTTTTATAAATAATTAGTTTTTAGTCCAGTTTTCATATAAATAATATCAATAAAGATGAGCAATTAATAATTACATCTGTAAATCTTACAGGATTCACGGGTTTGACGGCTTATTGACAGCCGTGCGGAAAGTACTTTCCGCACGCGTGTCAATAAAGGTCACTTTCCATGGGAGTAGAGAGTGCGATATGTGTTACTTTCCTATGTAGTCGTAGGAAAAATCAAATTATCGACATGTTTGCCAGTTTTAACTAGACAAATCTGCAAGGGTGTATTATTTAAGATATTATGACTATTTTTTTCTTAAGATAGGTTTTAATATTATTCAAATTACGAGATAAATTAGATTATACAATAAGAAACAAGAGAAAAATACTTGTTTCAACTGGGTGCTCCCATAAATTGGACGTAGTACTGGGACGTACTAGGTACGTCCTGAAATAGACGTTTTCAGTACGTCTTGAAAAGGATGTCCCCAAGACGTCTCGTGCTATATTGGCTGATCGTCACAACATCTATCGATCTATCTAGTATCTAATTCATGAATATCGTTCAACCTTCTTCTCAATTGGATCACGTAGTCTTCGCCTGCTAGATCTTCTCTAGGCCGACAGCCAAATTCCAGGTGACAAGGAAGCCTCATTTCACGTCCAAACAGGATTTTCGCAGGTGTTTCAACTGTGGACTCATTTACGGCAGATCGATAAGCCAATGCGAATAGGGAAAGATACTGGTTCCAATCTCTCTGATGGCTGGAAACTACTTTGGACAAGTATTTTCCTGTTCATTCTCTCGACCATTCCATCTGACTGTGGATGTAATGCTGTTGTCCGGGTCTTCTTCATTCCCAGCTTGTCGCAAATCTCCTGGAATAGATGGCTTTCAAAATTTCTTCCCTGGTCACTGTGGACTTCCGAGGTTACTCCATATCGGTTGATAAATTCTTTCACCAATACATCCGCGACTGTTGTGGCCTCTTGGCTCGGGATAGCGTAAATTTCCACCCACTTTGTGAAATAATCCATTACAACCAGTATGTATTTGCTTTTCTGTCGTCGGAAATGGTCCAGCGATATCTAAAGCAATCCTTGCGAAAGGGCTTCCAACATTATACTGTTTCATAGGTGCCTTTCTCTTGCGAAGTGGTCCATTACTCGTAGCACAAGTCATACATTTCTTACACCAGTCCTTCACATCGTCGGAGCTGTTCATCCAATAAAACCTTTCACGGACTCCTTGAAGGGTTTTCTTCACTCTCAGATGACCTCCCGATGGACTGTCGTGTAACTTCCTCAGTACTTCAGCTACTCTCGTTCTCGGGGTAACTAGCTGTATTTTCATCTCGGAACCATCATTGTTTTCAAGGACTCTTTTCAGCAACCGTTCTTCTAGAACAAGAGAGTCCCACTGAGCCCAATATGCTTTGAGTGTCGGTGAAAATCTTGACACTTCTTGCAAGGTAGGTCGCCGATTTTCTTCCTTCCATTGCCGGATCATCTTCAGCTGAGGATCATTCTCCTGATCTTCTCTGATCCTGTTGGGTGACCATTCCTCGTTGACTACAGTAGTTATTGAAACTGCAGCTTCCCTAGATTCCGCCTTGTTGCAGTGGGAGTAGTCTGTTGGGCACGGCCGTCTGGACAGGGAGTCGGAATTTCGATGACTCACACCAGCTCGATGTTCGATGTTGAAATCGTACTCTTGAAGTCGTTAAATCCATCTAGCGATCTGGCCCTCGGGATTCTTGAACTACATCAACCACTTGAGTGCTGCATGATCAGTCCGGATTAAAAACTTCCTACCATAGAGATACTGGTAAAAGTGTTCCACGGACTTCACTACCGCCAAAAGCTCTCTTCTTGTGACGCAGTAGCTTCGTTATGGTTTGGAGAGGACTTCACTAAAATATCCCAGCACTCTTTTTTGCCCTCCTTGGATCTGTGAGAGCACTCCACCAATTCCTATGTTGCTTCCGTCAGTGTCAAGAATAAAGCCACCCTCTGGTAATGGATATGTTAATATCGGCGCCGAGGTTAAATGCCTCTTCAAGGTTTCAAAAGCCGTTTGACAGTCTTCGTGTCATTGGAAAGCTCTTGCTTCTTCTGTAAGTCGAGTTAGAGGCTTGGAAATATCTCCAAACTTCCTGATAAATCTTCTATAATACGTGCAAAGTGCAAGGAAACTCCTAATTTGATGTTTGTCGGTTGGTTGTGGCCATTGCTGAATGGAAGCAATTTTCTCTGGATCCAACGGCCACTCCTTCATTGCTCATTATATGACCTAGATAGTTGACTCGGTTTTGGAACAGCTGACATTTCTTCGGGTTTAGCATGAGCTGGGCAGCTTGGAGTCGTTTGAATACGTCTTCCAAATTCTTCAGGTTTTCGTCAGATGTCTTCCCCAGTACTACGATGTCGTCCAAATAGACCAAGCATGTCTTCCAAGACAACCCTCTCAAGACATTTTCCATGAGTCTTTCAAATGTCGCAGGCGCATTACAGAGCCTGAATGGCATGACGTTGAATTGCCATACTCCAAATCCGGTGGTAAAAGCAGTCTTCTCTTTGTCTTCTGGGTCCATTTCCACTTGCCAATAACCAGCTTCAGGTCCAAGGTGGAAAACAGTTTGCTGCCGGACAAAGGATCTAGCGTATGGTCAATTCGTGGCAGAGGATAGCTGCCTTTCTTCGTCACGTTGTTTAGCTGGCTATAATCCACGCAGAATCTCGTAGTTCCATCCTTTTTCTTGACGAGCACTACTGGAGACACCCATGGACTTGTAGATGGTTCTATTACTTTTTCCTCAGCCATCTCTCGAATTATTCTTCGAGCTTCCTCTCTCTTCGCTCGCGGTAGTCGTCGAGATGATTGCCTAATTGGCTTGTCATTACCAGTAACAATTTTGTGTTTGACGGCTAATGTTCTACCAGCTTTTCCTCCTTTTGGTACGAATAAGTCTCGATACTGCAAGAGAAATTCTCTCATTCTCGTTTTTTCAGATCGATCCAAAGATTGACCAGCTACTGATAACATCTGTTAGAATCTGGCATTGGAATTGTCAATGGTCGTTGCTTGACGAACTATAGACGTAACTGGTACGCAGGATCCAATCCTGGTTTCCTTCTTTATGGTAACTGGGTAATCATTCACGTTTATCACACGTACTGGGATCTCTTTCACCGACGTAACCAATCCTTTTCCACTTCAATGGTTCTGCTTCTAAAGTCTAATTGGAAACCATGTACATTCATTACGTCCATTCCCAGAATCACGTCTTCTTCAATGTCAGCTACGATTACCGTATGCGTGAACTTTTCTGCGCCAATTCTCAATTGGATTTGTGTCTCACCGTGAACGTTGGCACTCTTACCTGTGGCGGTCTGCAGTCGCAGTCTCGTCGGTAAAAGCTTCTTCTTGGAGTTTATTATTTCTGGTCGTATAATGGTTCTAGTTGCTCCAGTGTCTACTAGCAGAGTATATCTCTTGCCATTCACTTTGCCATCTACATATACACTGTCGTTGCGACATCTGAGCGAAGATATCAGTATGAGAGTCTTTGGAACGATCATGGGTCGGTGCTGCCCCCTCGTAGCCGACCCGTTCTAGTTTTCCTGTGACTGGGGTTCTTGGTTTGCAGGAGTCTTGGGGCGCTTACACGAACTATGTACATGCCCTAGCTCGCCACAATTCCAGCATCTGATCTTTCTCGGCTTTTTGTCCATCATACTTTTTATTAAACTGACGAAATAGTCAAATCTGTCTTCGTCACCTTCTTCTTGGGTGGTCCTAATTTTGTTATATCCCGAAGCCTTCGTTGCTGCTTCATATTCTGGAGCAGCTGTCAATGCGTCGATTAATGTTTTCGGAAGGGCTAAACGAAGCGTCCTCTGCATATCGGGGTCACGTAAGCCATCAATACAGGCCTGGATGCCCAGACATTCCATAATGTCCTCTGGTGCTGACGGATAAGCAAATCGAACTAGTCGGGCAATATCCACTTCATACTCTTGAAGGGATTCATCACGTTTCTGCCTTCGGTTCTTCAGCTGGGATTGGTACACATGTTCTAGATGGTCATGACCATATCGCATGTCCAACCTCGTCTTCAGCTGCTCGAAGTCATACGTTTCTTCAAGTGGTATCGTCTGTAGTACATCTCCCCGAAGCGCGATAGTTAAGTTTACTGCCTTCTCTCTATCGGACCAATTATTCACTCTAGCGGCTGCTTCAAATTGTTCCACATAATTTGTCCACGACATTTTTCCATTGAACGTGGGGGCCTTGACTCAGGTAAAACTACCAATGTCCTCTAGCTTAGGGTGTTTTTCTGGCTTGCAAGGTTTTGTTTGGTCGGTCTTCTTTTCTTCCGCTGGCGTGTCTTGAGTTCTTATATCTGTCATCTTTTTTTCTAACTCCGTGATTTTCTCGTCCATCGTTGTCATCTTATTCTCAATCTTCTCGTCCATCGTTGACATTTTATTCTCGATTTCAGATTTTAGAGACGAAATTTCATTTTCAACGTCAGCGGCAATGTCGTTTGTCATTAATAAGATATCGGCAGATATATCGTTCTTCAAAGCAGAAATCTTGTCAATATTAGCAGAAATGTCGTTCTTCATGGCAGAAATATCGTTTTTCACATTCGTTGAAATTTCCTCTTCCATGGCAGAAATATCGTACATTCCAACAAATGCGGAACCTGATGCCTCCGCCCAATCAGGGTTATATCCCGCCCAAGGCTGTAAAAGTAACTACCAATTCAGTACCAGATTTGAGTGATACATCGACGGTATCTGTGACACCGGCTGAAAAAAGAGAACGTACTCCAAATAAATCTGCCGAAGATATATCAGCGGTGGAGGAATCAGACTCTGACGTAAGCATTCACTGGGAAAGCTCACAAAAACCAAAACCAAGGCGAGGTCGTATAAAGGGTAAATCCAAAAAGTCTGCCCCGACTACCCCTACCTAGTATAATTATTTTTTGATTAGTGATAAAATCTGTTATAATAGATAAGAACATATACATGTATATATAATTTATTCATATCATTATATTTCTATGTACTAAAAGTGAATGTCCAAATATTTACAAACCAATCCTAACTGATAATGTAATGAATCTCATCTCGTCGAATTGTAACGGCTGCAAAAACAACTATACTGAGCTAAGATATATAGTGAATAGAAAATCAACATTTTGTATATGTATACAAGAAACTCCATATCAAAGGTTATACGACGTACAGAGAAGATACTGTTCTCCACCTCAGAGTGAGAAGGGGAGTTGCAATACTCATCAAAGAAAACATCTCCAACAGACAAATTCTACTCCAGTCTAGGCTTCAAATCATTGCAGTTCGTGTGGATTTTCCGATCAATCTATCGATCTGTAACATCTACAATATTCAAAGAAAACATCCCCAACAGACAAATTCTACTCCAGTCTAGGCTTCAAATAATTGCAGTTCGTGTGGATTTTCCGATCAAGCTATCGATCTGTAACATCCACCTACCAGATGGTGACTGGGATATTGGTGATATCCAAGGAGTAATCGATCAACTACCAAATCGATTCAATCCTCTGTGGGGCTCTGAAAGATTGGACAGAAGGGGAAGACTAATTGAAAACCTTCTCAACAATAATGACCTGATCCTTTTAAATACCGGTAAAGGCACTTACCTGAACCAAAGATCAAATAACCTACCCGCTCTCGATTTTGCATTCTGCTCCCTTACAGTTGCTCCAGAATATCAGTGGAAATGCCTCGGCGACCATTTGATATACCACTTTCCAACATCTATCGAATTTGTGGGTCGAACCAAAACATATGCCATTCCTAAACGATGGAAACTCGATAATGCAAATTGGCCATTATTCAAGGAGAACTTGGAAAATTTTGAATTGCCATCTACAGGTGTCACTGAAGCCACAAGAATAGTCACCGATAATATCATATCAGCCGCCCCTAATAGAATTAAAAAAATTGCAACTAAATTTTATTATTGATTACCATTAACCTTCATTTCTCAAGATAATCTACATACTAAATGGGAAAACAGATATTTATGAAACATGTAATGAATTACCTAAATACTTTATGTAGATTTTTCTATCAACATGTATATTTTTTGAAGAAACGGGAATGAAACATTAATTCTTTGGAAATCAAGTATTCTCAATTCCAAATAAAGATAAGCTAAAATTAAAACCGCTGTGGTTAAATGTTATAACTCGGCATGATGTTTGAAAAATGTTTCCTAAACTCTTTTAAAAAACTTTACGACCGATATATTAGAATTAGAGATCTCATTAAAAAAACCATTGAGCATTACTTTTATTAACGGTATGTAAATGTTTACGTAATATCTAAAATATGATATGAAAGTTCATAACACTCACTACAAAAACATGTTTAATTTATCTGAAACTGAATGTATTTATAATATAGCAGGTAGATAAAAATCAAAGTTAGAAGGTGTAAGTGCTAAAATAATATTTAATTAATGTGTAATAAAATTAGATATTTTTTACTTGAGAATTTTATCATCGTTGCAGGAAATTGCGCATATTAGTAATATGGTTTAAATGGATATAGATTGACGGTATAACAAAACAACTTTATAAATTACAGGGTGAATCAAAGAGTAAGGCTAAAGACGTGGGCTGCTATTTATGTATTGAGAGCATGTACGAATTTTATCAAAAATGTGTTCATTGCTTTTCAAAATATTCGCCTTTAATGCTAAAACATGCTCTTTAAAGGCATCAACTGCTTCTTCGGGCGATGATAATCGGTGTTCATGCAGTTTATCTTCAATTAGTGGGAACAACTGGGTGTCAAGTCGCGGCAGTAATTAAAGCGGATGACCAATCAATTAGATCTACTGTGTATCCAAATGGATTGTTTTCTCTCTATTTACTAATAACTTCTGTTAAACAGATGGTCGTTGAATTCACGGTTTTTTATTTTCGAGAGGTAGAGATGTTTCAGTAAAGGGGCTCGCGGGTTCTGGCTCATTCTTTATGTAAAATAACATGGCAAAACGGTAAGGTCCATTCTGGTCATTTTTGGCTCAATTCGATCTACGCGTGCGTTTAATTATCAGATATCATGAGGCCGCCGTCAGCCATCTTGTGTCGTGTGCGCATGTCATCCACCTTGTGTCATGTATGCTGGTGACGTTACCCCTGATCAGTCAGTTGATAACGTCATGTGTATTAAGAATAAATGGTTTTCAAGATTAAAACTAACTTTTCCGCATCTGTGAGATACCCTATCATAAAATTGTTACTTGCATACAATTCGAGGGATCTATCGTGATAACTAACCGAAATTTCTCCAAAAATAACCAAAAATGTAGTATATCTGGATTTATTGGACCCGCTGATGTACTCGCTCTAGTCAGCTGAAAATCAATAGGGTACATCTGTGAGAGACCTTGAAAAATATACAATTATAAAATTGGTCACTTGTATACACTCCGGAGGCTGTAATATGCTAACAACCCGAAATTTCTCCAAAAATGTGGCACTTCAGGTACCATAGCACCCGTCCACCCGTTGTACTAGCTCTGATGAGGTAAAAATCAATAAGGTTCATCTATAAGACGCCTTGAACAATATTCAATCATAAAATTGGTCACTTGTATACACTCTGGAGGCTGTATCGTGCTAACAAGAAATGTAACGAAAAGTGGTCGACGACGACGACGACATACACACATGATTTTTTTTCTATAAACCGTTTTTCGTGTTGTTCTTGATGTAAAACGGGTATAGGTTGGGGATAGGTTGGGCAGAAAAGTAAAAATGGGGTAGAGTAAGTCATGTCAAAATAAAAAACAATTGAAGAAAAACATTTTATTATACAGTAGTACATAAAATTGAAACATATAATAAATCAAAATAATAAACTACTTTAACAATAATTTTTATTCTCATATAGGTAAGAAAGGAGGGTTGGGTCGCTTTCTACTACCATGCTTCGGCCACCATTCCAAGGTCACATCAAAAACTTTATCTCTACTAAAAAATAGTTTTGGTGGACGGGAAGTAACAAATTAAGCACAAACAGAGTTGTTTTCTGTGCATGTTATTAAAAATAAATGTTTTAAAATAATATTCTTCATAATTTGTTACTTCCTTTCCTCGAAAACTATTTTTAGTAGATATGAAGCTATTTGATGTGACCTTAGAATGTTAGCCGAACCATGGTAGCAGACAGCGACGCAACCCTCCTTTTTTACCTATATGAATATTCTTAACAATATATCATCTTATAGGGGAGAGTTGGACAAAACAGGATAGCTAACGTTTTTTGACCCAACACTTTATAACCAAGCTATGAATATCTACGATTTTTTGACTGTAACATTTTCATTTACCCCTTTCCATGTTTAAGTATGATTATTTCTAAATATCTTGACGATACTATAGAAAAAGTCATATTTTTTAAAAAAGGTAAAGCATCCCGTTTTGCCCTCCTGGTCGGGTAAAATGGGATAGTATATAAATATGAATAGAAAAGATATTAAAGTAATATATCTATTTATTGAACTTGAAGACCGAACACATTATGCATTTTATTTTTATATAAAAAACAAATTAACAGTTTAACACCGACAAAAATCACATGAGTACGACTCACCATCATTCTCCACCCCAGCACAAGCTTCGTGCGCCCAAAGTCCTGGCATATCACCCTACCGTCGTTCGCCTTAGATTTAGAATACAGTTCTGTATAATAAATGCAAGCTTCTTCTGTTTTCTTACCTTAGTGGTACAGTTTTTCTTTTTTTCTTTCTTAATCCATACTTTCCCTTTTTCTTCAAAATTTAGTTTGGGCTTCTTGATAAGCTTGTTTTCTTTAGATGCTTGTTGTTGACGGTAGCATAGCCGCTTTCCCCTTCTTTTATCATCAGCATTAATTTTTCTCTCTGCGTGAGGAAGTGACACAACTTGTTGAGGTGTTACTTCAAATTTCGTGGTAGTGTATGAACAGGAGGGGGTCACATTTGCATAGAACCTGCTGTAAGATACAGGAGGTGGAGTATTACACAAATTCTCCGTATTTTTAAGCAGCTGATATGATTTTTCTGGTGTGGATGGATCTGGAGGCAATGACGGTGTTCATGGAAAGTCATCAAATTTTTCTGCATCGTTTTGTTCTTTACCTTCAGCTTGGGTTTTTGATGATCGTTGTATAACAAGCCTTTGTGGTATTGGTGATTGTTTTAATATCTCTCTTTTGTTTGTGTTGAGATATTAAATGGAAAGGGAAGTTTATATTTTACACTGTTTAACTCGAAGGACCTTATTTTTGCTACTGTATTACTTATATATGTTAAGATGGTTCAATAAAATAAGCTATTATGTCACTTTCACTTGGTTTTTATTGACTGACGTTACATTTTGTTCAATTGCTTGAACAATTGAGAATTTCACTGATTTGTAAGCATTTTTCACTTTTTCTATTTATCACATGATCTGGTAGATTAACTGAATTATGGTTAATGAAATGTAAAAATGATATACCGGTAGCAAACTCCGGTATTTTATTAGAAAGATAGTTCCATTATGTACCGGGTGTCCCAATAAGAATGGCTCTCGGCCATATCTCGGAAACCGTTTATAGTACAGCTTCGGGAATAAAAAATTTATAACAATAGTGACCTCGAGAAAAACCTGGAAATTATTTACAGAGTTGTAGGTCCACCGCCAGATGGCGTAATTAAATACTAAAAATTATAAAATGAATAATTTACAAATTTTGCCTAATTAAGATGCATTTAAACTATGATTATCGTATTCTTCAAGAAATTCAGCGTATATTCGATTTTACAAGTTTTAGTCTCTCTCTTCAAATAAGAGGTGGGGGGAAGCGGAAACTTTATTATATAAAACGCCTGTAATTCCAGTTCTACTTAACCTATCTATGCAAACTTAGTCTTTTTGAAGAGAGCTCCTTTCTACCAATGTAATAGTTATAATTTCGAAACAACCTAATGAGTAACGTATACGCTAGAGGGCGCTATTTATTTATTTTTTTAAATCTAGCTATCCTTGAAAAATGTTGAATGGAAACATGCAGTTTTAATTAAGTAATATAAAAGTAGACCAAATTAGCAACAGAATAGCGAAAACCGCATGTCGATATCTTTTTCTTATTACGAGATATCCTAAGAAATGTGTAGGGGAGGGTGGGCCACATTGAGACAATTTTTACTTTTTTGGGAATAGAATTGGCAACTTTAATTTTTTTGCTACAGTTACGTATGCTTCATAATCTTTCATCTTAATGCACACATTTTTTGAGTAAATTATTAACACAATATTATAATTGTTTCTGTTATAGTCGAATTTAAAAAATTTGATTTTGTCTCAAGGTAGCCCACGAAGTGGGCCACATTGAGACAAGATAAAAACAAAACAAAAAAGCAATAAACAAACGTTTATCTAAAAATATTACACAATTATGTGGAAAAAACAATCAAATAAAATATATCTGAGGTTCTAACATCAAAAGGTACTAACGGATATCGATGCCATCAAAAGATACACCAAAGTTTATAAAAGACTGCTGCCGTTTTGTGCTGCCCACTTTACTATTTGCTGTAAGCAAACATTTCATGTCAGTTTTCTTTACATACGCAACATCCTCAACAGCGGGAAAAATAAAGGAGTTTTTTTGTTTGATACTATGCCTCAAAAAACTAACTTTAAAATCATCCTCAATTTTTTCAATAATTTTACCCACAAAGAAAACAGACTTTTTGTCATGAAACTCAATCAAAACGTAGGAGTTGACAACAGGTTTCAAATTTTCTTGACTTTGATTCATTTCTAAATCATTGAAAGATTCTGCGTCTGAAGAATCTGAAGTAAATGAATTATTGTCACTTTCAGATGACGACAAAGTTTTTTGATTTGGTTTAACTCCAGGCGAATCTGTTACTGTTCTCTTCGTTCCTTTGGCCTTTTTAAGTGACTCTGATCGCTTCTTCTCCATAAACTTCTTTTCTATTTCTAACTTCTCAGGTGTATCAGTTGCGATCATACTCTTACCCCTCTTTCTTGGTTTAGATGTTTTTCTCGGCTTTGCTTTTGGATACCCAAATAGTTCTTCTGGTGTTTTAAAATTCGTAGTTGCTGAAATATTTTTTTCAGCTGTTCCATTTGAAAGTCCAGTGTCTGCATTGCTCGCATGTGCTTCTAAAACGCCAGTGTCTGGATTGCCTGCATGTGTTCCAACAGTTACTTCCTGTTGGCTTTCTCTTAAAGGCTCCTCTCTGTCGGTAACGCTACTCATTAAAAAATCGTCATCTCCAAAAACGTGGCGATCAAATGGCACAATGCCACATTTTTTGAAACCTGCTTTAATGTTATTAGGGGTCATGGATTTGTCAAAGGCATGTCCAACGCATTCGGCAATCTGGAATAGTGTAACTGGAATTCCAGGATTTGTCATCATCCAGGAGTCTAACGCACTGTTATAATATGTTTTAAATGGACCAAACACTGATACGTCCAATGGCTGTAATTTGTTAGAACAATGGGGAGGCAGTGTTAAAATAACAACCCCATTGTCTTTGGCCAGGTTTAGGGTTTCAACTGAAAGATGACTTTCATGATTATCAAGCAATAATAAAGTTGTATTTGACGTTGAACTGCCAGAATGAAAAATGAAGTGTTCAATAACAGATACGAAAAGCTCAGAATTCATCCATCCCGATGGAGTAGCAAGGCCTAAAGTTCCTGATGGAGCTCCGTGTAACATGTGAGGCTTAAAGTTGACCCTCGGAAAAATCATTGCTGGGGGCAACGAAACTCCTAGAAGAGACATAGCTACGGTTAGGAAAAAGAATCGATTTATTCAAATGAAACTACTCACCTGCTGCGCTAATAATGCAGCATGTGGTAATCAAAATTCCACGTTCTCCACTGGTCACCTTGTTTATTTGCTTGACTCCCTTTTTTGCTAAAATTCTTGAGGATTTTTGGACAGTGGTTGTCGCCGTCTCGTCCAAATTATAAATACGCGTTCCACTTGCAAACCCATTGTAGCGCTTCATGACATCTTCTAAATTGCGAAAAAACTGCTCGACGTTATTGCGGTTGAATGAGGTAACTCTAGAAAGGCTGCAGCCTTCAGGTTGCCTAATGCTCAATTCTGGATGCCGTTTTATAAACCCCTGTAACCAATCCACTCCTGCTGATTTCTTCTCTATCCACCTATATGGGATCTGAATTTTATTATGGATGGCAAGTTCATAAGCTAGCTTTCGCACATCTTTTGTAGATCTGCCGTAGCACATTTGGCTACATTTAATAATGAAACCCTTCAGAATAGTTTCCTGTTCTTCGGAAAACACTCTCCGGGTATCGTAATGAGGGCGGTAGGATACATTTTCTTCATTACCTTCACTATTTCTTGTTTTCCTAACGTATCTCGCCAATGTTTGATGTTTCACGTTGTTTTTCTCCGCTGCCTTCCTTAAGCTTAATTTGTGTTTAATAACATCTTGGACAGCCCTTTTCATTGATTCGGCACTGAAAAGGCCTTTTTCAGATTTTCTCTTTCGTCCTCGTGACATACCTTGAACAAAATATTTTTTTTCGACAAAACTCGTTGCATATGGGCCACCATGAGACACGTCTCAAGGTGGCCCGAAATTCATGTCTCATTGTGGCCCATTGTAGGTCTTAGTTACAAACAGCAATATTTTCGTAAAACGTGAAAAAATCTACTAGTAATACACATAAACAATGAAATTAATATTCACCTGTTCTAATGAACACCTCAGACCAATAAAGAACTATATTGGGAACCACTGATGAGGTACTGAACTCACAGCAACAAAAAATTTCACTATGGCGAAAATAAATCGAGGCCGGTAAAAAATTCGGGAACGCACGTGCGGCTTCTTCGGCAACAGAAATAAGACTAACATGCCTGCCACTTGATGTTTCTGTGAATAGCGACAAAATGTGCCGCGTTTTTTTTAAATAATAACGATTGTCTCATGGTGAACGTGTCTCATGGTGGCCCACCCTCCCCTAAATGTTAAACATTTTCCTTTAAACATCAATTACTCCGGTTTGACTGAACGGATTTTAACATTTTTAGACTCCTCAAAATTGTCTTTCCTTGTTCTATTAATAATAGTTCCAATTATTATGTCAATATTACTTATGTTGTCACCGGGAAACTGCGTTATGGAAATTAAAATGGAAATATAACTTAACGTACCTCGCTGGTGACGACCTAAATGTTCAAATTGTCGCCCATCATTTTCGATACAAGCGTTTATTCTTTGAAGAGTAGATTGAACAGCAGTCTCAATTTCTGCTCTCGAAATACTCTGAATGGCGTTTCGTATTCTTTCGATCATGTTAACTCTAGTAGTGGGTCTAATTGCACAAACAAGGTCTTTAATCCGGCCCCAGAGATAGAAATCTAAGACGGTTAAGTCTGGTGATCTGGCTGGCCAAAAAAATAGGCCTCCACGTCCTATCCACCTATCAGGGTAAGCATTATCTAAAAATTCTCTAACTTGTCTGGAGAAATGCGCCGGGCACCCATCGTGCTGAAACAACATAGACCTACGAGTTGCTAGTGATATATCTTCTAGAAGAAGTGGTAATTCATTCCTTATAAAATGTAGGTAGCGTTCCCCGTTAATTGCGTTGTCAAAAATAAAAGGTCCAATTATCTGACCATCTACAATACCACACCATACATTCACCGACCATCGCCCCTGATACTGAACTTCTTCCATCCAGCGTGGATTATTCTGTGACCAATAGTGCATATTATGCCGGTTAACCGTACCATCACTACTAAATGTAGCTTCGTCTGACCACAAAATACGTGACAGTAATTGAGGGTCGTCATATACCATATGTAGTAACCAGTTGCAATAATCCAACCTTCTGTCGTAATCACGATCAACCAATTGTTGATGCAGTACCATATGATATGGATGAAATCTAAAAGAAATATAATGTCCTATTAAATATCTTTCCAGAATGATTAATAAATTATTATGGTAACATATAACCATGCTAACAATTATTATTATGCGGGTATATTTTGTTTAAGAAACATATCTTTTTACATCATAATTTACCTGTGTCCTGTCAAAATACGTTGAACGGTAGCTCTGCTTATTCCCAAGTCTCTACTTATTGCTCTAATACTTAAATGCGGATTAAATTGCACATATGCCAAAACATTTATTGTGTTTTCCTCTGAAAGATCTCTGCCGCGTCTTCTAAATACAGGAAGATTTACATTTACAGTCGTTCTTAAACGGTGGATGAGTCGACGAAAAACTCTGCTACCGGGATGACGTCTTTGGGGATATTGTATGGCATATACCCTCGCCGCAACAGTTGCATTTCTCATACATTCAAAGTAAATGCCTATCATATCAAATGCTTCTTCGTTTGTAAGAATCATCTTAGATATAACTTTTAAGTAAATTTTATATCTAATTTAATGCACACAAATCGCAATGACACGTAAATGAACAAATTACTAGGTTTATTAATTTGACACAAGACATATCTTTTTGTTTTGTTTTGTTCATGGCCCACTACTTGTTTTTATATATTTCCATTTTAACCTCCATAACGCAGTTTCCCGGTGACAGCATAAGTAATATTGACATAATAACTGGAACTATTATTAATAGAACAAGGAAAGACAATTTTGAGGAATCAAAAAATGTTAAAATCCCTTCAGTCAAACCGGAGTAATTTATGTTTAAAGGAAAATTCTTAACATTTACACATTTCTTAGGATATCTCATAATACGAAAAAGATATCGACATGCGGTTTTCGCTATTCTGTTGCTAATTTGGTCTTCTTTTATATTCCTTAATTAAAACTGCATGTTTCCATTCAACATTTTTCAAGGATAGCTAGATATAAAAAAATAAATAAATAGCGCCCTCTAGCGTATACGTTAATCATTAGGTTGTTTCGAAATTATAACTATTACATTGGTAGACAGGAGCTCTCTTCAAAAAGACTAAGTTTGCATAGATAGGTTGAGTAGAACTGGAATTACAGGCGTTTTTATATAATAAAGTTCCCGCTTCCCCCCACCTCTTATTTGAAGAGAGAGACTAAAACTTGTAAAATCAAATATACGCTGAATTTCTTGAAGAATACGATAATCATAGTTTAAATGCATCTTAATTAGGCAAAATTTGTAAATTATTCATTTTATAATTTTTGGTATTTAATTACGCCCTCTGGCGGTGGACCTACAACTCTGTAAATAATTTCCAGGTTTTTCTCGAGTTCACTTTTGTTATATTTTTTTTCTCCTAAGCTGTACTATAAACAGTTCCCGAGATATGGCCGAGAGCCATTCTTATTGGGACACCCGGTACAAAGGTTGACTGATGAAGTGTTAAAATAAGGGTATGATTCATATTTATAGGTAGGTTAAAATGAGTGGGAAGAAGGAGAATCATATGAGGTTTTGACTAATGGGAAAAGAGAGTTTGAAATTTAACGGTCAGATACAGCGAGTGGAAAGTACACGTTTGGGGTGGTTTTTTGTTGCATGAAAAAGGTTTGTTTGTTACAGATAACGAAGTTTGGAAAATAGCTTTTGTGAAGCGATAAGGTGTCGGTTGCTTTGAAATATTAAGTGGAAAAATCATAAGACAATACTTATCTGTATTTCTTGTGTGAGAGTAACGTTAAAATGGATTTTTGTCGGTGTAAAGAAATATTAAATGCTTGAGAAGAATGATATATTTCTTTATATGATCTGGGCAGGATATAAGAATTATGTTATACAGGGGTAAGTTGAAATAAAGATTACAGGAAGAATTTGGTTGTTAAATCAAATTCGTACAGTGATAGTGTACGTGGTGCAGGGTGCCCATTATTTTCTTCAACCGGACCAATTGCAGGTATATTTATTGGCTTGTCCGTGGTTTCAGCTGAATCAAACATCCAATCTTCGAAGATTTCCGAATTGAGAGGTTGAATGCGCGTCTTTCTAAATCCATTCACAGCTGTTTGGATACTAGCAGCTTTCATATATGCGTTCCCGAAAAACTTACCTATATGGGATATTGTAACTGGTCGCCCTGGATATTGCTGCATCCATTTTTGAACCTCTGACGTATAATATGTGCTAAGTGGCGACATAAAACTGACATCGAGCGGTTGCAAGCGATGCGTCGTATGTGGTGGAAAGCAGAGCATTACAACACCGTTACGTCTAGCTTTCTCTATAACGTCTAAGATATTTGTATGTGTGGTATGTCCGGCCAAAAGTAAGAGGATAGGGTGTCCTTTGGAGGGTTTGGAAAACTCAATAAATTAATTAAACCAATTCGAAAAAAATTCTTTCTGCATCCATCCTGATGAATGATAAAAAGCTTTACTTCCAGGAGGAGCATCATCTAGTAGCTCCAGATTTGCTCTGGATCTGGGAAAAATGAACGTGGGTGGCATAAACACGCGAGTAGCGCTCATGCAATTTCCACAGTGACACGAATGCCGCGTTCTGCTGAGGATATACACCCAACTTGCCTTTTCCCACGCAGTGATAAATATTGAGATTTTTTCTTTGGTACTGTCATTGTACCCATCTCATCGACGTTGTAAATCCGCAACGGCTACTTCGTCGAAGAGCTACTCAGGCGTGGGTTATATACTAGTAGAGACTCAAGGAGTAGGTCTTACCGGTTCTCGGGTAATCCTACTTATTCTTACGTTACGAGATGGAAAGATAAGTGGGCGCCACCCTGAGTCCTACTAGTCTATAAGTTACCTCACATCAACTAATCCCAGTCATCAAAACAAGAAGTTGGAAGGTTATAAAAAATGAACAACGTTTTTTAATATTTACAAGTAGATTTATTAAATAAAAATAAAATAAAAAGAATTAGATACTGTAAGAAAATTGAAATCTAAAAATGTTATTATTATTATTATTAAATTTTGCAGCCTGATTTATTATTTAAAAAAATTTAGATTCTGAAGGAAAATTAAACATGAATTAAAAATTTTACAAAGAAGATATTAATTTACATGTGGTACAAACTATTAAGTTAATTAATCCATGAACTGTAGTTGGAAATAATCGATAATGTTTACGATTATGGACGTTAGTACTTTCCTTGTTTTTTTTCTTTTCCAACGATGAATGTGATGACGTACTAAGGAATCGGGAACCAATCAGCTGGCTGCGTCAAGTCAAGTCAAGTCGGTTTTGAGTAGAGCCGTGGTCCCAGCCGGTAGAGTTCAGCTGGTAGAATTGCAGCCGGTGAAAAGGCTTAGGTCGGTACGAAGGCTTAGGGCGGTAAAATAATTTTTAGGCCGGTAAGATAAAGTGCATTTATATGAATGCACTTCGATACGGTAGGATGACAGAACTCAACAATAAGTGTATTTCGTTAGAGAAATAAGGCAGAACCTCAGCGCGCATTGGCTTAAATATCCTAATGAAAACGAACTCATCCGAAAGCTTAAAATTCGACAACCATCGACAAGAAGTATTATTCTATGTTACGAGGGGTAAACGAAATTTATGTTACTCTTTCATCGACGAGAAATATTACGAGTGGTGAACGAAATTCACGTTACATCGGGTGGAATTTTATATTTTTCAAGCACGTCGGAGAGTAACGAGAAAAATTTTTGTACAGCTGGCCTACTAAAACCCATGGCTCTAGCAAGTGATGTAGGCTCAGGGGTGCGAAGTTTAACGTTTGGATGTCCCCTTAGAAAACTGTATAACCAAGCTTTTCCTGCCATTTTTTGGCCCTGTTAAATTGATTAGCTAAGCCATTGCGTTGAGCTAACTGAAAAGCCAAACTGCGAAAGTCTTTTAAAGTAAAACCAACTAATCGCGATTACATAGACAAAATGTGTTGCACCAACTCTTCTTCTTGCTCAGCAGAGAACACTGGTCTGTGACGCCCTAGACCCTTTTTTGCTGCATCTAATCGTTCGAGAGACCCATTTTTTATCTTTTTACTAGGGCTTCAATAGTTGTCCGAGGTACACCAAATTGTTTCGAAGCCTTAAGGTAACCTATTCTTCCTTCGAGAACCTTTTCCACCGCCTGGCGCATACTTTTCTCATTCCAAGACTGCCGATCGATTATCGATTGTTCTTTTATATTTTCCCATCTTGTAACAGGCCTGTAAAAAACTAAAATTTAAAATCCTCTATAAAATGTATACAGTTTTTGGTTGGACAAAATGGGATAGTATCCAGTTTTACCCGACCGCTCGGTATCCCATTTTGCCCGACTGCACGTTTCAAAATGATTTGTTAAAATGTTTATGAAGAAAACTAGTTATCATATTCACAAATTCAACAAAATATAGTTAAATATTTAGAGAATCCTGAAAAATACTTACTGTTATTTATTTTGCTTGTTTAAACTAACAAACTCCTAATTAACTGCTGATAAAACTAAATATCATAACCACACTTTTTTGAAACTGCCACCTGCCACTCACCACAGAACACGAATTAAGCGGAAGAATTGCCTACTATATTTGAACAAACGTTACTTTTACCGAATTACACCCCTGGTTGCCAAATGGAATTGCTTGTTTTTATATATTGGCTGGTATCCCGTTTTATCCGAATATCCTGTTTTGTCCAACTCTCCCCTACCTTTATGAGAATGTAAATTAATTATTTTGATTTATTATATGTTTCAATTTTATGTACTATTGTATAATAAGATGTTTGTTTATTCAACTGTTTTTATTTTGACATGACTTACTCTACCCCATTTTTCTTAATACACATGACGATATCAACTGACTGAGCAGGAGTGACGTCACCAGTAGACATGACACAAGTTGGATTACATGCGTGCACGTCACAAGATGGCTGACGGCTGCCTCATGATATCTGATAGTTCGACGCATGTACAGATCGAATTTATGTTATTTTACATAAGGAATGAGCCACAACCCGCCTAGCCTCTTTACTTGCTTTATGACCGGTCATGAGCCTATCATTTGCTTCTCAATGCTTTGAGAATGAAATCTGGGTTTTCTTCACAATGAAACAAGGAAACTGCCGATTGGGCTTTCATACGGATTTGGATGCAACATCGTCGTATTTTTAATAATTTCACGGCATCAATTGGAACGAGCATTTTTTAAATTTCCAATACAGGAGGAATAGTTCCATTTACTGGACAAACAATCGTTCAGCTGAAGATCTACCTCTTACCATATGTCACGTCTTGCTACTACTTTGTCAGGTTTTGGACGATATTCATTGTCTTTCATGAACATTGCACATATTCAGTCTATAACAATATGCTAATTGTATTGAAAATCTTTAACGTTTTATTGAAATCTGGAAGGCTAAAGCTACATGAAAAAGCGATGAAGGATTTCTATTCATAAAACAACGAAAATATTTCTAGTTTCACTTCTTCATAAGCTTCTTCATATTTTATTATGACACACTGCTCTCTATCGGCCTTTCTTAAACGTTTTCCGGTTTTCTATAAGACAAAAGAAAATATATACACAAACGGATATAAACATTTTTTAATAGTATGTAGACCTCGTATCGAGTACCTTCCACGATACTCTCTATAGTATCTCTAATATGACGACTGTCATAACCGTATTGAGACTACTTTATTCATTTGGTACACACTGTATATTTTATACCAGACTCACAATGCTTCCGTTTTTTAATAATGATACACTTTATAACTATATTAAATTAGTTTAATCTCTATTTACTCAGAAGCTATAAAAACCAAAACATTTTTATTTCTGTAAGTAGTAGTAGTAATTATTTGCAGACTTAATGTGGTCGGACGGCTATGGTTCTTTGTACGACAGCATTGAAACCATTAAACGGATCTGAAGCATAGTCTACTGTTCTTCTTGTACCATCTGGATCTGTCAAACTATATTGGCCTCTAACTGTATCACCACTTCGGGTTTCGTGTTGACTTTTCGAGTCACCTAAAAACAATAGAAACTTCATTTAACTCATACATTTTCCAACTTTGTTTTTCATATATCAATAGACTAGAAAAACGAAAATCATGTGGTAAAAATCTACAAACACATCGAATTAGTGGAAGTATTAAACTGATAAAAGTTGAAAACAGATTTTTAGCTCAGAGAACGACGTAGAATGATAAAAAGACTAAATAATAATTACAAAAAGACAATACAAATTAGAAAGAAGGAAGACTAGTACTTTGTACGAAAAATTAATATTTATAAACTTGAATGAATTCAAATGATGACCAGTCTTAAAAATTAAAATCAAAGTTAGAACATGCAAAAAATGATTAGCGATAACCTAAGAGTTCGAACACTATGTTTTTCGTCGTTGCTGTCTGGATAAGGAGATCTCGGATATTATTGAACAGTTAAAGTACCTAGGTTTTATGTTAGATCACATATTGAATTTAAAGAAACATTTTAGTTACATTTGTATTCCAAAAAATTATTTTTCTTCTTTAGTCGGTTCTCTAATACACTTTCACTTAAGACATCGGTTACTGTCTTCAAAACAATGATTAAATCACGTTTTGATTATTGCTTTATCCTGTTGAATTTATTGGATTCCAACAGTATTGGCACTCTTCAAAAGCTTCATAACAGAGGAATGCGGATTATTCTAAAGTGCAATAGGTATACCCCAATAGATAAAATGCTATCTCAGTTAGGGATAGACTTTTCATGTTGTCTTTGTTATTTATTTTTAACAGGTGATGCTTAAAAATATTTTGATTAGTTCATTACTTTCAATTATCAAGTACCTAACTATCCCATAAGAAGTGCTGACAATTTTCAAATACTAGGAACAAATTACAGGTGTACCATGAACTAGGTTTTTCATAATGATTTGTCTACTTTTAATTCGCTCCCTTGTGAGATTAGGACTGCAATTAAAATTAAGCAATTTAAAACATTGTTATTAAACTTTATTAAGACTAAAAGAATGTTATATGGTTAAAGGTTTTATAGTTTAATCGTGAATTTATAGTAATATTGGATATCTGTTATATACTTGTTTTTTTTGTTTAAATGTAGATGTTGATGAAACATTTATTGCTGTATAAGTAATTATGCTTGTCTATGCATTAGCCTTACCTATTTGAATAAAGATGTATTTATTTATTTGATGACTACTGTATAAATCCATCACATATGCCTCGTACTTTGCCGTCACTGCTTCTTTTAACTTAACAATATTAAATTAAATACCCTAATGAATAACTTAGAGGTATTGTAAATAGATATTTTTGTATCTAGAATGTGAAATGATACTTTTGTGTTTAAGAATGGAAGCTCGGCAAAATAACCATTCCAGAACCCAAAAGCATTTCGCATTCGAGATGCAAACAATATTTTTTCGAAAACTTCATTAAAACGAATATGAGAATAACAAATTAAATAAATAAGTGGGTATATCTGTCATTATTAATTGACATTTTGTGTTTGAACCAAGGCAGTCTTGGTGACTAGCGTCTAGACGCTTATATTTATAGGTAGTATTGTTTGCATGACTATCGTAACGGTAGCGACGTAATAAACAATAAAAATCGGTTGTTGCAAAAACTAGTGTCACAGTCATTGTTCTAAAAGTGTTTAAATAGAAATGAGCTCTGAAAGTAAAGACGAGCATTTACCAGAAGAAGTATTGGAAGTGGCACAAAGTACGGTTTCATAATTAATCCGTCAGATATCATATACAGTACGAAGTTGCTTATATCCAATTCAAAGAGTAGTGCAGGTCCAAGAGAATTCAGGAAAATTAGTGAAATGCCTTAAAGAAGTTGGATATGAAAATAAAAAAGTACTCATTTTTAGAGAAAATCCTTATATGAATAGCGAAGCATATGAATTTATGGAGACCATCAAAATGAAAGCAAAATTAAGAGGATGTCAGTAATTGGAAATGTGGAAGGAAAATTAGTAGATGATACGAAAAATTCACAAAACCGAGGTTTGAGACTATGGATCAAGATTTGAAAAGTTATGAAAATGAAGGTTTGAAAGCTCGGGTAGTCAACATAAAAGATGATTATATGATAAGCAAAATGCGAAATATCAATCTTCCACATGAACATTAGTATACGTGAAAATTCTAATGAATGCTTACTATTTTTGCCCAACTGTATGATTTTGATGTAATTGTCTTAACTCAAAATTTTCAGGTATTATATATAAGTACATCATTGCTATGTGTAAGCTTTTGCTACTTGTTTGCTTACATTCTTCTCTTCATATTCCTGCGCACATTTAAATATTATATTACGTAAATAAACATCTTGATTCTTTACAGCATTCCATTTTTTGTGAGTGTTGTTTTTGTATTCAGTTGCGCAATTATTTTTAATAAATTCAATGGATTAATACTTATTCATTTTAAATTTACTATCATACTTACCTGTACTTTGATCATTGACCGAATAAGCATAACTGTACTGAGGATTTGGATCGTATGGCTCCACTCGTGTTTGTATCAATGGTACATTTACCGAAGCTATTGCTGCCGGTTGAACTACTGCCGCTGTCCGTTGAACAATTGAACTTGGTTGGACTACTGCCGAAGTCGGATGCTGCTGATAGGCAGCATAATTTAATGGATTTGTGGCAGTACAGACTGCTATTAGGAGGGTTGTAACAAATACTTCCTAAAAAATAGTAGTAATATATGGATCATACGAATATTTAGAAACATTCCCGTAATAATCCGTAAATTCAGGAAAAGTGCGTTTACATTCTGTAGAAAACGTTTATTTGCCTATTTTAAGAGAAGGAGTCATTCACATAAAGTCTCACTGTAACGTTAACCTATGAATTCTTTGATAGAAAAATGTTTGAGGGTCGAGCAATAAATCCTTGAGGAACTTTATTGGTGTTTTCACGTGAAATGTTATTCATTTGTTGTCTTTTATCCGTTACGTCCGTCGAGATTACTTTTATATCTTTATCTATCTTTAAATTTATAATCAATCTTGAATTTTACAATTAAATATTACATCGGCTGATAAGTTCCTAACCTGACACACAGATAGAAACAAAAATACAGTATTTTTTAGTAAGTACTAACCCTCAAAAGGTATGTATCTGTGAACATTTTATGACGATCTTCAAAAGTTACGTTAGTTTTAGTGGAACAACTTTCTATATTCAAAACAACGTTAAATAAACGGTTTAAAGATTGAAACTAACTTTTCCGCATCTGTGGCTCTGAACAATATTCTATGATAAAATTGTCACTTGTATACACTTTGGGGGATGTATCGTGCTAACAAACCGAAATTTCTCCAAAAATAACCAAAAATTTAGTATATCTGGATTTATAGGACCCGCTGTACTCGCTCTAGTCAACGTCAACTGAAAATCAATAGGGTACATCTGTCAGACACCTTTAACAATATTCAATCATAAAATTGATCAATCGTATACTTTATGGAGGCTGTATCGTGCTAACAAACTGAAAATTCTCCAAAAATGACAAAAAATTGGTACCTCCAGTACCATAGCACCCGTTGTACTGGCTTTAGCGAGCTGAATATCAATAGGGTTCATCTCTGAGATGCTCTGAACAATATCCGATCATAAAATTGGTCACTTATATATACTCCGGAGGCTGCATCGTGCTAACAAACTGAAACTTCTCCAAAAATTACAAAAATATCGTACTTAAAGTACTGTAGCACCTGTTGTATTGGCTCTGGTGAGCTCAAAATCAATAGGGTTCATCTTTGAGACGCTTTGAATAATATTCAATCATAAAATTGGTGACTTGTTGAACTCCGGAGGCTGTATCTTGCTAACAAACTGAAATTTCTCAAAAAATGACTAAAATGTCGTACTTCTAGTACCGTAGCACCCATTGTGCTGGCTCTGGTGAGCTGAAAATCAATAGGGTTTATCTGTGACATGTTGCACTCCGGAGGCTGTATCGTGCTAACAAGACATGTATCGAAAAGTGGCCGACGACAACGACAACGACGACGACGACGACAACGACGACGACGACATACACACAGGATTTTTTTCTAAAAACCGTTTTTTTGGGTTGTTGTTGCTGGAAAACGTAAAAATAACTCAAAAAAAATTTCAAATTTCCAACTTTTTTTGGGGTAAACCAATACTTTTCTCGCATATTAGATAGGTTGGGCGGAAAAGTAAAAACAACTTCGAGTGTAGGTAAATATTGCGTTTTGATGAAAAAAAACGTTAAATCGAAAATTTGGTATGAAAAGTGTAACTTCTTTTGGAGTGGAAACGTAGTATTGTAAGAATAAAGACGTGTTTGATTTTTCACCTACGTCAAACTCAAAATTTTGAGTCGTGTAGTGACAATTGAATACAAATAACGGTAAAAAGGCAATTAAAAACAAAATACGCAACATAAGTGCGAAAATATAAGCAATAAACAGCTCCGGACATCAAAAAAACAGAGGTAAATAATAGTGTTTTCATTAGAGGTTAGCTGATAAGTATATAACGGAAAGTAATAACGATACTGAAACTTTGACAAAGAAATATACGGTGTTGCCAAGCCGCCAATGGATAGCACAATTACAAGACAATCACAGGGTACTCCAAGAGGTGAGTTACTTCCGAGGGGTTGACCCGAGTTACTCATTTAACGTGGGGACCTGGGAAAAGAAATACAATGGATAGCGATGATTACAGTACTGATGATAGAAAAAGAAAAAGAGGGGAAGATGAAGATATATAATTTAAAACGTCCATGAAATCATTTAGAACACCAAATAAAGAAGAAAAGAGAAATGAGGACATGATGGAGAGGATGATGGAAATGATGATAAACCTCGCAAGAGATATAAAGGACATTAAAGAAGATCAAAAAAGAATAGAGAAAACATGGAGCTATTACAAAAAGAAATTAAAGAACTGCGAAAAGATAGAACAGAAAGAAGAACTAGAAAATATAAAAGACATAAACAAAAATGCGATGGAAGAAATAGATAACCTAAAAAAAGAAATACTGAAAGCAAATGAAAAAATCGAAAAATTGGAAGATGACTAAAGAAGGAAGAATATAGTAATACAAGTATTACAGGATTACGTCTAGATATACAGGAAATGAATCTTATAAAACAAGAAGTTAACAACTTTATTAAGGATAAAATGGCAGTAGAGGTAAAAACAAATAATACCATACAATTGGCAGATACAACCTATTTAGTAGAATTGAATACATTGGATGATAAATTAAAGGTCATGAAAAATAAATACAAGCTCAGAAATAACACAAGGGAAAAAGTAGTTGTTAACAACGCGATATGAATAAAGAGGAAAGAGAAATACAGATAGAGATAAGAAAAATGGTGAAAGAAGAATTGAACAATGGAAAGGAAATTGAAGTGGGACATCAAAAAGTAATAATAGACAAAGAAGTGGGGAAATGTAACAAGGAGGCTTTAGAAATACAAATGTAAAAAAACTAGGTATGTCACGAAAACCGGATGACTTGGAAATGACAGTAGCAATGGAAAATAATTACAAGAAAGAAAATAAAAGAGTCAATAAAGAAAAATCAGGGAATAAACTAAAAGGGAATTCAAGGATAGGAACATGGAACGTCAGGGGAACATATGAAGAGGGAGCAATGAAACAAGTAACGGGAGAAATGAAGAAGTATGGCTACGATCTCATAGCATTACAAGAGACAAAACAGAAAGGAAGTTATTGAAATAGACGACTACATATTCTTTAGCAGTGGAGGAGATAACAGAAGGTTGGGTACTGGGTTTCTAGTAAGTATAAAAATTAAACATGCTATAGTTGAATTTAAACCGGTTTCTGAAAGACTATGGTGGATTAGATTAAAAGGAAAATATCAAAAGATATCAATAATAAATATACACGTCCCAACGGAAGAAACGGATATAGAAGGTAAAGAAAGTTACTACGATGAACTAGATAATATATTTGAAAGAATCCCGAGATATGACCTAAAAATTATCCTAGGACATGCGAATGCAAAAGTAGGGAAAGAAGAAATATACAAGCCCACAATAGGTAGATTTGGTAAAGATGAACACATAAATGAAAACGGCCAGCGTTGACTCATTTCGCAAAAGAAAAGGGTATGCGAGAAAAAAGCACATATTTTGAAAAGAAAGAAATATATAAAGGCACCTGGAGATCACCTGACGGATCATACACCAATCAAATAGACCATGTATTAATAGACGAAGAAAAGTGTATAACATATATCAGAAGTTAAAGAGGGCCAGCTACAGACACTGACCACTTTTTGGCAGGAAAACAAAACACAAGGAGTAGATTGACAAAACACGAAGACAGAAAGCTGTATTCAGAAATGATAAATAGTTATGCTGTACGGACAGCTCACGATACTAATGACATAGAGAGTATATGGACAAACATAAAAAAATGCATAGAAGTAGCAATTGGACACATCCACCAAAAAAACTCCATCGGGAAGGAAAAAGTGGTTCGATGAAGAATGCCAAAAAGAAATAGAGATACGAAAAGCCAGAAGACTAGAAATGATAAAGAAAGAAACACAAGAATCAAAACAAACATACATAGAACAGAGGAAACACTGTAAAAAGTTAATACAGTAAATACAGCATACAGAAAAACTTCTGACAGAAATAGAAGAAAGTTACAATAATAAAGAAATCAGAAGTCTGTAACAGGGAATCAAAAGAGAAAGAAAAGGCTTGCGAGGAACGTGGAATATGAGATGGAATGGGAAGATATAGGAGAAGAAAACACCCAATATATAGAAGACCCACCAACTTTAACCGAAATTGAGGAAATAATAAATAAGCTAAAAAACAACAAAAGTCCAGGGAATGACCAGATAACAGCAGAAATGCTTAAATGTGGAGGCGAAACCATAAGCAGGTGGATACACCAGCTGATTGGAAAAATTTGGGAGCAAGAAAGATTTCCCAAAGACTGGAATGAAGCGGTCTTCTTCTTTACGTGCCGTCTCCTTTAAGAGGGTTGGCTATCATCATGGCGATTTGTATCTTTGAAGCTGCGGATCTGAACAAATCAACAGAGCTACTGTTGTAGCACTGCCTTAGGTTGTTCGACCAGAAGATGCGTCTTCTTCCTATACTTCTTTTACCCTGTATTTTTCCTTGTATAATAGTTTGCAACAGTGTATACCTCTCCCCTCTCATCACGTGGCCCAGATATTGCAATTTTCTGATTTTGATTGTGTTGATTATTTCCTTCTCCTTTCCCATTCTTCTCAATATCTCCTTGTTCGTTGTTCTGCTCACCCAGCTTATTCTGAGGATTCTTCGATATGCCCACATCTCGAATGCTTCCAGACGGTCAGCGTCGCACTTCTTAAGCGTCCAGGCTTCCATTCCATATAATAGTACTGGAAATATGTAGCATTTAAGCATTCTGATTTTAAGATGTAGACTAAGATCTGTTCTGGTTAATGCATTCCTCATTTTATTAAACACTGTTCTAGCCTTTCCGATTCTTGATCTTATTTCTTGTGAGTAATCATTATTGTCATTTACAGTTGTTCCCAAGTACTTGTATTTGCGGACCTTCTCCACTGGCTCCCATTTGATCCATAATGTTTCTCGCTGTGGTTGGTGTTTTGTGATTGTCATGAATTTAATCTTTTTGATGTTAAGTGTGAGCCCCCTTTCTTCGCTGATCCGTACTACTAGGTCTATTAGCCTTTGCAGTTCTTCCAGGGTTTCTGCTATTAGTACTGTGTCATCCGCGTATCTGATGTTGTTTATAACCTTCCCATTAAGTTTCACTCCCGTTGTTCTTTGATTTTCCAGTGCTTACTAATTCCAATTTATAAAAAAGGAGAAAAAATGGATTGTACAAACTACAGAGGTATCGCTCTGTTAAATGTTGCGTACAAAATCTTAGCCACACATCTCGAAAATAAACTTTCTAGGAAATTGGAGCAGGAAATAGAGAATACCAGTGTGGATTCCGAAAAGGAATATCATTTATAGATCAGATATTTATCTTAAGAGAGCTACAGGCAGAAAGCTACGAACATAATAAAGAAACATATGTGCTATTTATAGACTTTAAGCAAGCATATGACAGAATAAAGAAAAAACAACTATATATAGCCTTAAACGAACTAGGAATAAAAGGGAAACACTTTAGATTAGTGAAATTATCATTAAAAGAAACGGATAATATGGTGAGGGTAGAAACAAGAACATCCGACAAGTTCAACGTGCAAGAAGGTCTAAGGCAGGGAGATCCCCTGTCGTCGATATTGTTCAGCTGTGCACTGGAATATGTCATAAGGAAAGCCGAAATTAACAGAAATGGGTTATTGTATAATAAAAAAATCAATGTCTAGCCATTGCAGATAATTTAGTAATCGTAACTGGAGGGAAAAAAGAACTACAAAAAGTAATATTAGAAAAAATGGCACTTCAGGTGGATTAGAAATAAGACGAAATATATGACATGGACAGAAAAAGAATACAATCAGCAAAGTACTTTAAAAATTACAAATTCGCAGAAGTAGAGCAGTTTACATACCTAGAGACAGAATTCTACAGGAAACCAGAAATTAACAGAGAAATACAAAGAAGAATAATGGCAGGGAATCGGTGCGTTCATTCTCTTAAAAGAATAATTTAACGTCAATGCAATCTCACTTTTTTATATAAATCAAACAATAAATGTTCTGAAACCCTGAAACCTGTAAGTGACTGGATATCGAATCAAATTGTTTGCCTTTTGGATGTTACTGTTCATTATCGACTCCCAAAAAATGTATTGGAAATATATTTCTTAGAGGTTATGATAAATGTAAATTCATGCAAGTCCGAGGTTATATCTCATTTTTTGATGACATATACTAGTGCACAATTATCAACAATTAAAAGCATATTAAAAAGCAAAAAAAGATCAACTACACCACAAGTGTAATTTATTCTGTGGAAATATAGTAGGTATTATTTGTTATTCTATATTCAACAATACCTATATTGAAATATATTCAAATCTCATTTCATTATATACGTCTATTGTATAATCAGTTTCCACGACGTTTCATAATATTTGTTTTAGTAGCTTAGGTACAGGAACCCTTAAAAGACACTTTAATTTAGTCGTAATATATTCTGAATTTGTTGGGATTTAATAATAGAGATACTAGAAAAATAAAGAAATTTCTAACACATGTTTCATTTCAGATATTGTAAAATTACGCTTCCTACCTCTGACTTTCATTTTACGACCAATTAATGTAAACTTTAAAAATTATTTTTGGTCTATCATCGCAAAATGTAATGGGATTTCAATAAGAAATGCTAATACTCGGCTTCTTTGAAGGAATCTTATATTTTATATAAGTACACGAAATATATTTTAGATTTAGATTAATGCATATATATGGAATTTGGGAATAAATTTTGTCCATCTATTGTGAGAAATGATGAATGATTGGGTATTATCCGAATTGAACAACACATTTTTTATAAAATGGCCAATTTTTATTGGTACCGTCAAACGGGGGGAAATTGATTTCATGGGGGTACTTTGATAACGGCAAATTTTTTAGTGTTTTAAATGATACTCGCGGTTTCTAGTTAATACCACAATATAATAAAAATTGTTGAAAATTCTAAAAAATTGACAATTGTTTCGATAAATCAATATCATCGTCAGAAGTGACCTAACTTGTGATTGACTTAATATATATTTATAGAAAAAAGAAGAAGATGTGATATTACAAATATTGAAGCTTAGATATTATTAGCCCTATGGTGATATCCTGGATATCATTTTTCCAATTAAGATCAGTACCTATAACTGTGCAATGATATAGAAAACCAGGAAAACTATCTCTTATATCTATATCTTAAATGTCTTCTAATTTCCATTTAAGAAACCCACAATATGAAGTTGTCAATGAACAGTTAAATCTAGGGAGTTCTCTACTAATAAACTGTCTTCTTAAGTGATAAATGTAAAGATCAGCAGATATAGTTTTCCTGGTTTTCTATATCATTGCACAGTTATACTGATCTTAATTGGAAAAATGATATCCAGGATATCACCATAGGGCTAATAATATCTAAGCTTCAGTATTTGTAATATCACATCTTCTTCTTTTTTCTATAAACATATATTAGGTCCATCACAAGTTAGGTCACTTCTTGGCATGGCCAAAAATAACTACTAAACATCAGGTAGGCATCAAATGAAATGTAACTTCTGTCATTCTGACGATGATATTGATTTATCGAAACAATTGTCAATTTTTTAGAATTTTCAATAAATTTTATTATATTGTGGAATTAACTAGAAACCGTGAGTTTAATTTAAAACACTAATATGAGCAGATTCCAGGAAGTAAGGGTCGAGACAGTTAATTTTGTTCTTGTTTAATTACCATATAAAGAGAGATGCAAATATCGTCGGAGTGTGATCGACGATCATTTCGAATACGCCGTAGTGTAGTAATAAATAATGTCAAACGTGGTTTGTTTATACGAGCGCCATTAAGACTAGAGAGTAAATATTTAGTTCTTTCATTTTGATGTGTTTTCAAGACTTTTAGTGACAAAATAAACTTTTGAGTTAATTAATTTAATGTTTTTTGATTATCATGGTACGTCGGTGCCAAGTTTGTCAGAAAACCAGCCGAAATTACCAAGGCCATATATCTACAATACCATCCCCACTTTTTTCAATTCATTCATTATTACACTACTGGCGTTAAGAATTGTTGGCCGCAATAATAAACCTGTTTATTCATGAATAGCCCTCTCTATGTTTATTATTACTCTAAGGTTGATATCAATAGACACCACAAAAACAACTTTTAAAGTTGTTCCTAACGACTTGTTTACTGTAAGCTTGGAGGATATTATATCCATTAGAAACTTCTGGAGGGCGCGGCGCAAGATATGCATTTCCGAAATGGATGATGTTTTCCAATGTTAAATTTTGTAACTCTTTTATTTTTTTCATTCCAGTTTTGGTTTGTGTAGTCACTGTGCATTTATGTTAATTAAGTTTACAGACTATTACTTTCACTCGTAACTAAAGAAGGTGCCAAACTTAAGTTTTGTTGTTTTTGTAGAAAATAAAGTTTCATTTTGATTGTAACCAATGTTTTATTTTTACTTTTGCTAGTATAGTTTATGCAAATCCAATGCCTATGCCAAATGATATTTTATTATTAAAGACGCCCCAAACGCACTTAACTTTGATAAACAAATATATTGAGAGTGTGGGAATATTGGTTGTATTGAAAACGACACGAGCGCAACGCAAAGTTAGTTTTTAACTCATCAAATCGAGCGCAATACTCAACAACAAAGTTAGTTTTTAACTCATCGAATCGAGCGCAACGCTCAACATCAAAGTTTCACACTCATCGAATCGAGCGCAATACTCAACAGCAAAGTTAGTTTTTAACTCTTCGAATCGAGCTCAACGCTCAACATCAAAGTTACACAATCATCGACTCGAGCGCAACGCTCAACAGCAAAGTTAGTTTTTAACTCATCGCGCAATGCTCAACAACAAAGTTAGTCTCTCACTCAAAAGTTTCTAACTCATCGAAATCGAAGCGAGTTCAATACTCTCGATAACAAAGTTTTACACTCATCGACGCGAGTTTTACACACTCATCGAATCGAGCTCAACGCTCAATAACAAGTTCTTATACTCATCGAAACGAGTTTAACACTCAATAACAAAGTTTTAATATTCATCAAATCGAAACATAAAGTGTCTTCCGATCTGAAACCACAGAAGTTCAGCATTCACAACTTTGTACCATTTTGTAAATTTGTACTTAAAAAATTATTAATTTCGACATTAATTTTGTCAAATTAAGATTATTTATTTAGTTGAATGTCCACGCCAGTTGACGAAGTTCAACTAGAAATCTAATAAAAAACATTGGTTGTATTGCAAAAATATGGTAACTATCAAAGTCGCCTAATTTCAGTGTGATTTCGATAAGGGGGTTATTATTTATTTTGGAGAAAATGAACAATTATTTGAAAAAATATATAACTGTGAATGCCTTCCTTAAGCATAATGCTAATATATTATTATTTTCACCCAAAAGTAAGTGTATTTGTGGTGTAAGTCATGATTTATTAAAAAAGCTATCAATTTCACCACATTTGACGGTAAGTATTTTTGAGAACGTGGTACATTTATAATACAGAGGAGAAATTTTTTGCATGTTTTCTTTTCATTGTTTAACTCAGATCACATATCGCGGAGTAATAAAATAACTATGAGAACTGTTCATATCAAATATCACGCTTTTCAAGAAGTAAATTGTCAACAGTATTAGTATCACAATGTTTATATATAACGCTACCGTTATACCTCGCCGGCCGATCCATCTACCTCGATATTCTTCATCCAGGTAACGTCTTACTGCTCCATAATAATGTGCAGGAGCACCATCTTGTTGAAATGTTATTTCCAGATAGCCGAATTCATCTTGATTATCTTCCAGAATTTCATGAATTAACGGCTCAATTGCATTTTGTAACATCTCCAGATACACTTCACCGCTTAAATTTGAATTTAGGAAAACAGGACCAACTATGCGGTTTCCCAAAATACCTGTCCAAACATTGACTTTTTCTGGAAATTGGGTATGTTGTTCACGAAAGGTGTGAGGATTTGTGTCACTCCAATACCTTACATTTTGTGTATTCACATTTCCATTGAGGCAAAAAGTACCATCGTCACTAAAACAAATTGTTTTTGTGTAATGTGGGTTTTGACTAATTTTATTTGTCACAGAATTCGAGTCTTCTGTCGGGGTCGTCATCCGAAAGGTGGTGTACCTTTTTTAACTTGTATGGATGAAATTTATGTTTAGCTAACACTCTCTGTACTGTACTTTTACTTACTTCACAGATAGACGCAACTTTAGTTGAAGAGGAAGTAGGGTTTACTACCATTTCAGCAACTATATCAATTTTTTTATCATCACTAAATGTTGGTCGACCAGATCGTTTGGCATCTTGAACACTACCTGTTGCTTCAAACTTGTGAAGAAGCTCGCTCAAATAAGTTCTCGAGATATGGCGATCTGGGTATCTCTCATTAAATAAACGTTTCGCTTCATGGATATTCTCTCTAGATTCACCAATTGTTAAGATAGCTGCTACTTTGTCGGCTTGAGTACGTACCATTTTGCCTATGTAAACTCTTAAACGTCTCGTTAAACAATAATAAAATTAAATATTTAAGCTATTTAGAAAAACTTTGCAAAGCAACAAATACTATTAAATTAAAAACGTCAATTGTTTTGACAACTGACCAGAGGCGGACTGAAAAATCTTCAATGTTTAAATGTGAAATAATAATTTTGGTGTTTATTTAATTTATCCGTCAAAATTAATTTAAACCCAAACAAAATTAATATGGCTATGTAGCCAGTGCCAACGCCTTTCAAACGAGATATCACTTGCCATAAGGTCCTATTTAAAATAATTGGCCAGAGTGGTACTGTGACGTCATCTATTACTATTACGTCACCTGTTACCACTCGTCGAGAAGTTTACAACACTTTATTTTCACCCTCCAAATTTTATTAATGTAAGTGTAGCTGTTCAAAAGATACGAGGGGGGGAGGGGACTTTTGAATAGCACTGTATATAAACAAGGGTATTACGTTAAAAGAGCGAAAACGAATGAAATGAGAATAAGTGAAATATCTCTCTTGTTTCTATATTATTTTACCTATAGTATAATCTTTGAGATAATGGGATAATATTTTATCATGAACTGCAAGAAAAATTTTCACATCTACGCTGTGGTGAATAAAGAAAGAATAAAACCTCCATGGAATGTAGATTGTGCAATCAATCTTATTTATCCCAATAGCTTTATCCTGATACATCTCATTGCATAGATGATATAAATGCACGAATCGTGATGAATTGTTTTTACTAGAGGTATTACTCAGAACTCGAATGATCAAATTAACATTTTGAATGTTGATCAAAAACAATCGTATCCGATAAATTTAACATATCAGAAGAATGGAGATGACGACAATTCTTTTAAAAAGGTCCTACATTTTCGGTAATTACCCTAATTGATCACAAAAAACATATTTTTTGTTTTTGATTAATGAAAAACTGAAAATTTTCAATTTTAAATTAAATTTTCATCGCCATGCAAAAACGCAGTCGGGCTTTGTCGAGACGTCACATAACTATTACACAAAACCTCTGACATAATCTCAAGACATAACTGTCCATAAAACAAACACGCGAAATATATCCTCCGATTTTTTAATACACAAAAATGATTTCTAATATATTAAATAAAAATACAGTCATTATAATAACTGTATAGGTAGTATCAGAATGTGAAAATACATCTATCAAACCCCCAGAAAAGTTGTGGATTCGAGTACCCAGCGAAGTAAATATATGAAACACCTGGATAGAACCTGCTAAAAAGGATCCCTTATTTTCATCTAGTAAAGCTCCATTGCATTTTTGTGAAGATTATTTCAATGTATACTCCATTTGAAAAAGGCAGAGAGCAATACACCCTTGTAAACTGACCATTCCAAGGGCGTACCTGCTAGTGATTCTAAAAATCTCAATAATTGTGAATTTTATATTTAGGCAGTATATTGTAAAACAAGTATCACAATGACTCATTTTGTTATACGAGTGCGGTTTGCGTAACAAACCGCGAAGCGGTGAGTTAGTTACGAAAAGCACGAGTACTACAAAAGTTATTGTGATACGAGTTTTACATACTATTTGTTATAATTAACGTGCAAAATTTTTTTCCACAAAAATAAAATTGCCGTTGCGCTTATTTATTTATGTTGGTTACCCTCACATATACAAGTGACAGTTGACAGAGTTTTTAAATTTGAATCTTCAATAAATTACTGATAAATAGTTCGAAATTTATGAATATGGAACTAAATAGCGAATTATCATGCACTCCACCAGAGCTTCGCAATATTGCTGATAATGCAATGATTTACTACCTGGAAAAACTAGACAAAAAAATTAGAAGGAATATGACGGGCTTTTAAAGTGGTGGGTAGAAAACAATGTGAAAAATTACATAGAAAATCGACTATAAATGTCAGTCTGTCAGCCATAAGTTAAACAGTACATTCAACTGTATAAAAAGTTATCAAAAACTATGCTGAAATGGTTATTTTGTGAACCTGTTTTCGATGTGACAAAGTACATTTGGTATACGTGAATTAAAAAACATCATGTGAAGTTCTTTTCACGAAAAATGGTTCTGACTCAATAATAACTTATTTGGGTTTCGCCATTAAAGAGCCGTTGCTTATCCAGATGTTATAAAAAGGAAAGTACATTCATTCTACTTTAATAATGAAATTCCGATGTTAGATTAAATTTTATGTACATTTAGAGAAATTGGAAGAGATCAATTGGGGATAATTCTACGAGAAATGAATTTCAGATGGGAAAAATAAACAGAAAGTCGCTTTTAATCGAAAAAAATGAAATTGTATGTTGGGGACAGAATTAATTGGGATCAATAAGGAATTTTCGCAATAAAAATAGACCAATCTACTATATGGACGAGACATAACGTATCGAATCTCACACTGTTGGAAAGATATGTCAAGATAAAAACTAACCGCGTTTTGAGGACTTTTTTTCATAAATAATAACTCTAATCCTGCCCAACTCGGTAATTGTTTTGGACAACGCTCCTTATCATTCAAGGAGATGACGAAATAATAAATGAGCTGATAAAATATGGAGGACATGACCTAAGACATAAAATATTAAAAATCATGGAAAGAATATGGGAATCAGAAACAATGCCGAAAGAATGGTCTACTGGTATGATTATACCAATAATGAAGAAAGGAAATCGTAATATTTGTAGCAATTATAGAGGAATTAGTTTACTCAACACCGTATATAAAATACTAACAACGATAATAAATGAAAGGCTAAAAAAGGTAATGGAATCAAAAATAGGGGAGTATCAAAAAGGTTTTCGGAAAGAAAAATCAACAATAGATGCCATACATACTATAAATCAAGTAATTGAAAAATGTTATGAACACAATGTTGGAGTCCAAATGCTATTTATTGACTTCAAGCAAGCTTTCGACAGCCTGAAATGGAGGACAATCATAAAGGATATGGAACAACTAAATGTACCACAAAAGATCATACGGTTGGTGAAAATGACGATGAACGATTCTAGGGCAAGAGTAATGACAAGGGAAGGTCCATCGAAGGAATTTGAAATAAATGCTGGAGTAAGGCAGGGAGCGGTATTATTTAACATAGCAGTGGATGGCATCATTGAGACTTGTAATATCAATGGAAGCATAATTAATAAATCAAAACAAATAATGACATATGCTGATGATTTAACCATAATAGCGAGAGACCGAAAGAGTCTTGAAGAAACATTAGAGAAATTTGTAAAGGAAGCGGGAAAAAGAGGATTAAGAATAAATCAGGAGAAAACAAAATATATGAAAATGAAAAGAAAGAAGGAAGTCTACCAACCAGAAGCAGTAAAGTTAAATGAATTCAGTTTTGAAGTTGTTAACACCTTTAAGTATCTGGGAACAATTATTAGTAAGAAAAATGACACAAAAATCGAGATAAGGCAAAGAATTCAAGCATGGTATAGAGCATATAATAAATTTAAAAACATCATGCAGAGTAACAGAATAAGCCGAGCAACATATGCGGCAGAAACGTGGGACTGACAAATGAGGATGAAGAGCAACTAAGGATATATGAATAAAGAATAATTAGAAAAATTTATGGACCAGTCAAACTAGGGTATAACGAGTACCGAAGACTTATGAATTATGAAATTAGAAATATATTAGAAAATGAGGACATAGTAAACATAATTAAATCAAAAAGGATTCGTTGGTACAGACATGTTAAAAGAATGGAGAAAGGACAAGAGGTGAGGAGAATTACAGAATGGAGAACGAATGAGGAAAGATTACCAGGAAGACCAAACATTAGATGGGAAGATCAGGTTGTGAAAGATAGAAAAATATTGGCAGTACAAGACGGGGAGAGACAGATGCAGGACAGAAAGGAGTGAAGAACAATTGTCGAAACTGCAAAAACCTCTAATAAATTGTAGATAAACAGCAAGAAAAACGTGAGCTGACTCCCCACAATATACAGGGTAAAAAGAGCTCAATTTGAGCGGCTACAACTCCAACTGGAGTGTATAGCCTTGTATATATATAATAACATATTAGGTACAAAACCGTCTTTGCTTCCGGCGTGTAGTATTTTAATGCGTTTCGCTTTAGAGCAAGGCCCACTTAAACAGCAATTGTTACTGTTGTCTACCCAACCGTAATTCACTACATTATGACTGTCGAACGGTGTTTCGTCAAGAAAAATAATGGGTCTATAAGCCCGCCTGAAGTCTTTTATTTTACACAAATAATATTGCCACCATTGTACTATCGTTGATGATTCAGGAATCACGATGCACTTATCAAGTTTGTGTGTTTAAAACCACAACTTGTTTGAACTTGACGCAATGTCTTCACAGCTGGTATAAGTGTAATCTGAATAATCAGCTAATTTTTGCTGTATAACTTCCAATGTCGCAACCCTGTTCTCCTTATACAAATTATAAATGGTTCTACGTATAAAATCTTGCGTGTACATTTTTTAAAGTGTTTCCTTACACGTTTTTCTATTTTCAATCGAATATCATCAAAATATGCTTTAGAACATACGCCGCTATCTGTCATGAGTTATTAGTTTTTAGGCTTGATAAGCGGCTCGGCCAATATACTGCGATTAACTTTACGATTCCCCGTTTTAATTGATTTGGCACCAAAAACTTTGCATTTAAATCCACTCCACTTGGACTGTCGCACCCTTTGAGTTTATACGGGTAGTAAATATTGTTTTTCGTTCCGTTACTTTGTATATATACGCTCGTCTTAGCGAAGTGAGTTTTTGTTTGCTCCTTATAAAAACAGCTTGTACAATTGATAATCTATATCAGTATCTAATAAATCAAATCATAAGCTACATCCAAAACTGATGTTTTGAGTTAGGTTAGGTTAATTTAAAAATATAAAATATTTACCTTGCAAACCATGTTTAATTTGAAGTCGAACAACTAACTGATAATTAACAGAACCTTCAGTCCCGTTATATATACTGAAATTATGTATTTTGATATCCCTGTGCCTTTCACATACGGTTCAGTAAAATGCTACTTTATTCGGATTTCAGAATAATTATCTACAAGTATGACACAATAATTTGTAAGTGGCCAATTGGTTTACAAGTAAAGGGTTCGAGTTACTACTGAAACAGTACACTCGGTGGTTTGTAATTTATGAACAAGGTGGCTTCAACATAGATTCGTTTATATTGTTACTTATGTTCCGACAGTTCTTTTATCACATACATTTTGAGATAATTTTTCTAATAAAGTGCTGCGATAAAAATCATCCGTAACAATTATTTATTTACGGTTCTTCTAAGTTTGATATTGATCATTTTCATGCATTGCGTCTTGCGTTACTATAAACACAACGAAGAGGTAAAGAGTTATGTATCAGAAGCTAGAAAGAGTGTGATGCAAAAAATCAAAGAACAAAAGGAAGGTATGGGATGATTTTGGAACAAACGGGAAGGAAGGTAGTACAAAGACTAATCTAAAAAATATAAAACTTGAAGAAAAGGAAGCAAACTATACAAAATAATGCATGTTAATAACACCAGAAGAAATTATGATAAGATAGAAATGACTGTTTAAATTGATATGGAGTAAAAGAGGCAATGACAAAACTGATGAGAGCTATGAATGGAGGTACATCTAGGAGTGAAAAAACATAAAAAATACGAGATAAAATCGCTGTTGATAAATTGAAGAATGGCAGAGCATCATGCATAGAAAGTCTTGAAGCAATGTTGTATAAGTTTATGGGCAAATAAAAGTATAAACATGAATGAAGCATGGAAGGGAAACGGAGAAAAAGTGGCCCACGACAACGACGACGACATACGAAAACTCAAAAAAAATCTTTTTTTGGGTAAACCAATACTTTTCTTGTATCTTATATAGGGTTAGGCGGAAAAGTAATCGCTGTTTTCGTGAGGTTATGTCCACAGACAACATGTCGTTTTGTCATATTTCGAGGTTATTTATTTATTGAGTTACGCAGTGTAGTACAAGAATAAGTAACGAAATTGAAAAAAAATATATAAGATTCCCTGGTAAATCCCATTCAATTTTTAAGCTTTAGTAGTAGTTCGAGTAGTGAAGAAGAGTCGTTTAGCGAGAAAGAGCTCAAATTCCGTGAAAGACATGTTTGGGGTGAGAACTATTTTGAAAATACAGTGTTCTTATATTCGTATCCCGCTTATAAAAACAACTGAGTGGATCCTCTGTGAATATAGACTATGTGATTTGATTAACTTGGGAGAATCCTATAGTGAAAATGCCCAGAAATTGGAAAAACAAAAGCAGTTCATATAATTTTACATTAACTAGCCAACACCAATACATTTAGAGAAGTTGCAGATAAATTCAATATTACTCGAAGTGTCTGTCTTTACAGTAATCAATATTTAAAAAAATATGGCTAAAGATTATATAAAATTGCCAGAAACAAATAATTATATTTCAATTTCCAATGCTTTTGAAGTTGATGATGGTGTTCCTAAGACCCTTGGAGCTATATACGGAACCCATATTCAAATTGATAGCCCAAAAGAAAATCAAGAAGACTATTATAATAGAAGAAGATTCCATAGCATAATTTTGCAAGGTATCGTTAGTGGTGCCGTGGGTAGTGAGGGGGTAGAGCATAAAGAGCTGTTTGGTTAGATATATTTTATTGAACAGCATAATTTATTTACAAGTTGAACTAAACGAAACATTTTAATCAAAATTCAATACCTAATATATATGTATATATATTTACAAATCTTCCCTTTTTTATCCTGCACTGATCAATGTTATGATTTTTATTTCTGCAATATGAATTTTCTTGTTGGTATCTGTTATATATATGACAATATTTATTTGAATATAATCACTAATTACAAATAAAACAACGTTTAATGTGGAACGTATTTATTCGTATACTGCTTTTGCAAAACTCGTCCATATATCGATAAGGTATGTATCATATAAAAACATGTAATTAAATAAAAGTAAATATGTAGAAATATATATACAGGGAGTATCTTACACTTTCTTCCCCTTCAAAAAATATATACAAGTTAAACTAATAAAAAATAAATAACACTTTCAGTTAAATTAATGAACTAGTCGGTTTGGCTTATTTATTGAGCTCCGCCGTCTTAACTGACGCGAACTATCAACGCTAGGTGAAACCGACACTTCCTGATTCGAATTCTTCTCAACTAAATTATCCCTATCACTTGCTACAGAATCATTACATACTAAACTATCATTATGTACACTATTTACGTTAAAATCAGATCTTGGAATGATCGTGACCGATTTTTCCTCTTTTGAATATTTTGAGTTAACAGTTTTAGTTTAATTACAATTATTTACTTTTAACTGGTCAATGTGACGTTTCCAAATCAATCCATGATCTGTTTTTATAATATAAGTTCTTTCTCCAAGAACTTCTTTGACCACACCTTGGCACCAATTTGGAGTATTAGCCCTAAAATCGCGTACTAACACATCATTAATTTTAAAATATGTTTGTCTTTTCCCTTTAAAATATTGTTTTTGTATGAATTGTTCATTTTCGACAACCGATTTTGTCGATGGCAATAACAAAACAAATCTGGTGCGCATTGTTCTGCCCAACAAAATTTTAGACGGAGCTTCCCCTGTAGATGTATGAGGAGTGTTTCTATAATGAAATAGAAAACGATTGATAATTAAATTAAAATCTAAATATTTATTTTCACTTTTGGCTTTATAAATAGCTTTTTTTTCGAATCTTAACTGCACTTTCACCTAATCCAGTTGTAGAAGGGTGGTAAGGTGCACCTGTTAGATGTCCTATTACGCTCAATTTTAAAAATGTTTGGAATTCATCCGAATTGAAAGTGGTCGCATTATCGGTACAAATTTGGAAAGGTAAACCAAATCTACTAAATAAATCACGAAAATTTTTAATAGTACTCGTAGCCGTTATATCGTGCATTTGAAAACATTCTATCCATTTTGAGGTTGCGTCCTCAATTACCAAGAAGTTTTTATTAAAAACTGAACCAAAAAAATCGGCATGTAACCTAGTCCATGGTTGCTCAGGCCATTTCCAGGTTGACAATAATGATTTGGGTGGTTTGCTCGAGTGAAGTGCACAAGCAATTTTGAGATTGTTCTTCAATCTGTTTGTCAATTGAAGGCCACCAAACATATGATCGTGCAAGTGCCTTCATTTTCACGATACCCATATGAGTACTATGCAATTCTTTTAAAATTGAAGTATGAAATTTCTTTGGAATAATCAACCTGTAACCCCACATTAAACAGTCTTGTTCCATAAAAATTTCATTTTTTTTTATAAAATATGGTTGAATTTCACTTGAAGGACAAGTAGAAGGCCATCCCCTTTTAACAAAATATATAATTTTACTAAGAATAGGATCCTTCGCCGTCTCTTTTTTTATAGAGTGAACATTCAAAGGAAAATCGGAATCATCAATATAATTTAAATATGAATAATAAAATTCTGAGCTTAAAAATGAAGTACATTCTTCTTTTTCGGGATTAACGGGAAGTCTGGACAAACAATCTGCAACATTATCTTTACTTTTGACGTAAACTATGTCATACGAAAAAGCTGATAAAATATGAGCCCATCTTTGTATCCGATTGGCTGCAAAAATTGGTAAACCTTTTTTATTGCCAAAAATGGTTAATAAAGGTTTAAGGTCAGTGCATAAAATAAATCTTTGACCATAGAGATATTGAAAAAACTTCTTTACGCCAAAAATAATGGCTAGAGCCTCTTTTTCAATTTGAGAATATTTTATTTCGCTGGATTTTAACAAAGTTGACGCAAAAGCAATTGGCCTCTCCGTTTTATCCTTGTAGACATGAGAGAGAGTGGCTCCCAGAGCAAACTGAGAAGCATCAACCGTTAGTTTTATTTTTTCTTCGGGATGTCAACATAGCCTTAGCTTCTTCGAAACTTTTCGTACACTCAGGCGTCCAATTCCAAGCTGAGTCTTTTTTTAACAAACAATAAAGAGGTTTCAAAATTTTTGATGCATTCTTAACGAATTTACAATAAAAATTTACCATTCCTAAGAAGGATTTGAGTTCCGTAACTGTTTCCGGAACCTTGGCTTTTTTAATAGCAGTAATTCCCTCGTCTAGCGTATGTAATCCAATTTTGTCAATTACATGACCTAAATATTTTACCGAATTTTGAAAAAATGTACATTTGTCTTTTTTTACTTTAAGTCCACATTCATGAAGACGTTTAAATACTTTTTCTAAACGCTCCAGATGCTCACGGTCATCTTTACCTGTTACTAAAATATCATCAAGGAAACAGACAACACCCGGAAAAACAAACATTTGTTCCATTATATTTTGAAATATAGCTGGGGCACGAGTTATCCCGTAAGGTAAACGTTTATAAGAGTAAAGTCCCTTATGTGTAGTTATAGTAACAAGTTCTCTAGAAGCTTCTGTCAACTCCACCTGTTGATAAGCTTCCGAGAGGTCGATTTTTGAAAACTTATCACCACCTTGCAATTGCGAAAAAAGATACTCTATTCTCGGCAAAGGAAAATGTTGAATTAACAAATTTGGGTTTAACGTAACTTTAAAATCTCCGCATATTCTCATACCTCCATTGTTTTTTAAAACTGGAACGATAGGAGTAGCCCATTTTGAAAACTCTGTTGGTACTAAAACATTCATTTTTACTAACCTTTCGATTTCCTGTTCCACTTTGGGTTTTAAAGCAAACGGTACTGGTCTAGGCTTGCAAAATTTCTCCACAGCGCCTTCCTTTAGCTTTAATGAAATTTTAAATTTGTTAAATGTTCCCAATCTGTTATCAAATATAGCACCATATTTTTTAATCAAAGAAGTAACCTGGATAGAAGCATGTATATTTTTACAGCTTTCTAATAAATTTGTATCAGATATATCATTCAAACTTTCGGCTTTCTGAATTTTGCAGATACCCAATTTAAGCATATTTAAATCATTTCTAGCAATTAGTGGCGGTCGCCCGTCTTTAATTACATAATTTTTATTTTCAAAAACCAAATTGAAATTAACAAATCCAAAGGGTTTAAAAGTAACACCGACATAATCCTTCAATGATAAATCATTCTATTCTAATTTTTTATTTGAAAAATGTTTTTGGTATAATTTTTCAGATATTGCGGCATGAGCAAAACCAGAATCCGCCTCAAAACTCATTGGTATATTTTCAACAAGCATATTTACAAAAACAGGTTTAATATTCCCATTCTTATCAACATTGTCGCTTAAATTCCCAAAATTTAACAAATAATTATCAAATTCATCAAAATTCTCCGCAACCGGTTTATTTAAATCCGATAAATTAAAAATTGATTGGTCAGTATCAACTTTATTTATGTGAAACTTTTTTGCACTAAGTAGCTAAATGGCCTCTCACACCACATTTATGGCAATTACAATTTTTATATGCACAATCATTTACCATGTGATTACTACGACCGCAAACAGTACATTTTATAGAATATTTACGATTGCTTACCGTAGGATTTCTGACACTATTCTTACCAGCTAAACCGCTGCTGCCTTGGTCTTTTTGATATCGCTGAAACGGCTGGCTAGAAGAATTGCGTGTGATCTGGCCCTTATTCTTCCTTTGACGATGGAAACTCACCGAGTCGGTCGGTTCTCGTTTCACCACCTCACCCAAGCTTTCTCTCAACGCGTGTTTCTTCAAAGAAGATTCCTTGGAAATGGCTAATCTAACTACTGATTTCAGCGTAACATTTGCGCTGGAAGCATCTTCTTCAAAAAGCCCATCCATTATCCTTTCTTCACTAATGCCGATAACAAAAATATCACGCATTATGACACCTAATTCAGTGCCAAAATTACGCTTTGAAGCTAAACTTTTTACACGTGCTTCCCAATCGCCAACACTTTCACTAGATTTCCTCCGTGCAGAGTACAATTGTAATCTTTCTGCGAAGTACGACTTTACTGGATTTAAATGTTCGTCCAATAATTTAATTAATTCATCGAAAGTTTTTGCATTCGGAAGATCTGGTACACATAAATTCCGCACCAATTTATAACAATTCTCCGATAAAGTATTTAAAAGTATGGCTTTTTTTCGGTTAACGTCATTTATTTCATTTGCAATAAAAAACTGGAATAGTCTTTCTTTAAATACCCAAAAATCCGATCTATCAGGATCAAAAGTATTTAAGGTTCCTAATAACCCAAAACATTGTTGATTATCTTTATCAGCCGGCATTCTTTTTACCAGTAGCACTTACTTAAAAACAAAAACTTCAGCACTAACTGATAAACTATACTTTCCGATTATACACACGTGAATTCAAAGAGAAAAACACCTCGTCGCCAACTGTTATATATATGAAAATATTAATTTGAATATAATCACTAATTACAAATAAAACAACGTTTAATGTGGAACGTATTTATTCGTATACTGCTTTTGCAAAACTCGTCCATATATCGATAAGGTATGTATCATATAAAAACATGTAATTAAATAAAAGTAAATATACAGAAATATATATACAGGGAGTATCTTACAGTATCTTATTTCCACTACTTACTATGCGATTTTTGATTTCAGTTCTACTGAGTTATTTTTGTTTCTAAAAAAAAAAACAATTTTTTGGAATGTGACCAGGTTTTGAGCAAATGTAGCAACATTGACATGTGTGCCCTGCTCTGTTTTTCCTAATGTTCAATTTATAAGCCGCTAGTGTCATTGAACTTTCTTGTGATTTGCACCATATTTCTTCCAATAATAATCGAGATGTTTGATCCAGCAAAGTCTGATCAAGTGTATACATTTTTCAGGTAATGACATTAATATTGTAGTCATGATAATTTTTTCGGCTGTTTCCAATTTTGTTTTAATTTCTTCAAATTGAGAAATCTCAACAGACAGCGCAAGGTAGGAACTTGCAACTTCCATCTGTAGAAACAATTAAATGCCACATTATATTTTCGAAGTAATAGTGCCGTAAAAATTATGAATGGAAACGCAAATTGTTGAACAATGCAACTACAGAACTTCTCAGTTATTAACTCAGGCCTCACTGACCATGAAGCAGTTTTCGCCGAATTTGTATTACCTCGTAAATCTCTTAAGAAAAACACTCAGTCGGTGAGGATCTTCTCTCGAGAAAACTTCACCAAATTTCATAACTTATGTTTAGCAAATTATTGGATTGATCTTTCTGAAGATATTGACTCTAAATTTTTGGACTTTCTTAATAAAATTGTCAGGTGCTTTAATACATCCTTTGCTCTCGTAAAACTAAACATCACAAATATAACGCAACGCGCTTTAAAATCCTGAAATTCGTTAGACGAACGCCAAACAATTTGGTGCTCGCAAGATTATGGTATAAAAATATTCCTTAGCTATCGTACTTTCAAGAAAGTACAATGACACAATTTAGTGCTACCTGCATCATGTGGAATCAAATAGTTTATACGGAAAAGAGAGAGCGCTGCGCTCTAAAATTCGTTAGACGATCGTTAAAGAATTTGGTGCTCATCTAACGAATTTTAGACAGCGGCGCTCTTCCTATCCCTTTATAAACTATTTAATTTCACGTGTTGCTGGTAGCACTAAATTCTGTAAATCTAATTTTTCGAAAGAACTATGTTCAAGTGATATTTTAGTACCATAATCTTGCGAGCACCAAATTCTTTAACGATCGTCTAACGAATTTTAGAGTGCGGCGCTCTTTCTTTCTCGTATAAACTATTTATTTCCACGAGATGCAGGTAGCACTAAATTCTGTAACTGTATTTTTTTGAAAGTACAATACCTAAAAAATATTTTAGTACTAATCTCATTCCCGTATAAACTATTTAATTCCACGTGATGCAGGAAGAAAGTACGATACGTAAGGAATATTTTAGTACCATAATCTTGCGAGCACCAAGTTGTTTGACGTTCCTCTGACGAATTTTAGAGTGCGGCGCGCTCCTTTTCCAGTATAAACTATTTAATTACACGTGATGCAGGTAGCACTAAACTCTGTGTATTTTTTAGAAAGTACGATACTTAAGAAATATTTTAATACCATAATCTTGCGAGCACTAAATTCTTTGACGCTCGTCTAACGAACTTTAGAGTGCCGCGCGCTCCCTTTCCCGTATGAACTATTTAATTCCAGATAATGCAGGTAGCACTAAACTCTGTAATTGTATTTTTTTGAAAGTATGATATTTAAGAAATATTTTAGTACCATAATCTTGCGAGCACCAAATTGTTTGACGCGTTATCTTTCACGTATTAACAATTTAATTCTACGCGACGCAGGTAGCACTTAATTTTGTAAATGTATCTTTTAAAAAGTACGATACTTGAGGAATATGTTAGTACTATAATCTTGAGAGCACCAAATTGTTTGACGTTCGCCTAACGAATTTTAGAGTGCGACGCGCTCTCATTCCCGCATAAACTATTTAATTCCACTTGATGCAGGTAGTACTAAATTCTGTAATTCTATTTTTTTGAAAGTATGATGTTTAAGAAATATTTTAGTACCATAATCTTGCGAGCACCAAGTTGTTTGACGTTCGTCTGATGAATTTTAGACTGCGGCGCGCTCCCGCTCCCGTTCCCGTATAAACTATTTAATTCCACGTGATGCATGTAGCACAAAACTCTTTAATTGTATTTTTTGGAAAGTACGATACTTAAGGAATATTTTAATACCATAATCTTGCGAGCACTAAATTCTTTGACAATCGTCTAACGGATTTTAGAGTGCCGCGCGCTCTCTTTCCCACACAATGATGACCTGAAAAAAGAATACAAAAGCTATCGAAACAAGTTAACTTCACTGATCCACAAAACTAAATCCAACTTCTATAACCAACTAATAGAAAAAAAATCAAAACAATTCAAAAACTCTGTGGGATGTTATTCAACAAATATCAAGGACAAAAAAGCAAAAATACGTCATAGATAAAATTAAACATCCTACAGAAAACAAAATTTTGTCTGACAAAACAGAGATTGCGAATACATTTAATGGAACCTTTGTTGAAGTGGGTAGAACTCTTGCTGGTCGGATAAAAAACTACAGAAATTACAAAATAAAAAGATCACCTATTAGTGTTTTTAAATGAAACTCACGGTTTCTAGTTTCATTTAAAAACACTAATATGAGCATATTCCACGAAGTAAGGGTCGAGACAGTCAATTAGATCACCTATTCTTAATTCATTTGTGTTCGAACCAATTAACACTATGGAGACGAAAAACATAATTTTAGAATTAAAAAATAAAAAGGCGGTAGGTTATGATGACTTGAAGGCAGAAACCATAAAACAAATATCAGTCTATATTCTAGAACCCTTGACCTATTTATTGAATAGATGTGTGGAGGAAGGTGTTTACCCTGCTAAGTTTAAAAAATCAATTATTACACCACTGTTTAAAAAAGGGGATACATCCATCATCACCAACTATCGTCCGATCTCTCTAGTTACCCATCTATCGAAAGTATTCGAAAAGATCATTAAAGGGACGGTTGTTAGTTTTCTCAATAAGTACAAACTAATTTCAGATTATCAACTTGGATTCAGAGAGAAAATTTCAACTCAGGATGCTGTTCTGTCATTGAATTCAAAAGTTGCCCAAGCTTTGAATGAGGGTAGACCGTCCTTATGTGTGTTCATAGACCTATCCAAAGCCTTCGACACTGTCAGTCATCACCTTCTTCTTCAGTCGCTGGAAGATATTGGAATGCGAGGTAACATATTGAAGCTATTCGGAAGATATTTAACAGGAAGATGCCAGGCGGTGAGAATCGGTGATGTACTCGGCAGTGAGAGGGTGATGGACTGTGTAGTACCTCAAGGTTCCGAACTGGGACCAACATTGTTTAATATATATGTGAACGGACTTTTCTCATTGAGTAACAACGGAAATATAATTGGATTTGCAGATGATACAGCCATCTTCTATAAAGCAGATGACTGGGACTCATTGAAGGACACTGTTGAAAGGGAGTTTTCTACGATAAAATGTTGGTTACATGAAAGATTATTAACGGTTAATATAGATAAAACACATTATATACCATTTTGTTGTGACTCAGCTGGAATGCCTCCATTTGATCACTTGGTATTCAGGAATATAACACCCTTCCACATCCTCCCCGAAAAAAAAAATAAATATTTAGGAATAATAATTGATATGCATATGAAATGGGATTTACATATAAAGTATACTGTCAACAAATTGAGAACTATTCTATATAAATTCAGGAAACTCAAAGAAATCCTGCCACTGAAGCACTTGAAAACTTTATATTATTCACTAGTAGAAAGTCATATTCGTTACGGAATAGCGGCGGGGGGGGGGGGGAACTTTGAATACTCACATACATTCTATCGAAGTTATGCAAAGGCACTTCCTTAAATTAATATTTTCTAGAAGCAGCAGATGTTCTCCTGATATTCTGTACACTGAAACTCAAATTCTGGATATAAGACAGTTGTATTTTCTATGCACAAGTATCAAATATCATTCAAATAAGCATACAGCTTTACTTCCCTTCCATCAATACAACACACGCCAAAAAGATCATTACGTTACTCCCCTGATGGTTAAGGTCGCTGCTCAGAGATCATACTCTTTCTTTGCTCCAAAACTGTATAATATTATTCCTGCAACAATGAAATCAATAAAAAACAATAACCACTTTAAAAAAGAACTGAAAAAACACATACTTCAAAGTAAGAGAATTGAACTTCAGCGAATATTCCATTAGATAATATAGAAACTCAAGATAATACAAAAATTACCTACCTTTGCTAAATCGTCGGCTTTGAGATTTCTTATTTCGAATTGTGCTGGTTTTCCTATTTTAATGTTTATCTGTTTGATAACGAGGTGCATCTGTATTTATTGTTGTTTTCTCGTGTAACTAGTAACTTTTACTTTTTAGCTTTCCCTGTGTGTGCATGTGTATCTATGTATGTAAATGTGTATTTTTGCTCGTCTATTTGTATAAGACTGTGTTTTATATTTTACATTGAGATAGGTCTATCATTGGTTGAAACTTTTTAATATTCATTGTGATCCATTGTTTAATTTAATTAGTTCTCGAAACAAGTGTTTTACGCTTATCGAGTATTTTTTTATTCACAGCTGAACTTTATATTTTTTACTTTGTATTTGTATTATGCTGATGTGAATAAAATATTATTATATTATATTATTATTATAGATGATGCAGGTAGCACTAAACTCTGTCATTGTATTTTTTTGGAAGTATGATATTTAAGAAATATTTTAGTACCATAATCTTGCGAGCACCAAATTGTTTGACGTTCGTCTAACGAATTTTAAAGTGCCGCGCTATCTTTCTCGTATTAACAATTTAATTCTACGCGACGCAGGTAGCACTCAATTCTGTAATTGTATTTTTTTGGAAGTACGATACTTAAGGAATATGTTAGTACCATAATCTTGCGAGCACCAGATTGTTTGACGTTCGCCTAACGAATTTTAGAGTGTGGCGCGCTCTCTTTCCCGTATATACTAATCAATTCCACGTGATGCAGGTAGCTCTAAATTGTGTAATTCTATTTTTTTGAAAGTACGATACTTAAGGAATATTTTAATACCATAATCTTGCAGCACCAAATTGTTTGACGTTCGTCTAACGAATTTTAGAGTTCTGCACGCTATCTTTTCCGTATAAAATATTTAATTCTACGTGATGCAGGTAGCACTAAATTCTATAATTGTATTTTTTTGAAAGTATGATGTTTAAGAAATATTTTAGTACCATAATCTTGTGAGCACCAAATTGTTTCACGTTCGTCTAACGAATTTTAGAGTGCGGCGCGCTCTCTTTCCCGTATAAACTATGTAATTCCACGTGAAGCAGGAAGCACTAAATTCTGTAATTGTGTTTTTTAGAAAGAACGATGCACAAGGAATATTTTAGTAAAATAATCTTGTGAGCACCAAATTATTTAACGATCGTGTAACGAATTTTAGAGCGCAGCGCCCACGTTCCCCAGATAAATTATTTAATGGGTGTTATATGATGCCAATTTTTCAACGTTATCTTGAAGAACTTAATTAGCACTAAATTATAGTGTACTTGTCGTTCATACTGAATCACCATATATTATTTTCTGGTATAGGAGGTCCAGCATAATGGCAAGCTGGACCCCCCCCCCAATTTACGCGATTTCCTGATAAACGGTTTGAGTACTAAAATTCGAACTAGGGTACTAAATTAGCAACTAAATAGCACTAAACATATTACTGGTAACTATCGTCCTATTGCCTTATTACCAATCTTATCGAAGATATTTGGAAGACTAATGAAAAATCGTCTATTGCCTTTTCTTTTCAAACATAAAATCTGCCTACTTTGGATGCTTTGTATGCTTGTACATGTTTGTACATTTTCTTTCTCGAGCACTTTTGACTTCTTCGGTATATATTCTTCTTTTTTCCTCTTGATAATCATTATTAATTTGTTAAATTCATTAATGTCTATGTTATTTTTCAAAATAAGTGTCGATCTAAGCATTGAGTGTTGTGGCCATAATTTTGCAATTAAGCCGTCTTTACAATATCTAAGAAATATGCCAACAAAACCGTCCTTGGATAATGCTTTACTTGTTTCTCATTGCACCAAGATATAAATTCGGCATACGTTTTTTCATACAGACTTCTGCTCTTTTCCGGTAGTTTACCTGATGATGCTGAATTAGCACTTCCAGCAACTTCCGGCATAGATAATGTAAAATTTTAATCCATCTCCATTTCTTGGGAGAATTCAACACTAATCACCACCAAATTTTACAATCAAACACAAAATAAACACAAAACACTAATAATGACAGCGAACAACGTTTTAACTTGACGTTTTTTAATTTTGTTGATTTCCTTGGTTACCATGGAAATCATCAACATCGTTCATTACCCAAAAATCATGCATTAATAGGGGTCATGATTGTATGATTTTGACTGATTTTGAGAACGTTAATAGCGGATGTAAATACACGGTTGAAATAGTTATTTAACGAACAAGTGTATTAATAAGGGCGACTAACAATCGAGATAATTTGTTAGAGATTGTTGATCGCCATTTTAACTCACGATTTAGTTACATAACTTTTCCGTCGACCCTATTTTTTATTTTGAAATATACATACAATTTTAAGAAATTAAACAATAGAATAAATAACGACATACAATGACAGATAGTAGTAACATAGCTACCTAATGTCGACTGTTTTAATATGTGAGCCTAGCGCACCACAGGTCACAATATAAATGTACAAGAACAATGTACGTTGGGTTGAATATACTAAAATTGTTGATTGATAGAAAATCATTCATTAATAGGTGTCATTAATCAACGATTTTGAGTGCGTTAAAATACATCATAAATGGTCGGTCGACGGGAATAATTAATCAGCGATGACGTTCTCAGTGTCACCGACTTTTCCCCTACATATCTAGTGGATTTAAAAAGTGAAACGTGAAAAATACACTCGTTTTTTTATGACACAGTAAGAGTAAAAGCTTTGTTATTCTGCTACGGCGGAATAATTTATGGTTTAGTATAATTGATTTAAAAGTTAGTGTACTTTAATACTATTTTTCCACTACTAGCTATGAAGTTGACAATTATTGCGTCTTCTAACCAACTGAGAAGTTGAATTTATTAGTGATTAAAAATTTTTGCTATTGTTAACCTAGGTCAATAATGGACAAATTCAAATGTTTTTCTAATCCATGGATAGTAGTTTAACAAAAACTTGTGCAGCATAATTTTGTGTACGCAGGAGATTCTCTTTAACGTATTTGCTTTTTGAAATTACGTAACACGATAAAATTATTTGAATAAAAATGCCATTAGTATATAATTCGCGATCAACCAATAATGACTGATAACATCCCGTAATACAACATGGCGATAATTACAAACGTTGGGTGCGTTCAGAAAACACAACCGTTGCGTGAATGTTCTGTGAACGCACTTCGATACATAACATTATACGCTGGAACTGTTTCTTCATAATAATTCCTCTTTTTTTACGACTACCACGTCGTCTTACATTATAATCATGTGGTAATGGTTCCTGCAAATCTTCTATTGCATAGGTTATAATATTTCTGTTTGTATCAATCATATTAGGGTAAAGTGGGCAAATGGCGGTCACTTAAGAAACATTTTTTTTCTAAGTAAAAAAATAAGTCGTAATTTCAAATAATTTTAAGATAGCAATTACTAGTGCATTTCAAAACCTTTTTGATCTGAAAATCTTTCAAAATGTTTTCTATACTTTTATGATAACAAAAAAAACAAAAATGTGCATTTGACTGGCATTGTCATACAGATAGGGGAATTCCGGTCAAGCAGAAAAATGCTTTGAATATGATAAAGTAAACTTCAAATAAGCATTTTTAACCAAAATATTGTTTATTGAAATAAAAAGAAAATAAAAACAATCTAACTATCTAAGTAAAAGGCTGACATTCATCACATGTGTATCCTACAGGTGTGTCCCATCCACTGCATTCAGAATGTGCCCATCTTCCGCACAGGGTACCTCTGTACCACTGCTCATTATTATTTACATAATCATTACATATCAAACATATATCTTCATCGACATCTTCATTATCATCATATTGAACATCAACATCAGAATCTGATGAGTTTTCATCAACTAATTTTCTTTTATGGGATTCTCTCTTATTTCTTAAATTATTCCTTTTTTCATCAAGATTTATTTTAGAAGGCTTACTTTCCTTTAGCTGTTTCTTGGCTTTTTTTTCTTCCAACTCTTGCTTCAATGGTGTAGCTGTAAGTATTTTCGCGTGCTGTTTTTGCCTGCCTGCTGTCTTCTTTTTCTCTACTAGTTTAGGAATGGGAAGAATTTGTTGAAAAGAGAGAAATCCTGAAGAAGTTGAAAGAATTTCGTGTTGCTTTTTATTTGTAGAAGTCTTTGGTAGAGCATCATCGCTTGCTACAGCTTGGGGATCATTGCTGAAAGACATATCAGCTTCGTTATCTTGTATGGCAATGCCGTCCTGATTCAATAACTCGGAAGGCAAAAAGTCTTGTTGATTAAAAACGTTGCAGTTAAGAGGATAGATACCAACGCTTCTGAAACCAGCTTCTCCTTTGCTAATTGTAGCCACAGTTGAATAAGCTTCATTGAATAAATGCATCATAAGGAGTGATACTTTTCATCCACTGCGTCTTCATAAATAAATTGCACTGATTTCTATATTCGGCTTTCAGGGGCCCGTAGAAGACCACATCTAATGGCTGTATTTTATGTGAACTGTGTGGTGGAATTGATACCATAACAATATTATTTTCTTTGCAAAACTCGTACGACTTCAAAGAAATATGGCTGGAGTGGTTGTCTACAATTAATAAAACCGGCTCGTCTTTCGTGGGTTTAGCGTGATTTCTAAAATGCGTTAACCAGTCACAATAGTATATTTTTTCATTGATGCCTCATATTACCTATTTAAAACACGCCTCAGCGTGTTTAAATCGAACTTTCAAACACGCGCGTTTTTTAGAGTCCCTATGGTAACAACAACAACTCGAGAAACGTAAGTACAATGACAACTTTTATTTTTCCGCCCAACCTTTCTATATGCGAGAAAAGTATTGGTTTACCCCAAAAAAAAATGAAATTTTGAAATTTTTTTTGAGTCATTTTTACGTTTTCCATCAACAACAACACGAAAAAACGGTTTTCAGAAAAAAAATCCTGTGTGTATGTCGTCGTCGTCGTTGTCGTCGTTGTCGTCGGCCACTTTTCCTTACATGTTTTGTTAGCACGTTACAGTCTCTGGAGTGCGATAAGTCAACAATTTTATGATTGAATATTGTTAAGGACATGTCACAGATGATCCCTATTGATTTTCAGTTCACCAGAGTCAGTACAACGGTTGTTATGGTACTTGAAGTACGACATTTTGTAATTTTTGAGAAATTTCAGTTTCTTAGCACGATACAGCCTGCGCAGTTCAACAAGTCACCAATTTTATGATTGAATATTTTTCAGGGCTTCTCACTCATGAACCCTATTGATTTTCAGCTCACCGGAGCCAATACAACTAGTGATACAGTACTTTAAGTACGATATTTTTGTCATTTTTGAAGAAGTTTCAGTTTGTTAGCACGATACAGTCTCCGGAGTATATACAAGTGACTAATTTCATGATTGGATATTATTTAGAGCGTCTCAAAGATGAACCCTATTAATATTCAACTCAGTAAAGCCAGTACAACGGGTGCTATGGTACTTGAAGTACCAAATTTTCGTCATTTTTGGAGAATTTTCAGTTTGTTAGCACGATACAGCCTCCAGAGAGTATACGATTGATCAATTTTAGAATTGAATATTGTGCAAGGTGTCTCACAGATATACCTTATTGATTTTTAGTTGACTAGAGCGAGTACAGCGGGTCCTCTAAATCCAGATATACAAAATTTTTGGTTATTTTTGGAGAAATTTCGGTTTGTTAGCACGATACATCCCTCGAAGTGTATACAAGTAACAATTTTATGATAGAACATTGTTCAGGGCCACAGATGCGGAAAAGTTAGTTTTAATCCGTAAAACCGTTTATTTTTATCAGTTTTTAAATTGTATATTTTCATTGTGAACCAATGTCTTATTTGGTTTTATCTGCAATTTTTTTTTATTCATATATACATTGTATCCTTTTAAATATAAATATAAAAACTTTTTGATTATTGATCTGACAGCAGGACCTCGTAACGTCAAATAAAAATAAATACTATTTAGGATAATATTTTATGATTTCAAAGTGCACCAATAAAAAAAATAGCGTAAAGTATTCGTGGATAACCGGTCTTTCAAACACTTGCTCTATTTCGAGCACTCCGGCTGCGCCGTCGTGCTCGAAAAAACGCGCGTGTTTGCAAGACCTCTTTATCCACTCATACTTCAATATACTATTAAAGTATAAGTGGATAAAGAGGTCTTTCAAACGCGCGATTTTCGAGCACGATGGCGCAGGCGGAGTGCTCGAAATAGAGCAAGTTTTTGAAAGACCAGTTATCCACGAATACTTTACACTATTTTTTTTATTGGTGCACTTTGAAACCATTAAATATTATTATATTATTACTACAAAAAAATGGAAGTCCGTCCTCGATGCCCAGCCGTTTCATTTCATTTTGACATGACGAGGTACTGCTGTCAGATCAATAATCAAAAAGTTTCTTTATTTATAGTTAAAAGGATACAATGTATATGTGAATATATAAATAAATTTTGCAAAAAAAAACGAAATAAGACATTGGTTCACAATGAAAATATACAATTTAAAAACTAATGAAAAAAGTCATTGATACTTACGTTTCTCGAGTTCTTGTTGTTACCATAGGGACTTTAACAAACGCGCGTGTTTGAAAGTTCGATTTAAACACGCTGAGGCGTGTTTTAAATAGGTAATATGAGGCATCAATAAAAAGAAAAATATTTTCATCGATCCAGCCATTCAGTGAACATTTATAAAGAGCTTCTGCAGGTCCATCTTTTTCCAGGAGAGGGCTTAGTCTCTTTCTGGGGAAGATAAACATGGGCGGAATAAATCCCCCTGCAGCATTCATAGCACACATGACGGTAATATTTCGGCCTCTTTCGCCGCTAGTTACCACACCAACTCTTTTTTGTCCTTTGGTTGCGAGTATCTTTCCTGGATCCTGGACAGTTGTGATTCCCGTTTCATCTGCGTTATATATTTTGCTAGGGGAAAAGTTATATTTTGACATCACTTCTTCCACCAGTTTATAAAATCTAGCTATTTCGTCCTTGTTGAAACCAGTCAGACGATTTAGACTGGTATTCTCAGCTTTTCGCACTGATATGGTGGGATTGCGCCTGATGAAACTTCTCAGCCAGTCTTTTCCAGCCTGCCTTTGCGTTGCGTTAAAATTATGTATGATATGGTTTCTCTCAGCAAACTAAAAAACAAACCTTCTTAGTTCTTTTGTAGTAACACCGTAAAAAATGGACGCCAAGTGTTTAATTTGATTAGCAATTTCCAGTTCCTGTTCAGTTGAAAACACAGGTTTTCTTCCCAGTATAGGTGCTGAGTCTTTTTTATTTTTTACCCTTTCTTGTAGCGTTGAAAATAGAATTGCGTGTTTTTTTAAGCTTGTCTTATACTCGTTCCATTTTGAATGTCTTCTATCGCTTGCTTCAAATTATCTCTGGTCCATTTTGCTTTACCAGTTAATCTTTTTCGATTTCGAGACATCTATAAAGACAATTAAAAATGAAATAACCATTAACATAAACAGTGGGTAGTGCCGGTCACTTGACCGGTATTACCCACCTGTGTTGACCGGCATTACCCGCCTGTAACAATTTTTCTTATGGGTCATTTTTTTATGAGGAAAACATGTTTTTTTAGGTTAGGTTAGGTTAGGTTAGGTTAGGTTAGTAACACAAACTGAATATCGATCGGCTGTCGAAAATCGTAGGTCAGCTGGCATATTTGAGGCCACATTGCATTGTTGCCAAACCTAGTAATAATCATTTTTAAGGTCTGACCGGCATTGTCCATCTGACCGGTATTCGCCCACCTTACCCTACCATCGTCTAATCACGCAAGACTTAGATTGCATCTAGCCATAATTTCAATATTAATGTTTTCCAAAAAAGTAATCGTTCAGCAGACACACGTCAACCATTATTATTTGTTGCACAGTGAGCGCTCATCAACGGTTGAGTTATAAGTTATGCTTTATGAACGCACCTGTTGTTTACAAATAAGTTTTACTAGTCTAAATGTCAATCTGTACAAGACTACTTGATTATTGTTTTATTAGTGGAAAGGCGAATTTACATTCCTGTGTTACTCGATTTATACCGGACATTTTTTTTAATTTTTGTCTTAAATTTGGCTAGTAGTGGAAAAAATTGTATATACACAACGGTGATGAAGACATTTATAAACCTCGCACCTTATTCCACTCAGGGCAAAGCCCCTCGCGAAATAATCTTGCGGCTCGGTCAATAATAACAGTCTTCACCACCTTAGTGTATAATATACTATTATCTACGCCCTGAACCACGGAGGTTAGAGAAAAGGAGAACAATAGCTGTAGAATAAATGGTCCCGGAAATATTGTCAAAATAAGTGAGGCGCTAGTTATGGCAATCCGATTGGTGAACATAAAATGTCGCTGTTGTCCCGTAGATAAAGGTTGATGCTGTTGAGTTTTGATTTGAAGTTAGAAATACGAGGTGCTTGAATTCCATTTCCAGAATATCAAAGGAGATTGCTGATACAAGCTGCATTTCGTCAACAAGTAGAGCTGATTGGAAAACAAAAGCCGACGCACTTATTTTTTGAATATATTTATTGAGTGTATATGGGTGAGGAAGAGGACGAATAAAATTGTGAACATTAATGCTTTTTAATCTGAACAATATACACTAATGTATCCAAAACAAATCCTAAGGGCAGATTCCTATGCTGGTAGCCGACGAGTAAACATCGCTTATCGGTAATTATACCTCATTAAATTCAAACCAAAATACGAGTTTTTTTTTTTCGGTGTATCGTTGAAAGTAGTAAATAATTAACAATCATCATGTGATTTTTTTCCAATTCTTGTGATCGATGCTATAAACAATTGAGTTTTAAGAAGTGAAGACATTTTATTTTCATCAGTGGCGTAACATCAAGTCAGGTAACTTTTTTTCCTACCAAATATTTTCAGGGATCCATTAGGGACTCCTGTCTCTCCTTTTCATTTGTACTGGCTTTGGTATCCAGGGCCACTTACAAGATGAATATTCATCAATCCCAATCTACTTCAAACTCTCCTCCCCATACTTCACCTAATGCTACAAAGTCGTATGTTGCGGCTGCACAAACAAAACCTCCCCCACCAACCTTCCCTAAAAGAGAACAAGCAATTATCATGCACGCCATAACCAATACCACTCTCTTTGAGTATATAAAAGCCGTAGGAGAAATTGTAACCCCCAAAAATGTAACATTTGCCTCTAGAATCTCAAACAACCGCATATGCATCTATTTAAGCTCTACTGCTGTTGTCGATAGACTTCTTAATGAACACGATAGTATATATATTAAATCTAACAATATACCTATTCGAAGGCTTATCACACCTGCCAAACGAATTCTGATTTCCAACGTCTCTCCCACTATCCCTCACTCTCTTATAGAAAAAGCTCTAAAAGACATCGGCCTACAGCTAGCCTCTCCTGTTTCATTCGTGAAATGTGGCGTACCGGACGATAATTATTCTCATATCATGAGTTTTCGCAGAATAACATATATTATACCAGAAAACGACAACTTCACTCTCCAAACATCCCTTTTAATTACTTTCGATAATACTCCTTACAGAATTTTCGTGTCCACGGATAAACTGGAATGTTTCTTATGTAAACTCCCTGGACACACCGCCGATTCTTGCACCAATCCACCTAACGCTGAAATTCAAAATCCACCTCCCCCATCTCCTATAGTACAAACAACTACTACACACTCTGACAATCTTTCTGTATCTAACACTCAGAGTATACCTGTCGAAGATGATCAACCCAATCTGCCACTTATCGAACAAGTCAATTTACCTGTAATTCAAGGACAAAAGAGAGGTCTATCTACGGATAGCAACCTCGAAACTCCCTCTCAACTATCACCGATAGATACTCCGACCGACAACCAGATGTTCCCTCCTTCATACACAATACCTCAAAACTCAATCAAACAGCATAAGAAAAAACCCAAAACGACCGGAAAAGAGGACTTTAAACTCACACCCACTACTTACTCTACTATACAAGAGCTATGCAAAAACAATTCTACTCACCTTACACTGACTGAAACACAACTCACCGCCTTCCTAGAAAACTCATTTGGCTTGTCAGACCCATTGAACGAAGCTCTCTCTTTCACAGCAAATATACAAGGTCTACTAAATGACTTAACTCTTATGTACAACATAATCAAAGAACGGTCTCTTAAAAATCGGTTGACTAGATTACAGAAAAAAATAAAACATCAACTAAACCCTGAAGATTCGTCTGACGATAAGAGCTACACATCAGAAACCCAAACTGACGAAGAGTCAAATAATCCCATCTCTTAATTAGCACAGAACTCGTTAGAACCATCAGTCCATATTAACAATATCACTATATACAATAATAATCTTCAAGCTAATCCAATGGAATTGTGATGGATTTTTTCCTCGCCTGGAAAGAATCCAACAGCTCATATCCAATGAGAACACTCAAATCCTGTGTCTCCAAGAAACAAATGCCACAATCTCGAAACTTCCCCACCTAAAAAACTTTGAAGGCTACCATCACATACGCAATAATTGCAATAGAGCCAGTGGCGGTACTTCGATTTTCGTTTCTAACGACATATTTTCATCCCTTCTACCCCTAAATACCGACCTTGAAGCTGTTGCTGTATCCATATGGCTCCCGAATAAATTAAATGTGTGCAGTATATACATTCCCCCAAACCATTGTCTAAAAGAAGAAGAACTAGCAAACCTCATTTTTCAACTACCTCATCCCTACATTCTAGTAGGAGATTTCAATGCGCATAATAACTTGTGGGGATCCAACTCAACGTATGGTAAGGGTAAAATAGTGGAAAATGTATGAAACTGTACAAATGCGTGCCTACTAAATACAGGATCCAATACACACCTTAACTTCTCCTCTGGTTCTTTCTCCGCCATAGATCTCAGTCTATGCGATCCTAAATTAGCTCCCACATTAACTTGGCGTACTGTCGATGATTTACATGATAGTAATCATTTCCCTATCGTTATATCTTCCATTGCCTCTCAAAACCCAAAAATCTCAACCAGGACTTTCTGGCGACTAAACAATGCTGACTGGAAAAGTTTTACATCACAAACAGAAGATGTCCTACATTCTCTTAAGTTTTCCGAAAGCGTTGATGATAATATCGCAATATTCTCAAATTCTATTTTGTCAGCTGCTGAATTACATGTAGGTAAAACTAATATATCCCATCCTAAGAAAAGTGTTCCTTGGTGGAATTCCTCTTGCAAAGACGCTGTACAACAACAAAACATAGCATTAAAACTGTTCCGACAAAACAATACCCCTGAAAATCTCATCAATCTCAAAAAAGCCAGAGCAAAATCTAAATTCATTATCAAACAAAGCAAAAAATCCTCCTGGAAAAACTATGTTTCGACAATAAGCGAAAACACAAATCCCAGTCAAGTATGGAAAAAGATCAGAGGTATACAGGGAAACAAAACCAATAATGGAATTCCCCATCTTATTTCAAATGATGCGGTAATAAATAATGACCATGAAATAGCGAAGATCATAGCTGAAAATTTCGAAGACAAATTCCGAAGTAGGCTACACCCAAACATTGCAAATACTTATACTAATAACTCTTTATCATGCCCAATTCCATCAAATCAAGATATAGACTCACTCAACCTACCTTTCTCTCACCAGGAACTTATCACTGCGTTAAAATCGTGCAAAAATTCCGCTGCTGGTCCTGATGACCTGCCATATATTTTCCTTAAAAAACTTGATTTCTTAGGTCAACTCAAACTTTTAGAACTGTTCAACTTAATTTGGACCTCTAACATGTTTCCAAGCCTCTGGCGACTATCCGTCATAATTCCCTTGAAAAAACCTGATCAGCCGACAACCTCCCCCAAGTCCTATAGGCCCATCTCATTAACCTGTACAATGTGCAAAGTCATGGAAAAAATGATCAATAAAAGATTGATATGGTATTTAGAAAAACACAACATTTTATCAGAAGACCAATCTGGATTTCGGCGGCACAGGTGAACAAAGGACAATTTGATAACGTTGCAAACTCATATCTCCACCGCTCTAAACAAAAAAACAACAAACTATACTTGCTACATTTGATATAGAAGGTGCATTCGATACAATACACAGAAATGTCATACTTGAGAAATTATCCTATCACAATATTAATGGAAATATATTCTTTTTTATCAAAAACTTTTTATCGCTTAGATCCTTCAAAGTATCTGTTAATGGTATCCTTTCCTCAACATTCAATCAAACCGACGGATTACCCCAAGGCTCGGTACTCAGTCCCACACTCTTCAACCTCGTAACAAATGATCTTTGTTCTAACTTCTCTGCTCCTGTTAGATGCACGATGTATGCCGATGACTTATTATTATATTGCCACGGTCAGTCAGTGTCCACTACCTCCTCTATAATTCAATCCGCGGTAAACTCCCTGTCCAACAAGATAAAATTATTGGGACTCTCTTTATCCCCAACAAAATCCAAAGTCATCAATTTTAGTAAGTCTTCAATAAACTCTACCCCTAATATTATAATCAACAACGTCCCCCTTCAGGTTGTAAATCACTGCAAAATATTGGGTATGATATTTGACTCCCGTCTCAATTGGAAAAAACATATTCTAGATACTAAGAGCGAAGGATACAGACGACTAAACATCATAAAAACCCTCTCTCACTTCCATTGGGGCGCTGACGAAACTTCTCTCCTAAAAATATACAGATCCCTTATTCGATCTAAATTAGACTATGGCTGCTTCGTATATATATCTGCATCTAAATCACATATCAATGTCTTGAACTCGATACACAATACAGCTCTTCGCCTGTGTCTGGGGACGTTCAGGTCTAGCCCGGTAGAAAGTCTCTACTGCGAAGCAAATGAACCTCCTCTATGGATAAGACGTCAACATTTATTACTTAACTATATTATCTCGGTATCTTCCAATCCCCTTAACCCAGTATACAGCTTGTTTACCGATGATAGCTTACAGAATACCTCAACATCCTCAACAATAATACCCTTACCTTCACTACTAAAAACAATGCCAATCAAAATTGATATTTCTCAAACATTTCCTCTACCTCTTCCCCTAATGCCCCCATGGACGAAAAACATTCCTCATATCAACACATCTCTCACAACTCTGAATAAAAATGAAACACCAAACGATCTAATTAAACAAACTTTTCTGGATATAATATACCGAAATGACTACGATTTAGTACTATATACTGATGCCTCGAAAAATGAAACAGGAGTCGGTTGTGCTGTAACAACATTAGATTCTCCAATCTTCTCTTCCACAATATCATCAACTTGTACTGTACATACCGGCGAACTCTATAGTATACTTCAGGCCTTCAAACATATTTCCCCTCCCAATAAAAATGTCTGCATATGTACAGACTCACTTGCATCTATACACTCCATTAAAGATATATACAGTGACCATCCTCTTGTACAGAATATCCACGACTCCTACCAACTCTCCTTTTCCCAAAATATAACAGTTACCATTCTATGGACACCATCTCACATTGGTATAATGGGAAACGAACTAGCTGATCAACTAGCTAAAAGGGCCACAACTTTAAACTATTACGCACATAACATCCAAATTGCATCCGATCTCAAGCAAGTCATCAAGCATAAGATCAAATCTCTATGGCAAAATCATTGGAACTCCATCCCGACAAAATTGCAAAAAATTCAACCTTCATTAAGCCATCCTTACTATATTGGAGCTTCAAATCTCTCAAGACAAGACCAAGCGGTGCTGAGAAGACTAAGAATCGGTCACACTAGATTCACTCATGGCTACCTTATGTCATCCAACATTCGGCCATTCTGTTCAACCTGTAACTGCATCTACACCGTTGAACACATTATTCTAGAATGCCAACAGTACACAACTAGAAGACAACAGCTCAACCTCAAAGGAAGTCTCCAAGAGGTACTCGGAAATCCAGATAATGTCCCCTCCGTTCTCCAGTTCCTGAAAGACGTACAGCTATACCACAAAATATAATATATTTATTGTATACTTATACTGTACCTGTGCGAGTGGCCTTTGTAGCCGAGCACGTTAATTGCAATAAAAAAAAAAATCCTAAGGGTGCAATTTAATAGTTTTGCTGCATTGAAGCAGGTGAAAACTGAAAGCTGCTGAGTTCTGGGAGCTCCGTGAAATTGCTTTTAATAATATCTTCGTGTCGTTGAGAACACTGTGCTTTTGCATTTATAAACTGCTATTCCAGGATCTCCTTCTGAACATTAGTAAATAATACAACAAAATTAATTCTAAGCGAATTTGAAGTTAAATTTTAACAAATAATATTCGAATATTTTCAAGTACTGTGCCATGAAAGACATTGTAAACCTAATAACAAGTTTTGATTTCTACACATATGAATATCATTTAAAAGATAAATAATTGAAACTTTATCGCAAGTTTATCGTACATTAAGGGAAAATCGATGACACCGTTTTTTTAAATCTTTCATTAGCTTTCTCAGCTTTTCGCACTTTGAATGTACTGGCATCAGTAAGGGAACCTGGCCTAAAACGATATACTAGGATGAAATGACATAGTTGCCTTTTTTTTTAAATTGCCGCGTTATTTGGCGAGTCCCTACTCATTACGACACTCCTTATCCAATTGTCTATCGCCTGACCAAATTATAGTTATCGTTCAGTAGCCGCAGTGGTGTTATCGCAACGCGTCACATTAGTACTACGCGCCAACTTGTAAGGTGAAATTTTTAGAGGTTCGTATATTTTACAAAAATTGAGTTTTTGTGACAATTTTGATATAAATAAGTAGAGCATGTACTTCTCGTAGCGATCCTACACACCAATTACCACAATGTCTATAGTTTTTATCTCCTATTAACTTCTTGTTTAATGGTGACCAATGGGTAAAACGACATACTCGGTCCTCGGATAAATTGACACACTATGTCATTTTACCCTTGGAGTATAATTATTTGGAGATTACCTAAAATTTTATTTTTTTAAAACCCCATATTTTTAATTTCAACTAAAGAAAATGGTTGGAATATAAAAAAGGCAAACTGACAGACAGAATTGGTCAGTACCGTGCTATTCAAGCAGTAAATTCTGACGAAATGGGATGGGTAAAAGCTTCTTAAATTTACGGTGTACCCCAAGCCACACTTCGCCGAAGGGCTCAAAACAAAAATTAACAAATTAAAGGAACTGACAAGGTCTTAGGGAGATACCTAACAGCATTCTCTCTAGAACAGGAGAGAGAACTCGTGGAATATTTGCTACATCTGGAAAGTATGCTATTTGGTTTAACCTGCGACGATGTAAGAAAACTGGCTTACCAACTAGCTGTTAAAAACAATATTTGCCATAGATTTAACTTGTAAAACGGGAGGGCTGGATGGGTTTGGTTGCGAGGGTTTCGCCAAAGATTTCTTTTAGAAATCCCGAACCTACATCAGCAGGTAGAGCACAAGGATTTAATAAACCACGAGTTAGTCAATTTTTCAAAATTTTAGACGAAATGGTTATAAGAAACATAAGATTTATCTTTCAAGATTCTGGAACATGGATGAAACAGGAATGTCTACTTTTCAAAGACCTCAAAAAGTTTTTGCCAAAATTGCTAAAAACAAGTAGAAGCATTAACCAGCGCAGAGAGAGGTCAGCACATTACAGCTGTTTGCTTTATGAACTCTGCTATAAATTATATGCCACCAGCCCTGATCTTTGTCAGAAAAAAGATGAGCTAATAGACGGAGCTCCTCCAGGAACTCTGTGACTTATCAGCGATTCTGGTTGGATGACATCACAAACTTTTTATCAGTTGCTAAAGCAGTTTATTAAGTATGCAGAACCATCATTGGAAAATAAAGTTTTACTTCTTTTAGATGGTCACGAAATTCACAAAGATTTGGAAGTTGTAACTTTAGCAAAGGAGAACGGCATCATTATGATCTCATTTTCACCACACTGCACCTATCGGATGCAACCACTCGATATTTGCTTTTTTGGGCCACTAAAAAGTTATTACAACCAAGAAGTATCAAAATGGTTTAGAAACTACCCAGGGCAGGTAGTAACACAATATCAAGTTGCAACATTATCTGGAGAAGCTTATGGAAAAGCAACATCTACTTAAAATGCTGTTAATGGTTTCAAACATTCTGGCATACAACACTTTGATTCAAATATTTTTCCGGATCATATTTTTGCACGTTCAGCAGCGACAGATATTGCCCAAGAACAGGAGCAAGATCCAGTTGATGACGTAATAAATCTCCGGGAAGTTTTAATTTCAAAACCTTCTACTTCAACGGGAAATGATGAAATAACGCGTCAAGACGTTTCCAATCCTTACACTGTAAAGAGTTCATCATCTTGGGTCAGACGCGAGGAAGTATCACTTATTCCACGAAAAGAAAACACCAACCGTAAAAGGCAGACAACTGGATCCCAAGCATTAACAGAAAGTCCTCTCCTAGCTTAAATAAAGACAATAGCTGAAACAAAATGGGCAGCCGAATTAAGGTGTGCAGCAAATAGACCCAAGAAAAATACTCAAAGTCAGTTAAATGAAGATGAAGATGAAGAAAGGAAAATAATATATACATCGAAGATGATGATGAGGAAGACGCTGCTTGTATTTTTTGTAACGATTTACATAGTAGATCTAAATCACGTTAAACCTGGATACGTTGTAGGATTTGTACAAAATGGGCTCATGTTGAATGTGCTGGAGTGGACAAAAAAAAATAAAAAAACTATACTTGTGACTTATGCCAGTAAGAAATATTTATTCAAATTTACCGAATCTGAGTTTTTTTTTAACAAAATAAGAGTTATGTGTGTTATATTTGCCAGTAGGTATGGTTAAAAGTATTTGTGTGTTTTTTAAACGATATAAATATTTTTTCAACGACTACTTGTTTTTCTTTTCTTTAACACATCCCATTGTAATAACAGATTAAGATTTTTCCAAAAAAATTTCTTTACAGATTTCTTTATTTCAAAATAAAATTTTAAGAAAGATCTTACACTATTATTAATTTGTTTCTGGTTTAAATTTACTACTAGGGTATAATGACATAGAGTATATCATCTTATCCAAAAAGTATGGATAAAATGACATAGTAGATAGTTTAAGCAAAATATAATTTATTAAAATATCTTACATAAAACATGATTTTACTAATTTGACACTAATAGCAGATGTTTTCTGTTATTTGTAGACAGGTCGACTTTAAAAATATTGTGCTTAATAGTTAAGTTATGACCAATTTTTCTTAGGGTATGTCATTTTAGGCCAGATTCCCCTACCCTTTTTTCGCTGAAGTCGTTGATGTAGACTTCGACACCATGAACATCATGAATTCCACCGCCAATGCTTATAAGTCATTTGTGGATATCTGCCCAGTGCAGTTTGAAGCAAATTCTCTGCAACAAAAACAAAAAACATGAGAAATGGAAAAAGTATGAGATTTTTAATATATTAAGAGAAATGGAAGACGATCTGTAACAATCTTTGGTGAATCCATATGATGGAGTCCTGCCAATTATATCACCTTCAAAGTTTTGCACCGAGGGGTTGTGTATAATCAAGATTTTTCAATTAACAGTTATTAAATACATTCCGTACTAATGGAAACTGCTGTAACATAAAAACAATTTAAAAGTAAAGTAGACATGTTCGATATTTCTTATATTTCAATATCATCTAAAAATAGTAAACGTGGCATTCACAAACTTCTTCAGAAATATCCATTTCCAAACCCCGAAAGTTTATTGGAATGACATTCTCATTAAAGAGAGTCCACCTTTCGCGAGGGATGATGGTCTCAGTTCCATTAATAACCAATCGATCAGCTTTTTAACATCTTCTTTGCGAATGTGTTTCCCACACCCAAACTGATTTGGGGTCAATTGTTGTGATACATCTTTTGCCAATTTTTACCTCAATACGTTACTCTGAAAATGAATGAATACATTTCGAGAATTTATAATAACTTGCAAATCTTGTAATTAACCTTGAATTGAATAAAGATACATTTATTTAATAAAAAATCCATTATTAATTGAGCAAGTAATAATTTTACATACCTATTCAATATTAAAATGTGCCGCTATGAAACGATAACGTATAAAAATATTACCTTTGTTGCTTTAGCTCTATTCAAGATCTTTACAACGGCATATATAGAATATTCCGGTTTCTGGTGTACATTACAGGTGTAATGGTCATCTGAGTGGAATAGGTCGATAATAACAAAAATTCGGATTTTTTATTTTTAATGCATTCCCATGCAATTTTCATTTATTTTAAATGGAATAAGGGGTCGGAAATGGTTTTTACCATGCCTATAATCGATTTTCGAGCGATTTCAGTGTCCCATGGTGGCTACCATCCAAATCTTAGATTTTTTCTTAGAAAAAATACCTAAATTATACTAAACTTTGCTAGTTTCGCGAAGAAAACGTGCGAAAAACTAATTTTTCATGAAAATATAAGTTTTACTTAACTCCATTCGTTGCATGAACAAGATGTGAGAAAAATCGCTTTTTGTGAGAATATCGAAATTCCACTTAATTTTGTTGGTTTCATGGACCCGTTGGTGTTACAGGTTTTCTGCGGTTTCCCTGTACCATGGTGAATTTATTCACTACCAAATGGACCGATGTAGGGAATTATACAGCCGCAGCTGTACCCGCTTCCATTTGGTTAATTGTTATTATTGTTATTCGACGCCGTACCGTGTATAAAATCTCAAACCCCCATAAGCTCGTCTGCACAAACATATTCAAACTCACCGCCAGCATCTAATAACACATTTCTATACACTTTTTCACAGAAATTTTGATAAATTACAAACTATTGTAATGTTTTTCTTATTTATTAAAACGTTTTATTACGGGTGGGATAAATTCATACATAGGGTAGATTCACTTACCTAATTTATTTATTCACTACACTATTCACTAATACTTAATTTATATACAGTTAACTATTCACTTAAAATTTATATCCACACAACCTTAATTATTAATTTATATCAACACTTTACTAATTTATATTCACTTATTTACGGTTTATCTCACGATGTCAAATTAAAACTAAACTAACTCTCCATTGTCGGTTTTTTATACATGAGTGCCTTTTTTTCTAGATAATTCTAGATTGCGGCTTACACAAAAACAATTGGCTCTGGAATTTTCTAGATAAGACTAGTCACAAAAACAATGTCTAGATAAGATAGTCACAATCGTAAACAATTCTAAGAAATCCATGCGCGTCAGCCATAATTTTTACTTTCATACATGGCTTAGACAGCGACACTATTGTCAATTCCTCTCTATAGACACCGGAGACATCCCAAATTGACGAAAATAATATCGATCCCTCTACTTCACAAATTTCAGACACCTAGCCAGCCCAATATCATATATATCCGCAGCATAGAGTGGTTCGTCGTCTACCAAGAGAAGGCAAAACCTCCCAATTCTAGACAATTTTTGTCACCCCATCCTATACACTTTTAAAACTTCGCTGCATCCAAACATCAACCCTCGTTGCTGGCCGTGCTAAAATCTCCTTCGGGCCATTTTCTAGCGAAAAGCCCGCCCCAACGCTCTTAATCCTATACATCTTTGAAAAATAAATTTTCCAGACACTTTTCCTCTGTTCTACACACTTTTTTTACCACTCTGCTGTTTCTCAGCCGACCCTTCAAAATACCAACTCAATCTATGAACGCTGTATTACGATCCCAAATCCAGTCCGGCAGAGGAAACTTAACCTATATCAGGGCAACCAAATAAAAATGAATTCCCAACTTTTCAAATAAAAATCCACTTTCAAACAAAAATCTTTTTGAACTTCTCTCTCCCGGTTTCATGGACAAAATGTAAGAAAAAAATTTATTTTTTACTTAATTTCATTCGTTTCAGGGACAAGTTGTGAGAAAAATCGATTTTTTGAGAAAATATCAAAATTCCGCTTGATTTTGTTCGTTTCAAGGACAAAATGTTACAAAAAATTTTGTGTGAAAATATCGAAATTTCACTTTTATTTGTTCGTTTCGCGAACAAAATGTGAGAAAATTTGATTTTATGGCTTGCAAAAGACATAAAACGAAAAAGCTAAAAAAATGAAATTCTGTAGCTGGTACCCGGACAACTTGTACAGGATATACAAAAATAAAGCCCGGACATCTTGTACAGAATATACAAAAATAAATGGAACTTCATAATTTTCCCATAAAGCGGAAATGAACTAAGAGGATGAAAATAAGTGGTGGCTTGAACATCGATATTGAAAAAAATCGCCGATTATTCATTTCCACTTAAGTAAGCTAAAAAAGCATAAAAATACGTTATAAAACAAAATTAATGGAAATTATGCGATGCATAAAAAAAAGTGAAGTGTATATGGCGCGCAGAATTCCTCGTCTGTCTTTGATGGGCCACCTATTTGTCAAAGTGTTTTCTAACGAAAATAATAGAAAAATTGGATTTGTAATATTGTTACTACTAAATTATGAAAATGGGCAGGAGCATTGCTAAAAAGCAAAATTAATTTCTACTCAGAAGTATATAAACGTTGCTAATACAGAACTAGGATGCGTAAAACGTATTAAATGGTTTATATTAGAATACGCGGCGAATTCACATACACATACGAATACTCGCTACACAGTCTTTGAATAAATAATAAAAATAAGTAAAAAAAACTTTTTAAGTTAAACGGTTTTAGATACAGTCGTGGGAATTATAAACATATGCATAGACTAGACTAAAATAAAACCGTGGGGCACGTCAATTGTCTACAAATTATCGACTTAATGTGCGATAGAAGAATCGTTTAATTCGTCGTTAGGCAGTTGGCCCGCAGACGGTGAGGAAATAACTTACTATTTTCTTGCTCATGGAAATTCCAATAGTTATACACTCCATGTAAATAAAAGAGATGTTTCAACCAGTTTATGGTTGGACATTCACACTGCTGGCTGGCGAGGAATCGTTTCACTGCTCGTAGTTTGTCTTTAATCGACAAAACATATGATAAAAGTACTACTCGCTCACCACTATGAAACCCTAAAACTCGCTTATAATCGAGCTTGCTAGCTTGTTTCCACATTCTAGCCCTACTTATCACACGTCCATCGTTGTCGGTTGAACAACTGCCTAATTATAGTGTAACATTACAAAACAAAAATTTTAATCAACGATTGTAGACAATTGACGTGCCCCACGGTTTTATTTTAGTCTAGTCTATGCATATGTTTATAATTCCCACGACTGTATCTATTTTATTATTTTTTGGTTTTTAGTACATTTATCTTAAACATTGCAATGTATGTTTAACATAAAACCGTTTAACTTAAAAAGTTTTTTTACCTATTTTTATTTTTTGGTTTTTAGTTTTTATTTCGCATTCTGTTTAATTCATTTAGTGCTTCATTATTGCAAGGTTTCTTGCCCGTTAGTTTAGTGCAGTCCAACTCCTTTATACGTAGTCCCTGCAAAGATCTTACTCGTAAGATCTCTACAAAAGCCGTTATCTTGGATTTTAATTTTATATTGTATATTGTATTCTACTGGTTGAGCACTTTCATTTGATACCCATATTGATGGGATTGATAAAAACTACGTTATCCGCCATTTTGTAGCGGCCGCCATCTTGGATTTAAATTTTTTATAGTATATTGTATTCTGCTTGTTGAGCCCTTTCATTTGATACCCATGTTGATGGGATTGATAAAACCTACGTTATCCGCCATTTTGTAGCGGCCGCCATCTTGGATTTCAATTTTTTATAGTATATTGTATTTTGCTTGTTGAGCCCTTTCATTTGATACCCATATTGATGGGATTAATAAAACATAAATTATCCGCCATTTTGTAGCGGCGGCCATCTTGAATTTATAATGATAATGAATAAACATAATTGTATTGTCACCAAAATCCAAAGTGTATACAAAATTTCAGATTAATCGGTTGACAGGAAGAGGGTGAAATTTGAATTACTAAATTTGACACAAGAATAAATAATAAATAAAACAAACGGGGTGAGCTAAATAAAACCGTTTAAAAAATATAGCATACTACACAAAGAATAATGAAGCCAACTTAACGACGGTTTGTTATTGTTTTCCCGCTACCGAAAGCATATTGATACATGAGATATACGAAAACAGTTTAGTTGAGTCGAGTATAACTTTAACGGTCTATAAAAAATATTAGTTAATTACTTTGTTACGAGTTAAAAGTACCAATCCTTAAATTTATTTGTTAAATTACTTACCAGATCATGCCAGAAAAAAAAACATAAATAGAATTGAATCAGATTTAGATGATTTAATGACTTAATAAATAAATTTGGAAAAAAAAACTTTCGTTTAAAAGAAAACTGGTAATTATTAAGAAAGATATGGATTATTTAAGTATATTCATTTAATGCTCTTCATGTTTGTATTGTTTATGAATACAGGTTATAGGTAGTAATTGACATAAAATTTTCATGGAACTTGTGTTTGTTAATTCTGAAAATCTAATCTGGTTCTATGTCCATGATTAGGTACTTTTCAAGGTTAGTTATGTGATATATTTGAAATTCCTTAGAGTGGAATTTCAACTTCCAACATTTCAACTCTTTTTATTTGGAGCTTTTTTCCTTACATCCTTTCTTTTGGTTTTCTGATTGTAAGCATGAGCATAACATTCTAGGATTTCTAGGATTAACACCTAAAAAGAAAAGAAACACTTTTAGTAGTTTTAAATTGTATTTCGCTGATAAAAACACTCTCTTTAGAGGATTTGAAACTTAAACAACTAATAAAATCATCCATCTGAGCCACACAACATCATCGGTGAGTAAACACTGTAACTGAAACTGACTAACTGATTCACGGTAGGTGACATAAGATTTTGTTGTTTTAGGCCTTTAAGTTCTCACCTTCTTCTTACTTTCATCATTACTTTTTCTTCACTTCGTAACTGCATACCTATCCTCCAGTCAGCCATCTCTACAACATTGAATCACACAGGTAACACGATTATATTGTTCGGCAGCAATTCTACCCTTAATTGGAGGAGCACTAGACAATCAAGTAAGATCTTTCCAAATAATTACGGCCCTTGAAGATTCCACAAACTTGACATTTACATTTAATATTATTAATATATCACTTTAGTTTGCTTATACCTACTCGTTGGAAACCAACTGGTACCATTTGGGGTAAATGATTTATTTTTTTGTTAATCGCATCATATTAAGAGTCAATTTGTGATATTAAAGTATTACTTTTACACTGTAAAACATTCTTGCATCTTTACATTTACTCACCCCTACTCTACCGAAAAGACTTATTATCATTTTTCTTGAGCTAGCTAGGGGGGTAATAACTTTTCGGTTACATTTTACTCTCTAAACATGAATAAGTGAATTTTCAATTACTTAGTGAGATCTGTACCACTTCATTCAAAAAGTGGTATCAATAGAACTATTGAATGCCTACTAATTTAAGTGAACATTCAGCTATTCATGTGTAGAGAGTAAACTTATTATTCGTAAAATCATTGAACTTACCGATTACTAACATTGGTCACTGTTTGATATTATTGAAGTGAAACTTTTTATGGGACACTACATAGTTTTTAGTTGGGATGTAATCCGGTAATGGCTAACAAGTGTTGTAAAGCTCTTTTTCTTTTTCTAATTATCATATACACTTAACTGAGTGAGAGAGACGCAACGCTGATCTCCTCGTCCTGTCATCACTCGACTCGATTTAAAATCAAATGAAATAGCTCAGTTAGTTAGCGCGTCGTGCTAATAACGCAAGGGACGCTGGGTTAATCCCCCATGGGCCAGTACTTTTTTTGTTTTTTTTATGTTTAAAAAAGGACTTAATATGCTTTCAAATTCAAATTTCTTAAAAAGATCATTTATTTTTCGTCTTCTTCTTCTTTTATTGTAAATTGTTTATTTTTATATAGTCTATCCGAAAAATTATTGTTTTATTTTAATTTTGGAAATAATTTTTGTTTTCATTTTTTTAAATAATTATTTTGTTGATGTTTTTGAATTTTCTTTGTACACTCATTGACGGTTTTTGCGTCATAAAACATAAAAAGTTTCACTTCTGACGCTGTTAGTTTTCGACTGACGCATAAATCTTTTAAAGCTTATTCAATGATTATTGACAGATGAAACGTCTAAAGATAAGTAAATTACGTATCTATAAACAAAAGTATATACTTCAGACATTATAAATATTGATGCACGTCATATTATTTTTACCTTTTTTTAAATTAATATTTAATAATTTATATCTTTAAAATAATAAATCTCCTTTCTTGAATAACATTTAAATATAAATAAATTACGACGTGTATCAATTTTTATATTGTATGAAGTAGTAGGTATTATTTTGCGCTTTAATTTTAAATGTATCGTTTGTGATTGTGAAAATTACAAACTAATAATTATTCAGTCACAATCACTATTTGTTATGATAGAACTAACCAATTACTTTATATACATATCGATACCAATTTATAAACCTAAGCATATTATGTTGATTATCAACTTCTATCAATAAATTGGATGAAGTTTGATACGTACATCACAGGCAACGGTAGTTACCGAGAGGCACAAGTACACCCCCACAAAAATCCCCACACCGAAAAAGCTCGATACAAACTTAAATGTCGAACCATGAAATGTCACTCTATACACACGGAATATTTTTTTCATACAAAATGTCAATATCAAATGGCCGAAAAAATGATAAACGAAAAATATTAGATTATGTTAATTTACAATAAACTTAAAACAATGATTTTGATTACGCTTATTCTATGGATATATTTATGGATCGAACTTTATATTACTAAGGTAAGTAGTTTTCTTTAATTATTTAATGTCTGCAGAATTAAGATAGATCTTTCTTTTTATATTTTAACGTTCTTTTTCTGATGTATATCTATTGAAAAATGTTCACTGACCTGTTAAACCGATATTCAAGTTTGTTTCACAAAATGTCTGCCTCACCGTATTGCTGGAATGCCGTCTAGCGAATGTTCAAATCTGGATTACTCCTCAGAAAAGGATTACTTCTCCTAAATTTTAACTCTGGCACGTATTTTTGTAATTGTTAATAGTTATTGAACCCTTTTTTAGTGGAAATTCTTTAATTTCCTAACTTTTTCTAACTTTTAAAATCCATTCCACCATAAGCCTGTCGTCTGCTTCAATACTAGCTCCACACTGTCTTTTGTTTTATCAACAAACTTTTTCTGTTTTACATTTCATATCCCACTAGATTTGTTTTATATGTATTGTTACAATGTTTATTTGAAAACCATGATATATATATATATATATATATATATATATATATATATATATGAACAAACGAACTAGGTTCACGGGTTGAACCGCGTTGGAAATTTGAAATTTCTCGACGTTTCGGCATCCACTTTGAAGCCATTATCAAGAGGGGGGGGTAGGTTATTCGTTCATCTATCTAGGAAGTGATCCGATTCTGTAGTCTCAATCTGCCTACTATACGCAACGAATCACCCCCTTTTCCAAGGCCTCAATCTGCCTACTCCTTGGAATTTCACCGAAAAAGAACATAACAATAAAATAAATAAATAGAATAAAATAAAATGAAATAAAATAAAAATAATAATAAGAATTGCTTACCAGTTGAATCACCGTAGAACACTAACTAACTAAAGTTGGCTTCAAGCCAGTAGTGAGTGTTAGTGTTCTACGGTGATTTAACTGGTAATCAATTTTTATTATTATTTTTATTTTATTTTATTTAATTATTTTATTGTTATGTCCCTTTTCGGTGAAATTCCAAGGAGTAGGCAGATGGCGGCCTTGGAATTAGCCGAAGGGTTGTGTAGAGTAGGCAGATTGAGACTACGAAATCGGATCACTTCCTAGATTAATGAACGAATAACCTACCCCCCTCTTGATAATGGCTTCAAAGTGGAAACGTCGAGAAATTTCAAATTTCCTACGCGGTTTAACCTAGTTCGTTTGTTCATAATTCTAACCGCGAGTAATATGGAGACATCCTGTTAATATTATTACTAAATTGCTGACAGGACATTTCCCACATTATTGTATTCATAATTCTTAATCAGCAAACACGTGGAGACATCCTGTTTACAATTATTATAATTTTGTTATCATATATTTTCATTCTATTCAGCATTATAAAACATTTCCTCATTTTTGTAAAATAAAAAAGAAAATAGTCATAGTTGTAACTTCAAACGTAACTGATCACTAAGTTTAATAAAATCTTTTTAAAAAGTATATTTTTTACATAATAAATTTAACTGGCGCTGCGAATAGGATACTGTCAGTAGAAAATACCCTTTCTGTGTAGTGAAACGTCTACGTTTTCTATCAAGAAATTAAGATAGTATCTGAACCAATAAACTGTGTGAAACAAGTTACGGTATGTGAAAAGGCTGACTCCAACCCGACAATTCCTCCAGTGAAGAAGACGGTTGTTCAAGAAGACGGCTCAAGTTCCTTCAGAGAATTAGAGACAAGGAACAAGCTCGCAGATGATCCTTCAGTGCATCCTCCTGTAAGTTTTTCCTTTAATTTTATTATTTATCGGCTAATAATTGTTTTGAATATTATAATATTTTTTTTTACTACAATATAAGTGTTATTTGATTTGCAATTTGAACATTCCAATTTTAATGGTTGTATAAAATTAATATATTATTAAAGTCAATCTCTTAATGTCACAAAATCGTGATCGATCCAGATCTCCAATATCTGTACGTCAATCCAGATCTCCATTACCTCTAAGTCGTAACTTAAATACTAATACCGATATGTCTACTGCAATTTCACAGATCGAATTATCTTTAGCAAGCAATATTATCCTAACACATAACGGTGGTTCTAAAGATTTAGCATATTATTTAAGACAATCTGAAAAATATTTAACTCTTTTAAAAACCGAAAATAATGATTTATTCAACAATCTTCTGTTGGATCAAGTCAAATCTAAATTATTAGGTCCAGCTAGAGACGTAATCATAAATAGATCTTTTGATAAATGGTCAGATTTAAAAACAGCTCTTATTTAAATACTTCTATTCAAACTCATTCTCAATCATTCTCCGAATTTCATGACGAAATTTCTCAAAAATTACAAGTCCTTAAAGAACACCTAGCTATAAATCCTGATAACAGAGAAGCTAGAATTTCTAAGGAAACTATGTATACTGACCAAGCCCTTATGGTATTTAAAGCAGTTCTCTTAAATCCCTACAGAGATCATTTACTTCATATATCAATTTCATCTCTAGAACAAGCATTGTATGAATGTAGAAGATTAGACAACGAAAGATCCCAAATTGAATTTGCTAACTTCCTTAGATCTCAAAAAGGTCAAAGAAATCGCCCACCTCCAAAACATAATACTTCATATAATCAATCACCAAGAAACCAACCTTCATTTAATAATTATAATTCGCCTCAAAGACCACAAGTTCCTCAAAACCCTAATTATAGACCATTTAATAGATATAATGATAACAATCAAAGATTCCATTACCAAAATAACTATCAAAGACCAAATAATCAATCAAATAATAGACAAACACAATCTCCTAATAATCAAAATTTTAATCGTCCCTCTCAACCTTCCACAAGTAATTACAAACCAACCCCAATGAGTATATCTACAGCAAATACTTATAGACCTCCACAACAAAATTCTTCTAGACAAACAGGACCTCCGAACGTAGTTGTCGAAGAATTGTTCAATATTGAAGATACTGACGAAAATTCTGATGAATCATCATATGCTAACCCCCAAAAAGAACAATACGATGAAACTCAAAATTTTTTAATTACGAGCCTCGGAATTGATATAAATAATATAAATTCAGCCCCTAAACTTCCATTTATATACCTTTCAAATCTAGACTTTAAAATATTGATTGACCCTGGTGCAAGCAATTCCATTATAAACCCAGAACCAGCCTATAGATTATTTTTAGATTCCATTTATGAATCAAAATTTTCCGTTAAATCAATTAAACAACTTACAATGGCAATTTTAGCTGCAAATACCCTCTTTTGAAAGAATTTGGCATTAAATACATGTTCACTATGTTTATCGTACCTTGGCACGATAGATTCAATGCATTAATAGGTAGTCAGGACTTTGATAAATTAAAGGCACTTATTAATTTAGAAAAATATTTATTACAAATTAATTCTATTAAAATACCATTCTATTTGGAAGTCAATCCCAACTTATTTACCCCTTATTCTGAATCTCTAGATAAAAGAATTTTAAATATTCCTGTGAATATTGATAATGAACAAGTAGTTCTTCCAGAATTAAAATTAAACAACATAATAATACCTGAATATATAGCTCTAGCGAAAGACGGTTAGTGTAAAATACATAAATCTCTTTAAATAATATTAATATAAATTTTCATGATCCTCTCCCAGTCCAACCCTTATCAAAATTTGATGAAACAATCCCTTTATCATCTTATAATAATAATATTGATATTACCAAACTTCTTCGAACAGATCATCTGAATCCCGAAGAAAAAGATGCAATAATTTCTCTTTGTAAAAAATTTAAAAATATATTTTATAACAAAAACTCCGACTTAACTTTTACTCATGTAGTTAAACATCACATTAGAACAGTCGACGATGTACCGATTTATCAAAAATCATATAGATACCCTTACCATTTAAAACAAGAAATTCAAAATCAAATACAAAAGCTCCTAGACAATAAAATAATTAAACCTAGTATATCTCCGTACAGTTTCCCTACCTTTCTCGTCCCCAAACGAATGGACGCCAGTGGAAAGAAAAAATTCCCATTAGTTATCGATTACCGAAAACTAAATGAAAAAACTATCGAAGATAAATATCTCCTTCCTCGTATCGATGCAATTCTCGACAATCTTGGTCGAAGTACTTACTTTTCCACTTTAGATTTGGTACAAGGTTTTCACCAAATTGAAATACACCCAGATTCGGCAGAAAAAACTGCATTTACCGTAGATAATGGCCACTACGAATATACTCGTATGCCATTTGGCCTAAAAAACGCTCCTGCCACTTTTCAACGTGTCATGGATACAATTCTCCGTCCTTTTCTATATAAACAATGTTTCGTATACATGGATGACATAGTAATATTTTCGAAGTCCCTTCAGGACCATATTCTTCATATGAAACAAATATTCAGTGAATTAGAAAAATATCATTTGAAAGTCCAAATAGACAAATCAGAATTCCTCAGAAAATAAGTTGCCTTCTTAGGCCATGTCATAACCCCTGATGGTATCAAACAAAATCCAGATAAAATCAAGTCCATCCAAAACTTTCTTTTGCCCAAAAATGAAAAACTAATAAAATCATTTCTCGGCATGCTCTCCTATTATCGTAAATTCATTCAAAATTTCTACAAAATAACCGATCCAATAAATAAATATCTTAAAAAAGGAACTAAATTAGATTTAAATGACCCAGAATACCTCAATGCTTTCCAAAAATGCAAACAACTTTTTTGTAATTCTCCTACTTTAGCATACCCCGATTTCACAAACACATTTACTTTAACGACCCACGCTTCAAATATCGCTATAGGAAGCGTACTTTCCCAAGATTCCCATCCAACAGCTTTTTACTCTCGAACACTTAATTCAGCTGAAAGAAATTATGGCACTATCGAAAAAGAACACTTAGCTATAATCGATAGCTGTAAGCATTTCCGACCATATTTATATTCCAAAAAATTTATTATTGAAACTGATCATAAGCCACTCGTCTGGCTACATTCTCTTAAAGAACCCAATCAACGTCTAATAAGATGGAAACTAAAGTTGGAAGAATTCGATTTTGAACTTAATTATAAAAAAGGCAAAGAAAATTACGTCGCTGATGCATTATCGAGAATTGAACTCAATGCAATCGATAAAAAACTTCCTAAACGTGATCTAAAAATTAATATAATTAGTGATATAGTTATTACTCCCCCAAACTCAAAAACAAATACTAAAGAATTCAAACAAAACCCTGATGATATCGATGCCATTTCAACTATGGCAAGAGCAAATTCCGATCCAAATCTAGCATTAAGTGATGCTAACGAAATTTTAAGTAAAATATCCGACGATAACAAAAGTACCGCTTCAGGCGACACTAGACACTACGCACAAGAAAAACCAATTTTTGGTTTTCCAATTTCAGAAAAAACCTTAAATTCCGCATATTTTCAAATAATCCTAAAATACGGAGACAAAAACGACATAGATTACTCTAAGCCATTTGGCAAAAATCGCTATATTCTTACTTTTAGAAAAGGATCCGACCATAATGTTATAAGAAATATGTTTTTAGAAATAGTTGATCCAACAAAAACATACTATATATACTGCCCCAATGATTCATTACTTAATATTGCTTCTACAGAGTGTTCAAAAATCTTGGAAGCAAACGTAAAAATAATTAAAACAAATACTTTTCTGAAAGACATAATTAATAAGGAAGAACAAGTCCGATTGATTTCAGACTATCATTCAGAAACTCATAACGGTATCACAGAAACTACGAAACATATAAAGTCCCTGTATTATTTTGCGAAAATACAAGAATTAGTAACGAATCACGTTAATAATTGCGAATTATGTCTCACCTCAAAATATGATAAAAACCCTCGAAAAATTCCATTTTCCGGCCCACTCATTTCTAAGAGACCTTTCGAAAATATTCACATAGACGTATTCTCTATAGAAAATAAACAATTTCTTACAATACTCCATTTTCTCTAGGTACCTTCAAGCTTACGAAATTAGTGACTCAAATTCTATCACTACACTTAGTAAACTCCGTCATTATTTCTCTCATCATAACTACCCTTCGCAAATAACTTGCAACAATGCCAGAGAATTCACTAGCGAAACCTTTAAAGAATTCATGTCTCTCTTCCATATAAAAATTCATTACACAACACCCCAATCTCATACCGGCAATTCTCCGATAGAAAGAACACATTCAACTTTAATCGAAAAATTAAGAATCCTAAGACAAAAATCAAAAGAAAATATTACCGACTTAGTTACAACTGCTATTCTTATATATAATCAATCAATCCATTCAGTAACAAATTTTACTCCATTTTCACTTCTTTATGGACCATACGAAAATCTAATTCTTCATGAAATAGATCCCCATAAACAAGTATTCCAAAATTACAACGAATATCGAAAAACAGAAATTATGCCATTTTTCGACGATCTTTATTAAAAACAATCAACAAAAAGAATCGAACAACTGAATAAAAGTTAATAGTAAACGAACAGACGATATCCCAAAAACAGATGTCGTATATTTAGATATGGAACCACGATATAAAATCAAACCTAAATATAAGAAAATATTAGTAGACACAAATCAGCATATTCTACGAAGTAAGGGTCGAGACAGTCAATTTCAGACACAAATCAATCCAACGATGAGTTAGTTTCTCAAAAATCTAAAAAGGTTAGCAAACACATGATTAAAAATACTGAATCTTTCCAGGTTAACCATGAAGATAGCCACCCAGGCACATCAAGTCAAAACAATTGAGCTCCCAGGTTACATATTAAATAGTTTAGGATTAGCTATAAGACCAATCATCATAAGATTTATTTTAGTATAAGTATTGAAGAAATTGAAAACTCATATAGTAAATTAGTATTAAATCAAGTTCATTCAGCTAGTAGACTTGACGATTCAACAATAACTTTGGCAAAAATTTATAACAGAGAGATCGACTTACTCTCAGAAGATATAAATAAACTTAGAATGTATGCTCGATCAAATAAAGTAATTAAAAGAGGTCTAATAAATAAAGTAATTAAAAGAGGTCTAATAGACGGCCTAGGCACAGTAGTAAAATATATTTCAGGAAATCTTGATCAAAACGACCTAATCGAAATTTAAAATACATTTGAAAAAATCAATTTAAATGAAAAGAAACTAATGACCGAAATTTCAAAGTTGCATTCATTTGCAGGACAGATTACTCAACGCTGGCGAATAGACCTACGTAAAATACAAAATTATGCTTAAATAATAGATTTAATAACGAAATTATTATTCATATTCAACTAGAACAAATTAGAGACCTAGGAAATTATATTCAAATTTTACTAAGAACAATATCATTTAGTAACCAAGAAATTTTAAATGTAGAAATAATCAAACAAAAGGAATTAGAAATTCTTAATTATTTACATACTATTCATTCTCACAATGAAATCGCTCCCGATATTCCTACTTTATTAGAAATAATAGAAGTCAATCTTATGTTTACTTCAAAAACTTTTTATATTACTCTTAAAATACCCATATTAGCCGATGAATTACTTTATATTCCCAAAATTATCCCTATTCTCAGTAAAGAAAATAATATCCTTCTACCCCCATACGCCTTCACATTAAATTCCAAAGGATCAACAAAATGGACAAACGAAGAATGCAAGAAGACCTTCTCGTTCTGGTATTGCGAAAAGGAATCACACGAAGACCCTTGTAACTTGGAAGACCTCTCACTCTGCAACTACGCTCAAGTAAAAAACGACTTTTCACACAATTAACTAATGGAAATACAATAATTTGCTCAAAGAAGATATAACTACCATCAATGAAGACTGCAAACAAAATTTTAAATCATTGAAAATATCAAAATGTAACATCGTACTAGGAAACAATGATTGTATTTATTCTTTTCAAAAACATACTTGGATAGGATCCAATAAAACATTTACTCAAGAATGGCCCAGCCTCAAAGAACCCACAGAAATTCATCACAAAATCAGCATCAACAATTTACATCTGGACGATCCAACCAAGCTACTACCACAGTTTCAAGAACCAAATTTGCTACCTATAGAACTTCATCAAAGCCATTTAGGAATAACAACAATAATAATTTTCATTATATTAATTCTACTATTTTTGTATCTGTATAGAAAATATTTAAGAAAAATCAAAAATCCAGAACAACCCCAAGGTGAACCAATGGAGCTTAACCCTTAACAAAGAGGGGAGGACTCATATGGAGACATCCTGTTAATATTATTATTATTAAATTGCTGACAGGACGTTTCCCACATTATTGTATTCATAATTCTTAATCAGCAAACACGTGGAGACATCCTGTTTACAATTATTATAATTTTGTTATCATAAATTTTTCTTCTATTCAGCATTATAATACATTTCCTCACTTTTGAAAAATAAAAAAGAAAATAGTCATAGTTGTAACTTCAAACGTAACTGATCACTAAGTTTAATAAAATCTTTTTAAAAAGTATATTTTTTACTTAATAAATTTAACTCGCGGAAACCTTTCCGAACATATATATATATATATATATATATATATATATATATATATATATATATATATATATATGTGTGTGTGTTATAACGGAATTTGTAAGCACGATAGAGAGCGCATTTTTTGACGGATCAAAACCAAACTCGCTACAAAAATCGGTAAGGCCAAAATCTTGGACGAGTTCGTTAATGAGTCAAATAAGCCCAGTAAAAACAAAATGGCGGCCTGTCAAAGTTGACAAATATCGTTTTTCCTTTGTTTTTATTTGACGCAAAAAAGTTACTGAGTTTTTTCATAGACCTTAACACGTTCTACAACTTTTGTATTTAAGATTTTTTTATTTTTGATTTGATGCCAAATCTTACTTTGGTTTTTCGTACATCTCAAAACATTATATTACTTTTGTATCTAATTTTTTATTTTGGGTTTTATGCAAAAATGTTACTGAAATAAGCCTGTCCAATTGCTTCTGTGCCATTGGGATTTTTTTGTATACATTGTATTAATAGTGCTTAGTTTTCATTAAGTTACAATTCCACTATGTTAATATACAATATGTTCCAGATTAATATACCCTTTTTTATTTATTGCTTCCACTGCATGCGCTCAATAGTTTCCACTTTCCACCACTTGTTATGTAATATGTTTACACAATTCTATTTTTTTTAGGTTGGATATTTTTTTTCAAATATACTGTTCTGTTTATTAATAGTGAATAAACTATTTAAACCCTTTATTGCTTTATTTGCTGTTTTATTTTAAATGTACAGGGTGAACAACTAAGAACGGCTGTAGGCCATATCTTATGAAAGAATCATGGTACAACTTTCAAAAAAAATACCCTTAGGTAAGTGATCCTGAAAAATCGCTGGAAAATATTTTGCAGTCTCTAAAATATCCGCTAGGGGTGGAATGAACACTCGAAAACATAATACTGTGAAATTTTTGACATAGCGTTGGTAAAATTGGCCAATTTTGTTAAGCATATTTTATTAAACAGGAAAAACTCTTTTAAATGACGCCAAAAGCATTGTTATCGGTTAAAAAACAAAAGTATTATGATATTTGTTTTTAACAAGTTTGAACCTTCCCCCCCCTTACTTGAAGAATAAGGACAAAAAGTCCCTAACAAAATTTTTTCATAATCCCATCAATATATAGGAGATAATCACAGTATTATGTTTTTAAGTGCTCATTCCACCCCCTACCAGATATTTTAGGAACTCAAAAATATTTTCCAGCGATTTTTCAGGGTCATTCTCCTGAAGGTATTTTTTTAAAGTTGTACTATGACTATTTTTTGAAATATGGCCGACAGCCGGCGTTCTAGTTGTTCACCCTGTATTTGCTGATTAGGCACAGAAACATCTATAGGATGTCATCTAGAATATTCTAGAATGTTTGAGGTATATTATTTAGAGGTTTAAGTAATGTCCATACAACATCTAAGAGAATACACTGTATTGTTTTTGAAATGTTGCATATAGATCATTGGTGAGATGTTATTTTTTAGACATTGCATTAACATCGACAATATATTAAAAGGCATTTCAGAATGTAACAGAAAAGTTGTTTTTTGTTCGTTATAAAGACTTCCTTTTGAGGAAGTTCTAGTAACATCACAGTAATGTAAAAAGGCAGCGCTTTAACATCGCTGAGAAGTTAAGTTGAAACATAAAAAAAGTTAACAGCCACAAGCTGGGCATAAGCGGATGTATAGATGTGCATGTGATGAAAACAAAAGGAAAAAAAGGAAGAACATTATCACAATGTGATGTTGAATAAACATAACTGTAATATTTATTTGCATAGTGGGTTACATCTTGGAGATCAAAACTTACTAATGCAATAAAATCAGATTCTCATGAAAATTAGCCACTTATTTGAATAAGTAGGACATTTGTTTTGCTCATTGCATTCTTAGATAATTGAATTAGAATTGGAATAGAATCATCACATAATTTTTTGTGACTGGGCAACTTATCGCTTACATGAAACTGTTAATAAATATAATCGAGTAGACAGAATCCAAGTTAACGGTTGAACTAGAAAAATCGATTACAGAAAATTATCGCGACATGTTTCTCTTACGATAAGTTATAAAAAAAATTTCTTGATAATGTAAACACTACAAGAAATGATTGAAGTTCGTGGTTTCAGCATAACAACAGTTGAAACGTACCTCAATAGAGAATTACTTTTTCGTCAACCCTATCTACGTTGCGAGAAAAGTATTGGTTTTCCCCAAAAAAAAGTTTTTGAATTACTTTTACGGTTTTCAGTGAAACAAACACGAAGAAAGGGGTTTTAAAAAAATCCCGTGTGTATGTCGTCGTCCGTACAACGGGTCCTATAAATCAAGATATTGTAACGTTTTTCTTATTTATTTAAACAGTAAACGGATGGGATAAACTTTAAACACGCGGTATGGCTACTTACGAATTTATTTAAACACTAAACTCCTCACTAACACTTAATTTATATACACTTAACTATTCACTTAAATTTAATTTATATACACACAATCTTAATTATTAATTTATTTTCTCGCTGGTCGGTCCTTCATATATTATTGCCTTTTTTACTAGATAATTCTAGATTGCGGCTTACACAAAAACAATTGGTTAGGTATTTTATAGATAAGACTGGTCACAAAAACAATGTCAAGATAAGATAGTGGCGAAAAAATCGTAAACAGTTCTAAGAAATCCCTGCGCATCCGCCATAATTTTAACTTACATACATGCCTTAGGCAGAGTCGGATTCAGGGACTACACTAGTGTGCTATTTCGTAACAATATACTACTGTTTTTGTCATTTTTAGAGAAATGCATCGGTTTGTTAGTCCTATACAGCCTCCGGGGTGCGGAAAACTTAGTTTTGATCTTTAAAACCGTTTATTTCCAAATTATTTTTCATAGGAAGCTTCAAACGGAGGGTTATGGCAAAATTAAACTCCAAGTGTACATATTCAGTTGATGTCAGTAATAGCTGAAAACTATGGCACAAACAACAGATATTATCAGGTAAGGTTTAGGGAGAATCTTTAATGAAAACACGAAAAGAAAATCATCACCAGATTATATCCAGAGTATCTCTGAATAACACAAATGTGTGAAAATATCTCGTAGAAAATTGCAAATCATTAATAAAAATCGTCAATTCCGAGAATTTCCTTCTAAATTATTACTTAGACTGAAAATTATTTTAGAAAAAGTTCTTCAACCACTAGAAAAATGTCTACAAAAGTTTGGAAAACTTTTTTGTCTAGTAGTATTTGCTTCATTAAACAACACTGTTCCAATTAAAATTGTCGCTATGCTATCAATGTTACAGAAAGTTCAAATTGATAACAGTTAAATTATTGTGTGGATCGAACATAGGAATATTCCAAATAAACTTTTCGTTTTATTTGCAACCCTTATCAATTGAAAATTGTGCATAAAACTGTCTATCTCCATAAAACAAAAAACATGTTGAGCATCTGCGCTGTTTTCGACGTGAAATGAAACACGCTCTTTGACGCTGAGCGTCGTTGTCCGTCGACGTCTTGCTACGGTACTGAACAGTCGACTATTACAGCGCGACTTGGGGTGAAAATATACGTAAAAGCGTGCGCTATCTAAAACTTTGAAAAACTTTACTATCAACATTCGTCAAAAGTTTAATAGAAAACTTTATTGGTATTTTGTGATGTTTAGTTTTTTCTTTGAAGGAGATTGAGAAGTCTGAGGTAAGCTGACATTTTTTTTATTAAATGTTTCATAAAAGCCGAACAAAAGGTGTTTTTATCATTATGTGTCGTCTGTACATTACACTGTGTGTTCTGAAAATATAACTAATATAAGTTTATTCAGCTTAAGACATGTTTATAAATATACAATACATATGAATACTAAATTCAAATAACCAATACAGAAAGAAAACAGACTTTGAATAAACTAAAAAGTGAACCCGAACCAACAGTTTGTAGAGAAAAATGTACAGAGCTCAATCAACTTATCTACGTCATATGTATCCAAACCAATTATAAAACTTTTACATTATTTAGTGAAAAGATATGTAATTTGTACATTTGTGGCAAAAAATAATAAAGTTTGGCAGCTATGTATGAAAAACTTCTTTTGCCGACTGATTTGTTTGTTACGGGTATTTGAAAGTATTTATTAACGTTGTGGCGCGTTTCATATTATTTGTGGCCTATTTTATTAAGCATACTTTAATGATTGTATACATACTTAGCAATATTATAGATATATAGCTGTCGAATAGTCATAACACCATTTTTCTTTAAATAATTGAATTGTAGGATACACGTATGGTTTATTAAAAATTATCTTCAGATCCTTCTTTTGCAGTACAGATTATACCTAAGAATTTTTTAAAAACATTTAAATTTAAATAGCATGTATCTTAACGCTTTCGCAACCGAGAATTACACCGAGATATTTAATAAATTTTGCGGAATTTATCCTACTATCCTGGTTTTGTATACTTAAAACTTGATAATGGGGTAGTGTTGAAGTATAATTTGCAAAGGGTATAAAATTTGTTTTGTCAAAATTTATGGTTGCATTTGATTAAACCAGTTTAATAAGTGGAATAAATCATTTTGTGCTTTATTTTTCACATCGTCCCAAGTTTTTGATGAATATAGTGTGGCTGTTTCGTCGACGCAACTGTAATCTTTTCACTGCTCTCAATATTAAGTAGACTGTATATATATATATATATATATATATATGTATATAAACTAAAAATAGAATTAGTCCCAGGACTGTGGGACTCCATACTCCACTTTCTATTCGTTACTGTAATAGGTACCTATCTTTACATGCTGAACCCGTCCATCAAGATGATTTCGCATAAGCTTAAGTGCACCTGCACGTATTCCCTACCCCTTGAAAGCATCCAACAATATCTGTTGATTTGCAATGCCGAATGCGTCGGAAAAATCAAGGAACACGCAAAGATATATGGATGAATGTTTATTTATCTATAAATACATACATAGATATATGTTTACATAAAAATATATATCCTCATACAATAATTTAACATAACATAATAATTATAAAATAATCTGAATAATAAAATTACATAGATACAAAATTTAATAAGCCATCGGTATAGTGTTCATGAACAGATGCGATGTACATTAAATAAACAAGAGTAGTAGGTTACCCGACTAAGTTCAACAAAGAACTTTGGGTCTTTGGGTATTGATTCTTTATAGAAATAACGTCACCCTCAAAGCGAGGGCAGCGTTGAAAGAAGTCATCAAGATGCTGAGAACATGCTTCGTTCCGATAATTCCTTCACAAATTGGTCCATAAGGTGCTATTTTGTACAGTGGCAGAAAAATTCCTCGAAGCATCGCTTTATTGGAATGACTCTGTACCGTGCATTGTTTGGAGCTGATCCGAAACGTGGATTAAAATCGACAAAGCTGCCAGAGTCTGCAATTGAAGAGCTTCGAACAAAAGAGGAACTTGAAGATATAATGAATTTTTTACGAATTACCAACGCTAAACGGGATATTCCAGAAGATAATCTTGATTCGGACTCAGAGGTTAGTGTGCAACTGGAAAATACGAAAGAAAATGCGACTGAGATTTTAAGTGATAGTATAGTATATTGTTGTGCGTGTAGTGAAAAAATCATATGATATGTAATGCCACAATGCATTCAAAATGTATAATTTTTAAGTTGGAGAAAAAAAATTTACTTTGGGCAAAAAAGAGCAGCTGAAAAAATGAAATTTAATTCGGTTAAAATCGGATCATATGTTTATTTAACAGTTCCTAAGGTAGATCGAGGACCACACTTAATTGGAAAAGTGATTAACCTGAAAAATGGCCTCTATAAACTAGGTACCTCTAAAAGAACTCTTAAAACTTTGTTTTCTAGAAATGATTTTCAAGAATCTTCGATAGGTTTTCAAGAAGAAGTTCCTGATCGACTAATTACTGTCAGAGAGGCAGTTGCATATCAATCATGATTCGGAAGTCAAGCCTTTCAAAAATATAGCTGTAAGGCTAGTAATAAATAGTGCTATACAAAGAAATGTGCGTGCTTTAAAAATAACAATTTATACTCTTCCAAGCTTGACAAGCAGTAACAAATGCAGGATTTGTTTTCAATTTTTAGATATAGTTGTATATTATTAAAAGGTTATTACTTGAATGTTAAATTATAGGGATAATTTGTTATTTTCAAAGAATTTGTGTTTAATTTTTATTTGTAGTTTCATATTTGTGTTAGGTACCCACTAAAGTTAATAGCTATATTATTATATCATAAGTTGTTAACTGTTTATTTATGTTTCCTTAATAAAAAGATGTATAACGTTTACTGTAACTGTATTTATGACAAAAAAATACTTAATAGTATTTCCCCAATTCATTTTCACGTTTTGCCGGCACCGTATTTGGTAAATTGTAAAATGCCTAAAAATAATCAGTCACAATGTGATTACATTCTTCTGATCTTGTTTTGCCGGTATTTTATCAATTTGCCTGAATTGGTGTCGTCATAACGAAAAATGCATTGTATGCTCGCATTTTGCATTTTTTGTAAAATGCCTAGGAATTTTATAAAGAGCCTCAATTTGTATTATGCCTACGACAGGTATATTAAATATTGATTATTATTCTTTCTACTTTCTTCCTCTCTTAGACAACTTACTGGGATCTAGACATTTCTCGTCTAATTTTTAATTCTATGGCTTTTCTGCAACGTTTATAAGTAACTCCCTCAATAACAATTATTGCCATACCGCTACCGCTCCCATAACTTTATAGATCGAAACATGGCTATTGCTCCTTGAACTGGAGACGACACCACTATTTCCGGCTAGTGTAATAATCACCTCTTCTTTGGACTGCCCCCTAGCCATATTAACTTATCGTATCTTCTTAAATTATTGTGATGTTCTTCTAGGTACACTTAAGTTGGTTATCTTAAAATCCATCCATATTCATTATACTATAATGATTAGTTCGTGAGTGACAGGGTCGCCATGTGATATTCTTCTATTAAATGGCGAACGACAGGTTTTTAAAAATTATAATTAGCGGGACAAAAAACCTTTCAGCTTCAGATGTAATTTTATTGTCCTACTTCTAAAACCCCAATAATGGCAAGTTACAAAAATGTTGCAAATATAAATACAAAATATAAACTCGTTGAAATGAATAATAATTATTTATACATACATACATACCATCAATAACTTAACCTACTTAACTAAAAAAATATACACAGGGTGATATTTGCATATCACAATAGGCTTTAGTTATGTTTATAGCAAGTTTTGTGTTTATCATAGAGATCGAGTGATTTACTATGGTTCCACCCTTAAAGTCACTGTTGAAGATCACTATATTGTCAATATTTTTAGCTTTGTTGCTATTTCTACGATATCTTGTTCTATCTTAGCCGTCTCATCCTCTCCTTTTTTTTATTAACTTCTTTATATCTCTTATTTATTCGTCAAAATTTATGGTAATTGTTTCAGTTTGCTTCAAATTTTCTGCTCCTATGATTTTTGTTAGTTGTTCAATAATTTCTCTTGTTTGAGACATGCTGGCTAGTATGGACGTGATTTTGATCCCAGCACCCGTACTAATTAAAGTCTGTCCATATTTACCTAATTTATATAATTTGAATGCAATTGTTTGGTTTATTATTTGAGTTTATGATATCGTTTACTTACATATTCATTTGTTCACTGTCAAGAATCCACTATTATTAGAGCGATTTCATGATGAGCATTTTTAAAACATTAACTCGACACATACCGACCTTCCTTCTAAAATTTCTGAAGCCTTTCTCTGAAACGATTTGAAAATATACTTACTGCTTCAATCATACATATTAATGAAATATATAGAGGTACCCGTATAAAGTGAGAAAATAATTAATTGTATTATCCCTTAGGGTCTCAAGGAATGTTTAACCCCCTTTAACAACTTTATATTATTGTAGAATTGATGTTCAACAATATATGAAACCTATCGAGAACAATACAAAACTTATTGTGGTTAAATTTGCTCTGGATTAAAGTCTCTCCAAATCAGTGAATTTTCAGTTTTAAAATTCTAATAAGTGCATCATTGTATTCAGTAAACCTCTGTATGCTCTTGTTGCTATAGGCAAGTTCTTGAATAAAAGTGAATATAAATTCGAGAAAGTGTACTACCTAATATCATAGTGCACCATTGTGTGTATTTAAGACTCGTAAGTGTCGATAAATCGCACGGGCCAGGACCGTACTCAGGTACACATGACCCGTGCCAAAAGTTTCAAATATTGAATTGAGTCCTCGAATATCGGGGATTTCTGACAGGAATCCCCAAACCACAACGATGGATACCAGAATAAAGAAGTCTAATCAACAAACCGAAAGAAACATGTCACATTCTTCAGTACTTAGTAAAGAACAGCCAACAAAATTTCCAGAGAAGAACCAAGCTATAATATTTCCTGCGATTGAAGGAACCAAAATCCAAGAATATCTCCTAGCCTTAGCAATACTCGTCAACCCTAAACACATTCTGTTCGGATCAAGAATTTCGAATAATAGAATTTGTATATACATCTCCAGCCCAGAGTTAGTAACTACTTTTATGAATGACCACGGTGCAATTAGTGTCAACAACCAAATTATACGAGCCAGAAGATTGATAACTCCATCTGAACGTTTGATCCTATCTAACGTGAGCCCAGCAATCCCACATTCACATTTAGAGCAAGCCCTACAACAACTTGGCCTCTGCCTATTATCCCCTATATCTTTTCTCAGAGTCACTATGACCAACCCAGATTTTGCACATATAATGAGTTTCAGAAGGCAAGTCTACATTAATCCTCCCGAAAATATTGTCATCCCAGACTCTATGTTGGTCAACCATGAAAATACCTCTTATCGAATATTCTTATCATTAGATAATCTAGCCTGCTTCAAATGCAAGCAAAATGGTCACATATCTTCTCAATGTACAACTGAGACACCTGAACATCTAAATGAACCCCCTGCAATGCCCCCTCCCGAAAATCAGGAAGAACCACCAGAGGATACTACAACCTCCCTAATTCCAGAAGATTCCCCCATAACTCCCGATCAAGACAACCAAACTAATTCATCGAATAAGAGGAACCTCTCAGAAATATTAACTTCAACGGAAGATACACCATCTGACCCATTCCGAAAACCATCGTCGAGTATAAAAAAGAAAAGTCGCCCTAAAACCACAACTTTCGAAGAACACATGCAACCAAATAAAGCATACATTGATTCAGAAAATATTGTAATCAACTACAATCAACTCAAAGACTTTTTTGAAAACGTATACGGATCTAATGACCCTCTGAGTGTGGCGAAACAGTACACAACCGATGTGCATGGTCTATTCATATGCTGAGTAGTGTGTACCCATATTTTAGAGACAGATGTATCAAGAGTAGGTGTACCAAAATCAAGAAAAAATTATTGAAACAGTTGCTAGCAGAAGTATCGTTCATTTCAGATTCTGAAAGCGACACATCGTCACAAGAAATACATTAATAATATCAACTTTCGAACTATCCATCATTCAATGGAACCTTAATGGGTTCTTCACACAACAAGAAATGCTGAAACTGATTATTTTCGAAAACAAACCCTTGATGATATGTTTGCAGGAGACCCATTTTAAATAGGACTACTCACAAAATCTGAGGACTATAATTGTTTCCATAAAAACAGACCAGCTCAAAACATAGCAAGCGGTGGCGTCGCTACTTACATACACCAAACTCACGGTGCAATCGAAATCCCTATAACAACTCACCTTGAAGCAGTTGCCATTAAAATGTTGGACCCTAAAGAGATAAATATTTGTAATATCTACATTCCACCAAATCGCGACGTGACATTCGAGGAGCTGAATGATCTCTTTCAGCAAATACCCAAACCAAGATATATTATTCTTAGGAGACTTCAATTGCCATGACACCCTATGGGGATGCGACCACACACATACAAGAGGTCGTATATTGGAATATGTTATCGATAATAACAATATGGCGTTACTTAACAACGGAGAAAAAACTCGTTTCAACTCGTTTTCAGGAAACTCCAGTGTTATAGATCTCAGCATTAGCGACCTCTCACTCCACACAAGTTCTCAGCATGTTGTAGAAGAGCCTATTGTGACAAAAAAATGGAAACTAAAAAGAGCGGACTGGAATCTTTTTGCAAATATCATAGAAACCAAGGTTAGTCACTTCCACATGCGAGATAGTATCGATGAATATGTTGATGATATTACGAAAATCATAACGGATGCAGCCCAACTAGCAATAGGAAAGACAAAGCAACTGAACAACCACACTCCAGTTCCTTGGTGGAATAAAGAATGCGAACAGGCAATAAAAGCCTCTAAACACGCTTTCAACAGACTAAAAAGGCACCACACACCAGAAAACCTGATAACTTTTAAGAGTCTGAGGGCAAAAGCTCGATGGATCATGAAAAAAGTTAGAAAATAATCATGGGCAAGATATGTATCATCTACTAGCAGTTCAACACCACTAAGTATGATCCGGGACAAAGTGAAACGTATTAAATGTAATAAAAGAGACCATGGAATCTCACGGATTGAATATCAGGGAAAATCAACTTCCAGTTGTATCCAAATTTCTCAAATCTTCTCAGACATCTATGAAAAGAATTGTAATAGTGCAAACTACACGCCCGAATTTCTGAACTACAAAAATAATGAGGAATCTGAAGGGATTGCTGTTTCCCAAGACGCAATGAACCCTATGAATGTACCTATATCCTATGAAGAATTCCTCGAAGCTCTGGTTTCTTTCAAAAACTCCAGCCCAGGATCTGATGATATCCCGTTCATTTTCCTCCAAAACATACCAGATACAGCTAAGCATATTCTTCTGAAAATATTTAATAATATATGGACAGAAGGAGTCTTTCCTGAGAAGTGGTCAGAGGCAACCATAGTTGCGTTAATAAAACATGGTAAACCAAAGACAGATCCTCAATCATACATATCAATATCCTTAACCTCTACAATGTGTAAGCTGATGCAAAAAAATGTTAATAATCGACTCACTTGATTCCTGGAGAAAAACCACCTGCTCACACCAAAACAAAGTGGCTTTAGGAAGGGTAGATCAACATCAGACAATCTAATTAACTTGGAATCATATATTCACGAAGGGAAATGCTAACAAACAAAAGACCATAGCAATCTTCTTCGATATAAGTAAAGATTATGGCATGACCTGGAGATATAACATTCTTAGAAAGCTGATGTCCTGGGGTATAAATGGCAATCTTCTAAAATTTGCTGGAAACTTCGTGGGAGGAAGATTCTTCAGAGTTAAAGTTGATGGAACACTTTCCGGGAAGAGAGTGCAACAGAATGATACCCCTCAAGGTTCGGTTTTAAGCGTCACCCTCTTTCTAATTGCGATAAATGAAGCTGTGAAGAATATCAAACAACCTGTAGAAGCTAGCCTTTATGCTGACGATCTTGTGGTATCCTCGCGAGGAAAAAATCATACCACAATCCAAAATAACTTGCAGGAGGCGTGATTTCGATTGAGAGTTGGCTGAAATGCACTGGTTTCAAAATAAGCCCAGAAAAAACTAAGTGCATGTTTTTTACTAAAAAAAGAGAACTAGCACTGCCTAATCTGAAACTATGTGGCCGGAATATCCAAGTGGTGGAACAGATGCCTTACCTACGAATGATTTTCGACAGAAACTTAAACTGGAATGCCCATCTTAACCATCTCAGAACATCATGTCGAGGGGCATCAATCTACTGAGAATTCTGTCAAACCAAAATTGGGGTTCCGACAGACAAACGATCTTACTTGTCTATCGAGCTCTAGTAAGATCCAACATCGATTATGGCTCTATAATATATGCCTCAGCAAGTAAATCAGTTCTGAAAATTGTTAACACGGTACACAATACAGCAATACGGCTGGCCCTTGGAGCATACAGGACAACGCTCGCTGAGAGTCTCTACAGTGAACCTGGAGAGCCATCATTGCAGCTGCGACGGTAGCAGCGGAGATTAGCGTATGCATATTTAGTCTCTACTGATAGTAAGCATCCAGTATATCATAACACCTTTTCAAACCGTTTTTGCAATCTGTATGAAAACCGAAAAAGACTAACATACCCTTTCTATCAGAGGATATACAAGTTCAGTTCCGAATTGAATGTGACTTTCCCAGTTACCCTCCCAACAACAACTCAGACACGCCACCTTGGCTCATTGCCTTGCCACCATGAAACCTATACCTCTCCAAATTCAACAAATCTGAAATTATTCCTAGTCTGCTCCACAATCATTTCAAACTACCTCCACAATCATTTCAAACTACCTCCACAATGAAGCATTTATAGTGGTGGACTTTTCGCAATCCCTCAAGGTCATGAAGATATCCACAATACTTAAATTCTTACAGATTCGTTAAGCTCGTTACAAGGTATACAACTCATTTATTCAGATCATCCCCTGACAAGGCTCATCAAAGAGTATGTTTACACAATTAGGGGAAATCCAGACGATTGGACTTCATGTGGCTCCCGTCACATGTTGGGATATCTGGCAATGAGCGGGTTGATAAAATTGCACGTGAAACCATGAATGAACCAACCTTTCAAAAGCAAGTATACTGATCTAAAAAAATTTATGAAATATGTGGTCTCAAATTACTGGTCATCTGTCTGGGCAGAATCTGGAATGAAATTTAAAGAAATTAAAGATGATATCAAGCCATGGACAAACATTCCTAGCCAAAGAAAACACGAAATAATAATCACCCGTTTGCGCACTGGACATACAAACCCATGAACACTTGCTGAAAGGAGAAGAAAACAAAATATGTGATAAGTGTCAGTTGCCATGTCAGTTAAACATTTCATGGTCGAGTATCCGAGGTTTGCGGAACAACGCCAGACGTACAGTATAAGTGCAGATTTAAAATCAACTCTTGGTATGTTGTAATTTTGAAAACACAATCGGATTCCTCTCTGAAATAGGTTTAGTCAACAAAATGTAAATTACTAAATTCGTTACCATGTTGCTTATTACTGATTCCTATCTTTGATATATTGCTATTCAAATATTATTTGTATGTTATAGTGACGTTACCAGCCTAAATGTTATTTCATGTCACTGTTATCTTATGTTGCTAATGACCCTAGTGGTGGATGCAACTATTATTTTCTAAAAAAAAACTTTTTGTCTCGCAGTATTTTTTGCGAAATTTTAATTTTAAGCAGTATCCACGATAATTTGTATTTATGAAAAATAACAAGGCATCAGAAGAAGATGATTTAGTAATAAATACCATAAAAAATTATGCTTGAATCATAACTAAAGTTTTGAGGATTCTATTCAACATTCAATATATTTTTATCTTATCTGATATAGAAGATAATACGGAATTTGAAAATCACAGACTAATCAGTTAATTAAGCCACATATTCAACTAGTACACGAAAGTTCTAACAACAGATTTGATAGACAAACTAGAATTTTCATTTCGAAAGATCAAGTTGTACTTAGAACAAAATACAAAACGAAAGACCACATTCTCACAATATCTTATTGAAAAATGTATGGAATTCATAAAAAAATAATCACGCTTATTTCCGTTTATTTCAAGAGCCATCGGTATTCTACAGCTATTATATGTACATCTACAATACGTTCAGAAAGTCGTGTAACACCTTTCTTGATAGCTTTATAAAAAAATTTGAATACAAATGTTAACTACACAGTTGTAGGCTAATGATGATGAATAATCCACACCAAACTGGAAGATAATTAATAATAGTATTTTCTCCACGACTATGTAACAATATATACATTCCTGTTAGATATTAAATTGGAGAATGATATAAATTCTACACCCCGTGGATTCTAATCTGGAATCCACGGTCTGCCGGCAAATCACTTCCATCGTGTTTTCGGAATCCACGGGCCTTCTACGGACAGATTTTCAGAAGTAGATTACCTTGCAAACAGAAAGTCACACGTCGCATAGAAACAGCTAGTCACACAAGTTACAATTTGAAACGTCAAATATTAATTGCTAATATCTCGCATTATAAATGCATGTATAGATATTTCTGCTCTTAAGCGACACGGTGGCTGGAAGAGCATGTCGGTAGCAGAAGGCTACGTGGATGATTCTATGAGAAACAAAATGAATACAAGAACTCTTAATAATATTCAAAAAACAGCACCAAATACTCATACTTTAAATGCAGTCAATTTTGATCAAGAGTCAACACCATCAGTAGTAAATATTACTAACAGCAGTAATGTCACGATTCATTTTGTCAGAAGGTTAATTTAAACTATAGGCACCTATTTATTATATATCTACATATAATATCCGTTTTGATTAACTGTTTTTGTTGGAATGAAAATATTTAATTAATGAGAGTAAAAATAAATACATTAGAATCTGTGCAATTATTTATTCAAACAGCGATTGTTCTTTGTATAGTCGTGAAGAAAGTATAGTCTTCTACTTGCGTATAATGGCTATTATTCACTCGGATGGTTACAACACTCGCCTGCGGCTTGTGAATAATAGCCATCATTATACGCTCGTTGAAGAATATACTATTAGACAATAAACACTCAACCGAATTCATGATACAAATCCACAAAATAGTGTGCATCTCCAGAGAAACAGACATATATTTAGGAAGCTCCGATACATTGATGTATATTCCCAATTATATTGTGCATAATATGACATTATTTTTGAATAGTTATGTTGAGTGTGCAGTTAAAGTTAAATATGTAAGGAGAAATAGTGTTTAAATTGTTGTGAATTGTTACATTTTCTGAAGGAATTCGTTTGATGAAATTTGTTAAAACTTTTCTATATATTAAAATTGCTATGGATGAAATCATCCGTTATTGCGAAGGAAGTTTCTCCTCTATGTTATTCCAAATAGATAATACCTCCCCCATCTTCTTGCAGAATCCCAAAGCTTCAACGAAACCAGTATTGTGTGAATTTCACTGAAATTTCTAATTTAAAACAGGATGCGATTTGCGAGGAGCTTATCTACAAAATACAATCCCAGAGCTCGGGTTGAACGTTATAAAAATAAATATATATATATATATATATATATATATATATATATATATATATATATATATATATATATATATATATAGATATATAAATATATTACCAGTGTCTCTTTTTGAATTTACAACAAACAATCTGGTTGTATGTGTTTTAGTTTTGGAGATTTTCCCTATAAATATCGTTCCTTAATCCTTGGCATCAAAATCACTCAATACTACGCGTTTCCTCTTCTTTTTTGGAAAAGCCCATATGAATACTCTCGCTTTCACTACCTTTATTTTATCATTTTTACTTTTCCGCACAACCCTATTAAATATGCGAGAAATAGCTATTTGTGTATTAAGAGCGGAAAGTGATACTTTGCCGCTTGAGGCAGAGAGTTGCCCGTGTGACGCGTAGCGGAACGCGCGCAATATGCCGAAAGCGGCAACTCACTTTCTGCTCGAATTGCACACAAGATATTTCCTACGATCACATTATTTTTAGACAAATGATTAAAAAAAACATGAAAAAGCCTTTCACTGCGTCCCAAAGCTCTTCGTGTTCTAAATAAATCTGGTACCGCAAATTTCCACGTATCATAGTTCTCGTGCCCTTTTAGACGCTCGATCAGTGGAAGCTGGCTCATGATATCACTTATTAACACAAAAATTCAACAAATTACAAACTCCACAGGCTTCAATGGTGCCTCACGCGTGTCCTGGGTCCATAACATCTTGAAATTTGATGGTTTGGGTCAAGGTGTCGAGTTTTGAGAAGAAAAATAACTTAATTTATCAAGAACGGCGTAATAGCAACTAATGAGAATTTAAAACTTACAAAAGCCGTGAACGACATTAAAATGACATTTACAAGATTAAACAAATTGAGGTCCGAAAAATTTAGGGAGTAATTAGTTAAAATTTAAATATTTTTAAATATTAACTACAACTATAACATAGGTGTTTTGGATGGGTTTATAAGATAGTAACTAATAATTAAAATGACGCAATTTTTGTTATTGGTGCACTTTGACTTACTACAAAAAAATGGAAGTCCGTCCTCGATGCCCAGCAAAGTTTCATTTCATAAAAGTGCGTCCTCGATGCCCAGCCAAGTTTCGTAAAAGCCCCTCCTAAGTAGTGTTTATTTTTACTAAAAATGTATGTGGATGGATTCCCTCGGGCTCCACTGCGCTCCGTCCTCAGGAATCAAACACCACCCGCGGGATTAAATGGGTCACTTTAGTCGCTTGGTGTATAATGTACTATTAATATACCTATTATTTACTAACTTTCTTTAGTTTATTGTAAATGAAAACATTGATCTTGTAAATGTTTTGTAGCGAATGTGCTGCCAGGCATGCGCATTTGATAAATAATAAACCTAATAATTAGCACTAAATTTAAAATAGGTATTAAAATAGAGATGATATTACGCATTTTTTGGTTTTTGGTGATTATCTTCCTACAGATTGTGGATAATTTTGGTTTCTAATATGATTTGTATTATTTCCTAATTTTACTTTTCCGTCTAACCCTATCTAATATGCGAAAAAAGTATTGGATTACCCCAAAAGAAGTTGTAATTAGAGATTTTTTTTAGTTATTTCCACGTTTTTCAGCAAGAACAACACGAAAAACGGTTTCTAGACAACAATCATGTATCCTCGTCTTCGTCGTCGTTGTGACCGGCCACTTTTCGTAAAATGTCTTGTTAGCACGATACAGCCTCCTGGGTGCAACAAGTCACCAATTTTATGACTTAATATTATTCAGGACATCTCACATATGAACTTTATTAATTTTCAGCTCACTAGAGCCAGTAAAACGGGTGCTATGGTACTTTAAGTACCAGATTTTTGTCATTTTTGGAGAATTTTCAGTATGTTAGCACGATACAGCCTCCGGAATGTATACAAGGGACCAATTTTATGATTGAATATTGTTTAGGGCTTCTTATACACATACCCAACAAGTCATTCAGTGAATCATATATATTTATACGCATAATTGAAAAATATGCCATTTCTCCTAAAAGAGGGAGACGGAAAAAGGCTGTTGGCATAACATGGCCGATTCGCTATCAGCTGATGTGTGAAGTTATTTGGGTTGTAAATAATCAGTTTTTTTTACACACAATGCACTGCTGAACCATAATAATTATTATAATAAAATGCTTTCAAACAATAAGTTTATATTTAATCAAAAAATAATCTTAACCTAAAAAATATCCATGTAAACAAAATAACTCAAAGAAGGATAAATAAACTATGCGTAGTATAAAACTATAACAGACACATTTATGGGTTAGGTTAGCTTTGCGATGTTTTCAAATGTTAAATTTTGATTTGAATGATTTAAACATACAAAACCGCGGTACGCTTTTTTGTAATTATATTGCAAAAGATCTGTAGTAAATTCATAAAAATAGTTCGTCATAAGAAATTTTAATGTTTTCTTGATTACACGTTTACAATACAATTTCTATTGAAAATATATTTCGAAGGAATTGAAAAATAACTTGGTGAATGTGGCAACATTAAGAATGAGAATGATACATTTCTTCCAACGGTGGTTAGAATGTGACTACGTGTTGTCGTTAAAAATTTCGTAAACAATTATATATATTTTGTTTATATATATATATATATATATATATATATATATATATATATATATATATACTGTAAACAAAGTAGTTGGGATGCGGTCAATATAGGGCTAATTAAACAACTATTTTTTGACTAGTTTAGCTTTCGGAAATAATTTATTTCCTTCATCAGAACATCTACAAATGGACAAAATTTGAATTAATAAAACTGAAAAACTGCTTAGAATACAAAATTACTCACCAAAATAAGTTTAACATATATGCATCAAGTACATCAAGATTTACAGGAGCAAGAAAATTCATTGAACGAATACCGAAATATCACGTTGAAAGTCAAAAACATTTAAAAACATTAAAACTGCAATATCAAGCAGAAAAGTAACAATTATTAACAAACACAACAATCCAAACACAATTAAAATGAATGTTCAATACATTACCCAAGGAGAAAGGCATATATTTCAAGTCCATATCGGTTTTTTATCAAGAAACAAAAAGAAGACCTTATCATCTAATGAATTTAACAGCAAGTGGAGTATCAATTATATTCATATTTATACAGTAAGGATATAAATTGATATTATAAAAGAATATGAGAGTGATGTAAAAACATAAATGCGAAAAATGAAAAACGATTAAAGAAACTCAGCCATTCTACAAAGACAACAGATAGGTGTAAATTTTACTACTTTGTTTACAGTTTGTTTACATAACGGTCACTACCTGGCACGACGTACGTTTTCACACACACACATATATATATATATATATATATATATATATATATATATATATATATATATATATATATATAAAGTGACCAGAAACTCCTGCCAAACGGAAACTACAGTTACTAGAGTTACTGATTTTCAGTCGATTTAGCTGAAATTACCTTAATCCGAAAATGCTTCCTAAGGGAGCTACAGCCCTCTGACGAAGACGTCCTCACAAGAGTTTTCTTCAAATTACTCAAAAATACCGTTACTTAAAATATTCAAACTTGTTATAATCAACAAACAGTTGCAAACCAGTCGTTTGCTATAAATAATTTTTTTCCAGATTCATCACAAGCGTGTCAGACCAACAGGTATTTTTATTAAAAAAATTTATTTTCAAGTTTTTTATATATCCGGCACCGAATTTGGAAAATTCAAGATAATTTTCATTAAAAATGTTCTCTTCTTTTAAATCGATTTCATGAACCGTTTTCAAGAAAAATAAATTTAAATTTTTTGTGTTTCTTACAAAAAATCATGTTGGATTATAATCTGTAATATCAAGTTGGCTTTGAAAAATTAACAAATTGTACAGATACTGGTAACAAAAGTCGTAAGTATTAAGTTGCTTACATTGTTTTGGAAATTTTGAATTAATTTTATTTCGTGAGGGTATAAAACAACAAACAACATTAAAAAAAACAAAGTTAGAGATAATTACCAACAGAAATAAGAGAATTAATTTTACAACAGATGCTCTACATGACGACCATTTGTCTCAATACAAAAATTTATTCTTTTCTCTAAAGATCGTCTAATTTTTGTAAAAACTCCTGCATTATCACTAATTTCATTACAAGCGTTTTGAATTCTTTGCCACAGCTGATTACGGGTTTCTATTGGAACAGCATAGACTATTGATTTTAAATAACCCCAAATACAAAACTCACAGGAGCTTAAATCTGGATATCCCCCAGCCTCTTCCAATCCATTTATCGTAATAGTTATTGTCGAGATATTGACGAACCTCTGTACTAAAATGAGCTGGGCAGCCGTCGTGCATGAACCATAAATGATTTCTAATCATCAGGGGAAGCTCATCTATTAAATGAGGTAAAACATTTTGTAGGAAATTAAGATATTCTTGTTCTGTTAAACGGCTAGGAAGCCCTACGGGTCCCAGAACCTGATTACCGATTACACCTATCCAAATATTTATAATAAATCTTTGCTGGTGCTTTTTCTCTTCTGTTGCATGAGGATTATCACCAATGTAGGCATAATTAGGTGCAATATGTAAATTAAAAATTCCGTCCTCTGGTAAACGTAGATTCATCGCAAAATAAAATATTGGAAAAGAAATTAGGATTCTCATTCTTTTTGTTCCGCAACCAGTTTGAAAAATCTATGCGGGCAGGGGAATCACCATCTACCGTGGCATGAACTTTTTGAAAATGGAAAGGATGAAGATTTTCTTTATGAATAATATTCCATATGGAAGACTTGGAAATACCAGGATACATAGCAGCGAATCTCCTGGTGCTAACCTAAGGATTATTTTCGATTTCAATCAAAATATCGTCTTCGTATTCCATTGTCACATCAGGTCGTCTACCAGTTTCAGTATTTTTAGGTACTACTGAGCCACTTTCTATGAATCTTTGGTGTATGGCTACAAATGTTGCGTGAGCAGGATGCTTTCCGATTGGAAATTTTTCCTCATATCTTCGCTCTGCTGCACGAGAGTTACATTGTACTTCCCCATAAACTAAATGCATATTAGCATATTCTTCATTCGAAAAATAAACCATTTTGATCAAATTAACTATTATCTCTTACCTTTCACACACAATGACAATAATAACTGTTCAGAATCAAAAGAATTTGACACATTGTTAGATTTTGTTGATTTTTCAAAGCCAACTTGATATTACTGATTATAATCCAACATGATTTTATGTAAGAAACACAAAAGAATTTAAATTTATTTTTCTCGAAAACGGTTCATGATATCGATTTGAAAGAAGATTATCTTGAATTTTCCAAATTCGGCGTCAGATACATAAAAAAACTTGAAAATAAATTTTGATTTTATGTAAGAAACACAAAAAATTTAAATTTATTTTTCTTGAATACGGTTCATGATATCGATTTGAAAGAAGAGAACATTTTTAATGGAAACTATCTTGAATTTTCCAAATTCGGTGTCGGATACATGAAAAACTTGGAAATAAATTGCTTTTAATAAAAATACCGGTTGGTCCCCCCAAGTGACAAGCTTGTGCTGGATCTGGAAAAAATTCATTTACAGCAAACGACTGGTTTGTGTCTGTTTATTGATTATACCAAGTTTGAATATTTCAAGTAACGGTAATTTGAAGAAAACTCATATGAGGACGTCTTCTTCAAAGGGCTGTAGCTCCCTTAGGAAGCATTTTCGGATTAAGGTAATTTCAGCTAAATCGACTTAAAATTACCTCTAGTAACTGTAGTTTCCGTTTGGCAGGAAAGTTTCTGGATACCCTATATATCTATGGTCTTATATATGTACCTTATTGATTTTCAGCTCACTGGAGCTAGTACAACGGGTGCTATGGTACTTGAAGTACCACACTTTTGTCATTTTTGGAGAAGTTTCAGTTTGTTAGCACGATACAACCTTCGGAGTATCTACAAGTGACCAATTTTATTATTGGATAATGTTCCAGGCGTCTTATAGATGAAATTTATTGATTTTTAGGTCACCAGACCCAGTACGTCGAGTGCTATGGTACTTGAAGTACCACATTTTTGGAAAAACTACGGGTTTTTAGTACGATACAGCCTCCGAAGTGTATAAAAGTGACAATTTTATGACAGGATATTGTTCAGGACGTCTCACAGATGCGGAAAAGTTAGTTTTAATCTTCAAACCCGTTTAGATAGTTCTAATTTATGCGTCCCCAGGACGTACAAATTAGGACGTCTTAGTACGCTCAAATTAGAACATCCCTAGTACATACAAATTAGGTCTGGGACATGGGAACCAACTTAGGACTTAATATGGACGTTCTAAGGATACCCTATGCTGTCTGGGTTTTACCACGAGCGGAAAAGTGCTTTGCATACGAGTTGTGCAATATAGATTTTCTATTATCACGTTCATAAATTTAAGAAAATAGTAACTTATAGTATAGGTATTAGAGAATGAATATTGAATATAGAAAAATCAGTTAAACGTAGGTATAGTTAACCATGAAAATAGAACAATTTTGAATTGTTATGCCCGGTCTATCTTTTTTTGATAATAAGTTTTAATTAATTATAATACTTGCAATATTAGTGTCTCTCCACGAAATTCACTATAAATATAATGCTAGATTGTCAAAAAAAATTTGATATTGACACTTCCATGTAGAAAAGTGCCGTAGCGTGTAAGCAGTGATCAATGTTTTGCAGGACAACGTCTCCCGGGTTCAACTAGTTTTCGATAATTTTACCTAAATAATTGTTAGGTTTAAAACAAATATTATGGTTATTTTTGAAATTAATTAATTAATTTTGATGTACGTCATAATAAGTTTTAATAACGAAACATTATTTTGTTTTAAATAAAATATTTTTCAACATTCACCGTCAATGTATGCTGAATGAATATCGACATTCACTATTATGAGAAGGATATTTGGCAAATATTTCAGACTTACCTCAAGCGACTTGGTGAATGTTGACACCATTCGAAGTATATCGACATTTGCCAGATTTCAGTATTTCACAGTAACATACATTTATTCCAAAGTTAGTGCGAAAAGCTCCTTTATTCTCTTAGAGGTGCTTCTCGAAATATTGATTCATTGCTTACGCTTTTTGTAATAATTACCCTGATATTATATCAGTCCCACATTTTCTAGAAAAATACGTTATTGATTCAATATACTGTCAGTAGATTTCTAGAAAGCCTTAAATGCCCGTTGATTGACGGTTTTCATTCCCTGTAACTAGCATTGCCGTGTACCATCGATAATTGTAACGGCTCATCATTATTAAATAATAATTCGTAACGGAAACACAAATTATAATTACAATTCATAATTAACAGCATTATGAAAATTATAAGAGTCACTTTTCTTTATATAAACATGAAATTAGGAATATAATGATAGGCTATACACCTTTGAAATTTGTATATCCATGCAAATAAGCTTGAATATCTCCTAATTAACAATTTTTTCACGAGCTGTATGTCCCGACGCGATTTAATTATAATTTATTATACCACATGGTAAATATCAGATTTGACGTTTGTGAAATATTACATCTTGAAGTTTATCGGCGGAAGTATACAAAATGAAAATTTACATAACGAAAACTAACCGCAAATATAATAGTGAAGGAGACCAAGAGAAGTCTATATGTGCAGTGGTGTGGCTCTTTTCCTTTCTGCTGTTACTTTTCGAATGATTAATATTTCTATTCTCAACAAAACTTCTTGTACACTTTAGCTAATATTCTTATCGTCAACACCCAACAGCGTCACATTTCGGCTCAGATTTTACCAACGTAACGGGAAAGATGGAGTCATCTTTATGATGAGTTTTCCCAGTTATTTAGATTATATTTTTCTCACCCTTTTTTAGACTTCTAAACACGAGTCGACGAAAAAATTGAAGTCCTATATTCAGGTGTCTGGTATCCGTCCGTCCGTTTTAAGCTTCAGCAGACGAACGGTAAGAGCTAGAGCTTAGGTATAAATGGATTTGGAAATTGTCTGATTATTGAATTGTTTCGTTTAAATAAAAGGGGAGATGACAGTTTCGGGTTATTTGTCATTGGTATTGTTTTACTGTTTTTTATGAAACTAACTGTTTTTATATAATTCCAAAGTATATTGAAAAAATATTAAACATTCTAAAAAATTGACAATTATTTCGATATTTCTATCATCGTCAGAATGACAGAAGTTATATTTCATGTGTTGCCTACCTGATGTTTAATAGTTATTTTTGGCTAGACCAAGAAATGACCTATCTTCTGATTAACTTAATATATATCAATGGAAAAACGAAGAAGATGTGATATAACAAATATTAAAGCTTAGATATTATTAGCCCTATGGGGATATCCTGGATATCATTTTCTCATTTAAGGTCAGTATAACTGTGCAATGATATAGAAAACCAGGAAAACTATATCTGTTGATCTTTACAATTATCACTTAAGAAGACAGTTTAAAAGTGGATAACTCCCTAGATTCATCTGTTCATTGGCGACTTCATATTGTGGGTCTCTTAAGTGTCTTCTAATTTCTAATCCTTCAAGGAAATCCAGTTCTTGTTTCTTATCACAAATACGCAGTACTTCTAGCTCTGTGTTAGGTGACAAGTGGATGTTTTGCTTAGTTGGATTTCATTGGTTGTTTTAATCTGTATGGTCGTAAGTGTTCACTGTATCGATTTCAAAATTTCAAAGGGTTTGACCCAAATAGACAGCATTACATTCTGGACATTTAAGTTTATATATACCAGACTTCGTTAATGGGGATATTTTTGTTACTGCATTTAACAATTTTGAACTCACATTACTTTCTTTTTTAGAACAAATTGTTGTATTTGTTGCTAAATATATTATTTCTGAAATATTATTAGAAATATTAAGGCAAATGTCCCAAATTTCGATAGTTTAACAGGTCAAATGTCATTATTCTCTCATTAATTTGAATAAGATAATTTTTATGCATAAAAAATCTGCGAGTGATTGAGCTTAGATTTCATTCTCAATAAAGTGTAGATGGTCAATAATTTTATTGTCGATTAACTTATTGTCACTCTTTGGTGTTGACTCTGCAAAGTTATTGTCAATTATTTTCCTGTAATCTACATTCTCTGTATCAAATGGACAAAGCCCACACGCTCGAAATGCGTTGTTGAATATATCTTCTATATTTTTAATTTTTTCTATTGCAATTTTAAGTATTCCTGCGAAATGTGCTTTGTCCATTTTCTGTTTATTTTCAGTTCTAAATGCTTTTGTCGCTTTTTTCCAACTATTTTTCAGGGCTTTTAAAAACCCACATCAAGCGGTTGGAGAATATGGGTTGAGTTTGGGAGTAAGGGAGTAAACTGATTAAAATTATATTCTTTTCTCTACAAAAATCACTTAATGGAGACGTGATATATGATTTGTGACCATCTACATACAAAATATAATATAAGTTATTAACCAGGGATAAATATATTGGTGATGTACTCATAAAATGACTCGGAAGTCATCCAACTATTTTCGGATCTTCCAATACCCCATCCAGTGGGCATACTTAAAGCTATATGTTTTGGGATCCTTTCATACGAATACTTCACCATTGGTGGTGCTAAGTGTCCAGCAGCATTCCCTAAAAAATGAAATGAAGGGTCACTTTATTCAAAAACAATAATAATTAATTAGAGGAATTGGGCTTCTTTTTAAATATGACATTTGGCATTCTTCAAAAAAAATTCTTTATACTGAAGAGTTATAAGCATATGCATGTCTGTTATTAATACAGTCAAGCATTCCTTCTCATCACCGCTTCTCTCGTAAACAGTTTTACTTCCTTTCTTAACTAATACTTTATTTCCTTTGGGATACAAGAAAAATGCGGATTCGTCGCTATTAAATATTCTTTCTGGCTCATTTATTTCAATTTCTTCTGAAGCGAAATAATCTCTTATCTCTTCAAACCACCTCCTAACTCCCTGAACAGATACAGCTGCTCAAGATGCACAGAGATTCTGCGTCATTCTTTCACCAATTTCAAGATGTCTACGAAGGAATCCGTCATACCAGTGTCGTTCTGGATGTCCTTCAGAAAAAGGATTGGTCATTTTCGATTGTTTCACCAAGAGTTCAACACTTTCCCGCAATGGATACTTGGTAACAGGTAAACCCATTTTACCCAAATTAATTACCCATTGCGATAGCAACTTCTCTTCTTCTGATGATAAGACTGGTGAAGCACCACTTTTACATATTTCTGGCACTCGACCTATTATTTTTCCTATTAATGTAGTTCGTGGCACATTATACATTTTGGCTGCCCTAGCGCAAGGTGTTACATCTTTAATTGATTCGAGTGCCATTTTTAAATCTTCGGGTCGATAATTAAAATGTTTTTTTCCTTCTATGCTGAAACTTCTTTTCAATGATCCTGAGAAAAATAAAATATTGTTGATAAGTCGGTAATAATATAGCACTGTCGAATTTAGAGGCTCAAGGTATCTAATTTCGACACCCATGTCGATTTTAAGACCGGTCGTTTCTATATCACTCTGGCTACAAATGAGATGCAATGCATGATATAGGTATAATTTACTTTAGAAAAGGATGAAACATTTTTAGGTCTAACGGAAAATGTCCGCAATTTGGTCACCCGGTGTCGAAATTTGGTTAGTAACTAGATTTAGATTCGACACCCCTAAAAACTATCATATTATGTACTATATATTTGAAACGACAGCTTTATATCTAACAATAATCTATATTTCATCACGTAAATACAAAATATCCCCAGAGGAATTGAAATTCACGCCCTGAAAGTAGTTAAAAAAATGAAATTAACTGTCTCGACCCTTACTTCGTGGAATCTGCTCATAATAGTGTTTTAAATGAAACTCACGGTTTCTAGTTAATTCCACAAAATACATACATACATACAATGTAACTTCTGTCATTCTGACGATGATATTGATTTATCGAAACAATTGTCAATTTATTACAATTTCCAATAACTTTTATTATATTGTGGAATTAACTAGAAACCGTGAGTTTCATTTAAAACACTAGTTAAAAAAATGTTTGTTTTTGTCTTACCTTATAAGAAACTCTGCAATTTGCTCAAGCCGCCACAACTCAACTGTCTGATTCATCTTAAATATCATACGCTAACATGTCACTAAAAGAGAAAACTGCTACGCGACATATTTAGAAATGTTCATAGATGTCACTAAGCGTATTATGAGACGGTAAAATTCTATTAATTTCTTAATTTCACGTAATATATTAGAATGTGTCGAAATTATGGTCACTGTCGAATTAACGTATGTGCATATGTGATGGTTTTGTAATTTTTTATTTCTTTAGTTTGTTTAGGAAATATTAGTTGTAATGCCACTCTTTCCTCTTTTTCATTAAGTAATTTATTTATCATATGTAATGGATAACTGTTGGATGTTGCTATTTGGTTAATTGTTAATTTCTCTATCAAAATTACATGTATGTATCATTGAATTATTTGCTGCTAATTTATCTGACATGGGAGGATTGGAATAGAGCTCTCCAACGATTTGTCACTTGAAAGCCACTATGGCGTCTGCGGGGCATATTAACATTATAAACCGTTTGTTGCCGTTAGCGTATACACGTTTGTAATAAGTTTTTAGTGTTTTTATTGTAATTTTGGAAATTCTGACAATAAGTGATTATTATAACAATCTTAAAAGCCAGCATCCAGACGTCACTGCCAGATATGTACAAAAACTACACAAACATATGGGAGACCCATACTGATTAGCCATCAGCGAGTTAACTTTTAACCCAAAAGACTTTCCCAGAGTTATCAATATAGATATTGTTAGTTATCAGGTATTAACAAAGAGTTTTTACACCATGAAACAAATGAATGTATTTAAAAGTTTATATGCAAACACGTTTTTTGAGGCAGGATTTGTGACTCAATGTGGGGTGAAGAGAGTAGACGATATTTATATTGTTATTAGAAGGGTAAGTAAACTAATCACGTAGGATGCAATTATGTACCTGACTTGCTATTTTTAATTTACAATCAGCCAAATTATTGTTTTTATTTCCAGGTAAAACGTTCACAAAGGATGAACGAACATGATTTAAAAGTGTGGGTTCTTGTGAACACCGATGAAAGTGTTGAAACTGCCCATTGTATCTGTGTAGCAGGCGCAGGAGAAGTTTGTAGCCATGTAGGGGCTATACTGTTTGCTCCGGAATATGTAGAAAGCATGCAAGCAAGTACTTCTTCTACTTATATTCGTGCTTTATGGAAAATTACAAAATCTTAAGAGATTCAATATGAACCCATAAAAAATATTAATATTGGAAAAAATTTAAAAGGTCCAGTGAATCAACTTGTAAAGGCTCTTCAAGGTAAAGGTACAGTATAATTTTTTTTAAATATTGAAGAGCCAGACAGCAGCAGTGTTCTAACGAGAGTGATAGAACCATTCGCCAGTGAAATTGCCACATCAGTGTCCACATTGTGGATTAACCCATATACATATTTGTACAGTGAAGAGTATGAACATTTAAGTCGAAAATAATGAATTGCTTTAACTCAGCATGTAAATATTTCATTGTCCAGTGAAGAGTGTAGGGAAATAGAATTAAAAACAAGATCCCAGTTTTCATCAAGAGAATGGTTCCATCAAAGAACTAGCAAAATCACTGCGTCAAAATTCAAAGCAACTTGTTCTGCCAATATTGAAAAACCGCCATTATCGTTATTAAAAATGATATGCTGTTCTGTACAGCATAATATTCAAGTACCAGCATTGGCATATGGTAGAATCCATGAAAAAGAGGCAGTCAATGCATACAAACAATATATAACTACAAATCATGAACAATTTGAAGTCAGCAGCATTGGACTCCAATTAAATCCTAATTTTCCACAGTTTGGAGCTAGCCCAGACATGATGGTATCCTGTTATAATAAAGGATGTATTGAAGTGAAATGCCCATATTTATTGTCTAGTATGACTGTTGAAAATTTTGCGAAACGGAAGAACACATGTTTGTTACAAAATGAAAATGGGGATATTTACTTGGACAACTCACATGAATATTTTTACCAAACTTAAATGCAAATGGAAATGACAAATACAGTATACTGTGATTTTGTGGTTTGGAGCCCTACAGAGTTTTAGGTTGAAAGAATATATTTCTATGAAGACTTCTTTCACTTGAAAGCTGCAAAGGCTCCAAATATTCATAGGAAAATTATTTTTCCTGATCTCAAAGGAAATTTTTTTCTTAAAACAAACGTTGTATGATGTATATGTAAAGGTGAAGATGGGCGTCCAATGATCAAGTGTGATGATGACAATTGTAACATTATATGGTATCATCTGGAATATGTGTGGGATAGAAAAATGTGCCAGAAAATGGGTGGACGTGCCAATTTTGTGAAAAATAACATATTTTATCACTTCATTTAAGTATGCTTATTTGACTAAAATTATATAAATATTAACAAATAATTATTACATATTTGAAAAGCAAAGATTTAAAGTAACAAATTCTTACAATGGTACAATGGCTGGACAAATATGTATTAAACTACAACAAACATGTAAAATTTTGCCAATAATCAGATCTATTTCTGTATTAATTAAACTAATTGGTAAAGTACCACTGTTAACTCCTTTTTATTAAAGTATTTGTTGTTTTTGTTGTCAATACTTTATAAATAACTTAATGTGCAATTTGATGTGATATTGGATTTACTTTATTAAATATGCTGTAATGTGTAATTTTAGTAGAAATATGCAATTCTGTGAATAATAATCTATAAACTGTGTGATGAATTAATGATATAGATATATAATAGTATTTTATGTAACGATCATGTAATAGTAACCATTAATACATGAGTATGTTATAGAATACATGCGAGTGTATTAATGCAATTACATGAAAGTTGTATACATTACGGAACGTTCTCATTATGCGCAAAGTTCTTCTTACATTTTTTTACTATTCGCTGACTCCAAAATGACTATTATGTTCCATTAGTTTTTTGTTTGCTACCAAGTAAGACAACTGACTGCTATAAAACATGCTCATACCTACTAAAATGCAAGATTTTTGAAAATAATGCCGATTCCATTTACATCAAGCATGTGTAATATGTCGATGGGAGGAAAGGGGGGGAAACACCATGCCTTGTTGTTTGTTTTCATGAATCTGTAAGCACTACTACATCTTCATCTATCTGGTCACCACATTCCTGTTGTTTTGGCTACTTTTCTTTTTATACTGTTTAGGTTTGAAAAAAAAAGTAATTCTTCGAATTTCTTTTTTCTTCGAGGAGAGGGGGTGTAACATGTCGTTGTGGCATGTTTCAATTTTCATTAGTTCTTTAGGAGCGTTACTTATTCTTCAGCTAATCCCACCTCTAATTTAAAATCATTTTATTTCAGTTTGTTAAAAACGCGTCGTATGAACGTTTTTACACTCGTCAAATTTTTATTTAAACGACGATTCGAGTGGAATCGGTCTCTTTCTCTTAGGCTCTCCCAGTTTGATTTTGAAATCAAGCCCATAAATAAAAGGGACCACTATGGTGGTCAGTGATGCTTTATATCGTACTTTCTCTGAAATTTCTGTTATTGATGTAAGTACCTTTAAACTAGATGCTTGATATACTGCTATGATTCAGAAGGTTTAGGATAATCCTGATTTATATCCCACATTTAATGTTGACAATAATGTTGTGTATAAACATATTTTTTCGTCTAATTCAATATCCAGTAACTTATCTAATTGGAAAATTATTGTTCCTACCGTCAACCCAATTGACATATTGAGGTTATTTCATGATTATGAATTAAATGCTAATTTAGGCATATTACAAACTATTTCTCGTATCTCTGAAATGTATTATTAGCCAAAAATTAGAAGTTCTGTATCTCCCTACGTTAATAAATGTTCTGTTTGTAGTTCTTGTAAAACCCAAAATCTACCTAAAGCTGGTGTTATGGGTCAATACAAAGATATTAATTTTCTTTGGCAATGGATTTCTGCTAAACTTATAGGTCCACATCCAAAGTCAACATCTGGTAACAGATTTGTTTTAGTAAATACCGTTTATTTTAGTAATTACCGTTTATTTTAGTAATAACCGATTGTTTTACATAATTATGTTTTGTTCATCAAATGCCACACGCAAGTGCTAAGCGCTTTGTGAAGTTTATAGAAAATCAAGTTTTTCTTCTTTTTGCTGTTCCACAAATTTTTTCTGTTGACAACGGTATTGTTTTTACGTCTTCTCTTTTTAAGAATCTAATGTCATAGTTCAAAGTGCAAAATTTTTTTTCTAACGCTCGTTATCATCCTCAAGCAAATCACAAAGAACGAACAAATAAGATAATTGTTACAGCTGTGACAATTCGTTATATAAGGTTGCACAAGCAATTAAAACCGCGAAACATGACGTTACGGGTTATTCCGCAGCTTTTCTAAATTTTGCTCGAAACGTTCCGTTAAGTGGCGATTTTTACGGTGCAATTTCTGAAAACGCGAATAACATTATTAACACTGCTGGAAAATTACAATTAATTAATGATATTCAAACACTTACTAAACTTTTTGTTGAGGTTCGTAAAAAGTTAAGATATGCATATGAGAAAAATGCAAAACATTACAATTTACGAAAGAGAGATTTACAATGTCATGTTGGTGACAGGTGACAAAAGAAAGAAAATATTGTGTTACCCTCGTACGTATTAGCAGCTTCACAGCCGTTAAAACTTTGCATGCGGAATGTACGTAGCCTGCTCTTCCCGGTAACTGCGTTTACAACGTTGTCAAGTTGTATGGCTTTCTCGCGCATGGTCAACTGCCAAAATTAATTTGCCAACATGTAAATGTTAACGCAACGTGTCTGTTTTTTATAGATATCAGACTCTACTTGTTGCTGAATGGATGAAATCACTAGTGTTATATAAGCGAAATTTTAAACATATTAAACGTTCTTGTGGTGTCGATAGCACAATACATAAGTCCATTTTTTAAATAATTAGTATACAATGCGTAAGCATTATTAGAAAACCTATCTTTATTGATTGGAAAATCTAAGAGCATTTACAAGAATTATAGTGTGTCTAATAAGTTGGTATGGGATGGTATGGTTCAAATATCATATGCAACTATGAAATGTTACATTTTTCAATCGTGAGCATATAGAAATACGTTCCTTGCTAATAATTTGGAGGTACCAAAGAAAGTTTTCACATTCGAGCACATATCATTAGTGACTCGAAAAATAATATAGTATCTTTCACAATCACGGAGGAATTGACTTAGGTAGTGTAAAGTAGCCGTGATATGTGAAAGGTGCTATGCAATTATTCGAGCCACTAATAGAATGTATGTCAAAACTTCTGTACGTCCAACTTCTTAGCATGTGAAATGGGCATATATTAACTATTTAACTAAATCTAAGCAAAACAAAAACTTCTTACACAGGACTGCAACAGCTTGCCATAACTGTTGTGGCTTATACCTGCCGTATGACAAAAACCATATTACAGAGCAAACATGACCACACTCGTGCACATGATTTGCAGACACATGCCCACTCAGTTATTGCGTATACTCCAATTAGTTGGCTATTATATTCGATTAAGCATTTTCTTTCATTAGCAGCTTGAAACCATGAAGGCATTGAAGCTCTTATTAGAGGAATATTGTTTTCGGCATTAGGTTGACGACGTAATCTTACCAAATAGTTGCTGTTATTTATATGAGATGATGTGTAACTGTATTAAAGCTGAATCTGGTATGGACCGAGTGTTAAGTCTTGAATTTCGTCATCCGATAAAATCGGAAAGTCTTGGAGGTCAAGTCCATCTACCAGCGTCCAAACAATTCTTCCTTGAATTAGGTGTTCATCTCTAACTCTGTCAAGTAAATGATTGGGGAGAATAAAACGTTCCAAAACTCTTTCTCAGAATGTGTCATCTTCAGGCCCACTGTCATTTATAGACATAAAGAATCCATTGGACAAAGCACATGTTACTTGAAATATGTGTCCAAATGTTTCGCATCCGTAACTGTTTGGCACACCATTTCTTAAAAAGGGAAAATTATTTTGAATTCTGCCAAAAACCGCTACCGTTACCCATCTGAGAATCGTAACAAGTCTTGATTCATTTTCTTGCTAGGTAGTCAGTTGATGTTGACCGTTCGGAAGGAAATGCGGCATGAAAACGTTTTGGCCCATATTTTGACAAAACTGCATCGAGTCTCGATAACGACTATCGTATACAATGTTGTCAGCTTCTTGGAAAAACGTAAAACATCCGTCCTCGTTTACAGCCACAGCGCTGAATATCGACGAATAATTGTTTCTGGCGTCTGAAGCATGTAGACCAGTAACATTAATAATATCCGTCTGGTGCTGTCACAACCGACGAGAATTTAACTAAATTCGAACATTTCGGCAAAGAATATCACGTTTTCGATGAGAAACATGATCACGAGGTTTTTCATGACAAGTATGTGGCATCAACAAAAGCCAATTAATCAGGATTAGCAGCGTATTCTTGACGAGTTATGTGTTGGTACCCAAGATGAAGAGAAACAAAGTAAGCCGTTAGTGAATTTAAATCATCGTGGAATATTTTACTAACAAGATAATGCTGCTGTGGTTTCATGCCACACATTATACTTAGAACTGTCTCAGCTGGATCAATTCTTAGTTTCATAAGAAGAATAGCTACGTGGAAGTTTTTTTGTGGGTATCAAGTTATTGCAGTACTTACAACTCTGGCAAACTGCGTGTTCAAGATTGCGAAATCTTGAAATTTATTTGTTTACGATACCTTTAAAATATGTGAGATATTTGTATGCGTCCTTTTTTTATTGTATATATTTAAGTCGTAAACTCATTTTAGTTAATAGCGTTGTAAAAATATGTTGCAGAAGTGATAAGATCTTTATATTGCTGTACATTCACAGGATAGTTTCATTTTATTTTCAAAATACTTTTAAAATATCACGTTTTGCAACAATAATTGTAAATTGTTTTGTATGGGCATATAAATAACACCTTTTTGAAAGTCGACATCTTGTCGCATTGTCCTATAGTTAAGAAGTTAGGAAAAGGACACGTTTCACCCTATTATATATTGTATTGTAAAAACCCTAAATTTAGTGTCACTTCTGCATGAATTTCATGGTCAATGTTCGGAAGATATGAAAGACATTTTTGAATTACCTTTCTGAGTAAAGAGGTTACAATTGCTATTGGAGTATTCAATAGAGATTTAACTATTTATTGGCGGCACCCATAGTTGATTCTTGTCTAGGAACCGGACAAATCAAATGATACTGGCCAATAGGAAATATTTATTTTCGTTTGGTCAATCCAATCCACGTGTAAACACGCCCCTCGCAGATTTCTATTTAACACGTCTCACAACGTGAAGAAACAGTTACTCACTCATCGAATCGAGCGCAACGCTCAACAACAAAGTTAGACTCTCACTCAAAAGTTTCTAACTCATCGAATTGAGCTCAACGCTCAATATCAAAGTTTTCTAACTCATCGAATCGAGCCCAACGCTCAACATCAAAGTTTCTAACTCATCGAATCGAGCTCAACGCTCAACATCAAAGTTTCTCACTCATCGAATCGAGCGCAACGCTCAACAACAAAATTAGTTTTTCACTCATCTGTTCTACACTTATCGACGCGAGTTTTACACTCACCGAATCGAGCTCAACGCTCAACAACAAAGTTAGTTTTTTACACTCATCGAAGCGAGTTCAATACTCTCGATAGCAAAGTTTTACACTCATCGACGCGAGTTTTACACACTCATCGAATCGAGCTCAACGCTCAATAACAAAGTTAGTTTAATATTCATCAAATCGAAACATAAAGTGTCTTCCGATCTGAAACTACAGAAGTTCACCATTCACAACTTTGTACCATTTTGTGAATATGTATATAATAAATTATTAATTTCGACATTAATTTTGTCAAATTAAGATTATTTACCTAGTTGAATGTCCACTCCAGTTGACGAAGTTCAGCTAGAAATATAATCAAATACACTGTGCTTTACTTAAACCGGTTAAGTACTTGCAATTGTCGTCAACCATATTTTCATTGTCAAAGTCAAATATTTTACGTTTTTTTTCTACAACTATTACGCGATAAGTGACCAGATTGATAAGATTCATTGTCACTACGTGTAAACAACCTAGGAGCAGCTCGCAATCGTATTAGAGTAACAGCTTCTTCAGAAAGTTACCATTCTCAAAATTTTCCAGACATGATCGATTCTCCAAGTTGCAAAATATCCCGTTTTGAATCCACAAATTCAAAACGGCTTCTCTGGAAAGACGTTGCCGAATATTAACACCACACATGCAACAAAATGCTTTTTTAGACGACGCCATCTGAAAGTTGCTCGTTCTGTATTCATTTACATACCGAAAGTTGCGTTTTGAGTGTTCTATGTAGTGAGAGTGACAGTTCCGTACTGCAAAACACATTCGAGACGCTCTGGAGTAGACAAATTTAACTTCCTTAAATGTGACTTTAGCCACTTCAATGTTGACAGTTTCACTTCGATGATTTTGCGTAACCTTAAATTTTTAATTTTCTGAAATTATTTGTTTTATACGAATTTTTGTCTAAATTAATTAATAACAATGAATAATGATGAAAAAGAAAACATCAGCTATGAAGAGATATTCGAATGCACGCCACCTATTTTGGATCTTATGCGTCGTTTAAAAAATGTTGTGTACGCCGCGGCTGAAATACTACTTTGTTGGACTCGTCTGTTGTTCGCCTCGCTTCGCTCGTCTCGCAATTGTTAGACTCGTCCAACAAAGTAGCACTTTCAGTCCTTGGCATACAAATAACTAGTGTAGTTGGCAGTTTGACCGGTACATTTTTAATATTTTCGCCATTTCCTTCATCATTATCAACGGCCACGTCATCGTTTTAATTTTACATATGAATGAGATTTTGGTGGATATTAGATTGTGTTGTTTCGTTACATTAAGAAATAAATAATAACGGGAATTATAAACTACTACTATAAACATTATTTTAGTTTACTTTCTCGTCTAAACTTAACATAACATTTGATGCAAATGCGAGAGTTTTTTCCAGCCTCTATCCAGTCACCTTCTCTGTGAGCTCGAATATTTAGTAGAAACTGCCAGTGTTTCATTATTAGCCGCTTTTGAAGTACTTTTTTTATTGATGTACCCATCGCAACCAAAACACTTTGTTGGGGCCATGTAGATATAAAAGTGTTAAAATTAAAAATATGCTAACTAATTAAATGAAATAAACGAATCGAAAAGAAAACGATGTACTTATAAGAAAATGTCAGTTAATTTAAATAATTATTGAAAAGCAATGAATGTTGCCACTTTGCATTATTTGAAAATAATTTATAAGAAGTTATCATTTTTTAACACATATGATAAATTACTCTAGATTGAAATGAATAAAACTATTAGTAAATTACTTATTTATAAGCATTTAAAAGGATTGAAATTTGTTTTCAGAGAATGCCGAGATTTTCCTATCAAAAGCATACCATCCTTTGGTGATTTAAATGTGCATAAACTCTACATATAAGCCATATTGTGAAACTTCCCTACTTGTTTTGGTGTTACCTTTGTTTATGGATTGAATTTCACATTTTAAAACATACAAAATGACAAACACTAAAAATATTACAGCGATGTTAATAGCGCGATAAAAAACGTAATACCCTTCATAAAAAACGTATTAAATCGACAGAATAAAAGCTGAAGCAGGAATCTGTCGATCTAATACTTTCCTGTCTTGAACTTTATAGAATTAATGTAGGTTATGTTGAGAAATTTGTAGTGAAGAAAATGTATACTCTAATTTTGCGGATGCCGTTAAGTTTATACGCTGAATATTTGTCACGATTTTCGACAGTGAAATTATTTTTTTTATATAAAAAGGGCATACGTAAGATTCAGCTGTAGATTACACCATGATTAATGTATTAGCCGATGAAGTTTAGTTTTAGATTAGGATTTGAAGTGTATTGAGGGGTTCATTCTTTTCTTGAATCAGATATACATCTAGTCTTTCTTTAGATTTTGTTTCAAGTCAACTTTAAAATTTGTAATGAATGAATGAAGCGAAACCATTTCAAAAAACAATTAAAATATACTTCTCGTATGAGCACAAAACAACTACAGAGTGTAACAAATTTATTAATTGGATATTAGATGAGATATATCCAGTAATCATAGAATATTATAATAACACAATTTTAAAATCATATTTTCTTGTTTAGATTGTTCACATCAACATCAGTCGGTAGATTCAAGTTTACTTTTATCTTCAGAGAAACAAATCAGAACAGGTGGAATGAATAATTTTGGGTCACCATAATTGCAACCATATATTTGTGAAGTGGTTAATCCCAATTATATATTGGGCGCTAGTTGTCTGTGCGCACCACAGACCCCTAACATCTCATTCCCCCAATAATGAATATCGTTGATAAGGGAAACTGATGAGAGGACAAATATGTATGCAGGGTCGACCAGTTAGATGAAATAAATTGATATTTTTTCTATTATACAGTTGAATTATTGGATATTTACTCGTGCATTATTAATATCTGATAACATAACCGACAAATGTCAAATTATTTTGTTCTGTTCTTCACTATTAATAGAAAGAGATGCCACTTAATAATTATGTCGGTTATGTAATCAGATATTAATGACACACGGGTAAATATCCAATGATTCAACTGTATAAGGTACCTATAAAAATATGTTAGTCGAAATATTTAATCTCTATCAAATGAATCAATGTCTGAATATATAATTACTTGCTCGTGTTATCAAGGAACAGTCAGTGGTTGAACTTGGAATAATCTGCTTTAAATACCCATGCAATTAAGTAAGATTTGTCAGAGACGATTGGAGCATAATACGAATTAGATGAAGGTTGGCAGGGATAAGTCGAGCTTAATACACAATTAATTGAATAAGGAAATTCAGAATGATTAGTTTCTCGATTGACATGATTTTCCATCTGACGCGTGATTGACTAGTCATAATCTTAGCATGCCAGATCTTGTCTAGAATCAATCTGAATTCAAACTTCGTAATAGTCGTAGTGGGTGTAAACCTCTACATATTACCTCTAGTCATATGAACTGTTACCTAGCTCTCTTACACTACATCAGGTAATACAGTTACTCGTTCATAAAATACCCAAGCCTTATCTACATGTGTCATTAAACAAATTCCAAATCTATAATCCAGAAATCAGGAAATCATAGTCATGCCGGATAGACTTAGACTATTAAACGTAGATAGACAAAACATTTAATTCATAATCACTTTAAAAACACAATCCATGATTGATAAAGACGATGCAATGCGTGCAACGAAAACGGACTATTCTCTCTCTTACAGGGAATCCCTATTTTAAAGGCAACGCTGTTAAAAGCCGAGATAGTAGCTCGGCAGTGGCGTACCCGGAAGTTTAATATACAAATTTTAAATTATAGTATGAGCCAAAACATCAAATGGAAAACTTTTGTTTTCTACATTTCTCAGAAGAGCGACGATTCTTATTTTCACTAGTCACTAGTCAGATCCAGTCATATATATATATATATATATATATATATATATATATATATATATATATATATATATATATATATATATATATATATATATATATTACTTACTCTAATTGAGGATGTTCACAAATGTATAATATTTATTTATATGAAGAAACATTTTTAGCCGATGTTGAAAATACACTTAATACTATTAAAGATACCAACACTCGTTCTATCACTACTGCAAGAATAACTAATGTAATTACAAATTATGTTCATTCAACATTAGAGAAAACACAACCATCTTTCTTTCGTTACTTATTATTCAAAACAAAAAAAAACATCCCGAAATAGTAGTAACAAGGTATGATGAAGGTAATATTACTGTAATAATGTTTAAAGAAGAATCTACAAGATTATCATTAGATTTGATTGAAAATAATAACTCTTATAGAAGAATACATTCTAATCCTACTTTATCATGTTACAAACTTGTTAAGAAGTTATTTGATACCAATCAAATAGATATAAATACAAAAAAACAATTAACCACATATAATGGTACTATAGCTAAATACGATAGTTTACTAAAAATACATAAACCTAATTTATCAGAAGACCGATTGTAGCTTCTATGGGAATGCCTACAGAACATTTATCAGCATATATAACAAATATACTAACTAATGCATATGATTGCAATAATGAATATTTTGTAAAAGATTCTTTTCAAATTTCACAATTACTCAATAAAATGAAACTTCCATCAAATTGTGTTTTGGCAAGTCTAGATGAAATATTTTGATTTAGTAACGTACATTTAGAAATTTGTTTAAAATCTATTGAAAAAATTGGGAACGTATTCGTTTATATTGTAACATAAACAAAAATACTATTTTAGAAATTATCACTTATTTATTCAATAATACTTTTCTCACTTAAGTAAGTATTATAAACAAACTTTTCGTACACCCATGGGAGCAAATAATATATCTCCAATTTTAGCTACCATATGTAATGAATAAATTGTTAAACAGTGTTATTCCTCTACTATTCTTTCGTCTTTCTTTTATAAAAAAATATGTAGACGATATAATATAGACATTACCTAGTACAGGCATCAATGAGATATTAGAAAAATTCAATAGTTATATTAATTACATCCAGTTTACTATTGAGAGAAATGATAGAGAACAATCTGTTCCATTTCTAGACACCAGACTTATAAGAAGTAATGATATAATTACAGTTGACTGGTATACAAAACCTTGTAGTTCAGGTAGATATATAAACTATTTTTCATATCATAAATTTTCAACAAAAATAAATTTGATAAAGCAAATGAAAAATAGAGGAATCAATATATCAGATTATACGATGCACAATAAAAAATTGAATATATTATCTAATCTATTTATAAATAATGGATATCCAAAAACATTAGTAAGGAAAATACTATTTAACACTCCTCATCCAATACAATTATCTAATGAACCTAATTTATTAACTGACAACGTAGAAAATATAACGAATACAAATTTAACTAATACCTTTTTTGCATGTTTACCATATTTTAGAGGGCTTACACCTAGAATTTCCAAAATTTTAAAAGAAGTAACTAACATAAAACTTGCAAATAAAAATGTTCTGACAATAAATTGTGTTTTTAGTAAATTGAAAGAAATTGATCCTTATACTGAACGTTCTAATGTTGTATATAGATTAACATGCTCTACATGTGAATCTGTATATGTGGGTCAGACTTTCCAAAAAATTACTAAGCGTTTAGCTCTACATAAGAGTGACTCACGATTATACCCAGAACGTTCGGCATTAGCAGAACATGTTTTCTCAACAAAACATGTAATTGATTATAAAAACTTTAAAATTTTGTGTAAAGAATACAATTACTCTAAAAGGATTTTCCTGGAAATGACATTCATTGCTCAAGAGAATAATTGTTTAAATAAAAGAACTGATATTCAGAATCTAAATTTAATTTATAGTTATTTATTATCATTTGACAAAAAAGATGAAAATGGAAATTAAGGCATTATAGAGGAGAATTCTTTTTATTGATTTTCTAATATTTCATTTAAAAATAATAAGAGTATAGTAAACATTTTATAATATCCTATACTAATATACTGGATACATAAAAACTATTTTCTATGACAACAATAAATTGTCATAAATTGAAAATATGCCAGTTTAAATATTGTACGTATATTTTCAATAATTTTAAAGTAAAAAATTAATGTTTCTTCATATAAATAAATATTATACATTTGTGAACATCCTCAATTAGAGTAAGTAAAAAATATTTTTAATTTAAAACATATTTTAAATTTATATGATATTTATTATTTATTTCTTGTAGATTCTTTGAAAATGGTAAAAATAAATTACCGAAAGCTAGAATTATGTAAACAGAGTTTTCTCTCTCACATTGCCGCATTCCCCAATAAAAAGTTTACCCTAACTAGTTTCGGCAACGAACTACTTTCATCTAAAGTTTCTAAAGTTCTATATATATATATATATATATATATATATATATATATATTATTGTGAAAAAATAATGCTACACCCTGTATATCAAATAATGAAGAATTAAGATTATGTATTGTAATCTAAAAGAATTTTTTTAAGTCAAAAATTTTTTTTAAACATTTGAATGGAGACAATCTGTACGATCCACTTTTCGATAGAGAAGACATACAGAAAGGACAGACTGTATAATGTAGGGATAATTGCGAATGGGTGTGATAAACAATTTATATGAAATAAATTACCTAACGAAACTTTTATCAAAGAGATCAAGTATCAAAATTTGTTCATAATAAGAAACTAAATGCTTTATTCTGTAAAGTCAAGCTAATCTCGTAATATTTGTTGATTAAGACATTAAAATGAGATAGTGTAGATGTTTAGACATAACAGAGCAGGAAAATATAAAATAATGTGAATTTCAGAGACCATGACTTATAAAGAAAACGAATTTTCATTTTGCATACATATTTAAAGGTAACAGCTGTCATCTATTAAAACATTATGAATATTCATTTGACATACATACTTAGAGGTTAGGAAATGTCATTTTAACAATACTAAGAAATATTATTGAATGAAAATAATATAGGAAGTCTAAGCAATTAAAAACCTTAGAATATAATATCATGATATAATGGATGAACATTCCACTGGTTGAAATGAAGAATTTGAGTTATAAAATAAATAGTCAAATTTGATTGGTTAATAAACATTTAAAAAAGATCACATCGGCGACAACTGTGTTGCTAACGAAAAAAAAATCAGAATGTGAAAAAGTTGTTGATTATGGGGGCTATTGACTAGTAGGTTTTCTTTTTGGGAAGAGATTTTTGGAGCAGCAAAATTTTTTTGGTAAAGTAAATCAATTGAAATCATTTGGAAGACAAAATTTGATTATAGAATTTAAAACAAATACGTTATACTTACAAGAGATATATCAGTGTAAGTAGTTTAGTTTATATTAATAATTAAAAAAGGAATTGTTGAATGTTGTAAAACACTAATCATGAATTTTATTTTATAATATGGTGTCTTGTGTCTGGTGGAAGTAAAATAGCCAAAATAGTTTTCGAAAAACATTGAATAGTGGAATTTGTGTGAGCTGTTTGGACTTTGAAAGAAATAGAGCATCGATTCCTGTTCTGATAGAAGCAGAATGCCAACAGGGAGGTTTTCCAGGAGGAGAATCTGGAACAAATAAAGGTGAACAAACAGAAATCGTGAAGTAAATAAGGTAGTACAAGTTAATTTATTAATGTATTAAGAGGTCAAGCGTACTTACTAATTTGTAAAAAAAAACTAAAATTTTGTGATGCATAGACGCTGTTAAGAGTGTATTTCGCCGTTTTCTGAAAGTCAAATGTTTATGAAATTATATAACTGTATTTTAATATTATAATAATATCTCACCAGAGTGCGTGTGATTTGTATGAAAAAGTCATCCTTTTAGATAGTTGAATTTCTTAAAAAAAAAACATTTGTAAAAGTGTAGTGTATTTATTTTCATTAAATTAAATATTGTTTTTCCTTTTGAAGAACGTTTTTTTTTTAAATTTACTTGAGTTATTCATTTCATCTGGTGACTTGTGCACCATCTACTTACCACAGGCAGAAGCTCTGAATGAAATCGATTGAACTATGCAGATATTTTTTAAGTAGGACAGGACCGTATTTAATTTGAAATCATTAAAAAAAGTAACATATTCTGATTAACAAATTTATTTTTAAAAATATAAAGCATTTATTAACTTTGGCGCTAACATATATAAAATTATAAAATCATTTTATTTAAAATACTTGAACTCTACCCTGAGATGAGAAGTTTTCATGTTGGTTAAATAAACTGTTTATCATACATATTAAATCCATAACATACCGGGCAAATTAAACTATTTTCTCACCCAATTCTATTCATAATAATATGTCGGCCCAACGTAGGGCAAATTAAATTCCCATATAAAATAAACTATAATAATATATATATATATATATATATATATAATCAGCATTAAAGCTCTAAAAATCAAGACCACATTACTAGACATAACCTCACATTTGCAAGTATTTAAAAACTGAAATTAAAAATTTAAAACTAATATGAAAATACTAAAAATATGTACATAGACATGTTTAAAATCAAAAACACAAGTAACTAATTGTCAATATTATTAAAAATCTGCCCCATCAAAGAGGATGGATAAAGATTTACATTCAACTACTTCTCGGTGACTATTATCAAACAGGGAATTGGAGAAAGCAGAACGACGACAAATGTCAAAAACTGACTGATGTCATTTCTGTAATTGGAGTAGTTCTGGTAATTCTGCCAACTCTCAGTCTTTCCTCAACTCTATATACACTTACAATGAAATCAATGGTTAAGTATTTCTGGCCACTTATTTTGTTTAGTAAGTTGCTGCTCTAGTAAGTATGTATACATTAAACTTAAGCCATCTACTTCTTTGTTGTGTATACTAAGGCTAGTAGCTTATGGTTTATTTTTACAATCGCTTTTATATAAAGCTAGTATTTTTGACAATTTTTGGCTAGTGTGCTCTATGTATACCAACCCACATTCACAAGGGATGCCATATACTACGCCAGACTTCTGTAAAATTAGTGTTTTATCTTTTAAGTTAGAGTAGAAAAGATTAAGTTTCTTACAATTGTAGTTCACCACCATGTTATAATTAGAAAACAAACGTATCATAGAAGGAGACAAATTATGTTTATATTATAATTTAACATACCTCAAGTGTTCTGCTTCATTAGTGGTATTTGAGTTACGGCCAGTAATACTATCATTGTTACAAAACAACAACTTATTAATAAGTTTTACCGGATATTGATTTTTATGAGGAAGTCCTTCAGAACTGCAAGGTTTTTGTGTACAAATTACTCGTGACAAATTCTATTTATTCTAATTTTCATAGCTAGAACTGAATCAATTTTTGGTTTTTGGGGATGGTATGAAGAAAAAGTTATGTATCTACCTGAGTTAGTTACTTTTCTTCACCAATCCAGACAAACAATGTTATCTGTATTCCTAACTACCAATGTGTCTAAAAAGGAGACAGATGAGTGCGACTCCTCTTCCACCGTAAACGTAAGGTTAGAATTAAATGAATTGAAAATATTCAGTACAGACTGTACTTTTTCTGCAGGAACAGCTGTAAGTACGTCATCGACGTATTGATAGATAAATGGAAATTCGGAAAAAAGTTTCCGCGGTCGGTTAGAGTTATAAAGAAATGAACTAGGTTCACGGGTTTAACCGCGTTGGAAATTTGTAATTTCTCGACGCTTGTGCTTCCACTTTGAAGCCATCGTCATGAGGGGGGGGGGGCGGTTAGGTTATTCGTCCATTAATCTAGAAAGTGATTCGATTCCGTAGTCTCAATCTGCATACTCTACCCAACGAATCACCCCCTTCGGCTAATTCCAAGGTCTCAATCTGCCTACTCCTTGGAATTTCACCTTAAAAGAAAATAATATTAAAATAAAAACTGCTTACCAGTTAAAATAACGTAAAACACTAACACTAACACTCACTACAGGCTAGAAGTCTACTGACCGAAAGTTGTCTGGACCGTGTATTTAAGGTGCGTGCGGTGCGTGTGCAGCTGACGGGAGTGGTAATAGATATAGGACGTTCATTATCTCGGGATATTTTAGGGGGGAAATTGTTACTTTTGGCGTAGACCATGGTAGAAGGAGGTGAGGTGGTATCGGAATGGGGCGGGTGGAGAGAAGATGCTTCCAGGTTGATGGCAGTCTCTGGCTGTTGTTAAATACCAGGGTCGCCCGCCCCCTTCCGATACCACCTCACCTCCTCCACCATGGCCTGCGCCTGAAATAACAATTTCCCCCTAAAATAATTACATTAACAATAAACTCAGATCCAAGTATAGTATACGAGTATACGACCATTGTCAACGCAAATTAGACTGATGGAAAGCGCTAGAGCATCGGTATTTACTCACAAATATCCTGTTCTCACATTGTTACCGAAGATTCTATTTAATGAAATGTTTAAATCTGAACTTGATTGATATATTCCCCACGAACAACTATAAGACTTAATCGTGTTACTTTTGCAAGATTTACATTATTTTAGTTTCAATATTTATTAAATTTGTTATATCAGTTGTTTTTTATAGATTACAATGAAATCCCCTTTTACTGAAACTAATTTAGCATTGTTTACAAGCGAGAACATAACATCTAAACAACAAAATCCGTGGATAAATGTTGCAGATAATTATAATTGATTTGCTTAGTTGATGAACATTATTGTGGGTGTAACATAATTCCGAGTAAAGCATGTGACGTAACCCATAATTAGCCCACTTTTCTACCAACCGACTAATTTGTATAATACTAATATTGATATAATGAAATTTGTTAGTGTATTGGGTGTCGTGGGAGCTGCTATTGACATTCTATAAAGCTAATTTTATTCACTTACTCTATATTCCCCAAACTATCTGGAGACACAAATAAATACTATACACGGTTTTTGATTTGCTGCTGTAAAATTTCTAGAAACGACATTTTATTTTTCCGAATTTTGTACTGTAATTAGCTCATTTCTGAAATTCTAATTTGGTTGAATTTTTTTTCGATTGTAACATATTTTGCTAACTGATTGCTTGAATAAACAAAAGCTGTTCTGTTGAGCGATTTATACAAAAAGGCTCCTTTGTCCAAATTCCCAAATATCATTATCAGAATAGTTTTAGTTTATGTAGTTTTATTTGTTTGATTGTGTAGTGTTGTTGAGACATTATGTTGTTGTCGCAAGAGTTGTCGTTACTATACAAGATGTCTCGTGAGTGTGCAGCTTGTACGAAGAGACTGCTCTGCTCAGTTGACGACCATTTTAGGACAAAGTAGGACTACATCAGCAGAAGATAATCGATTACTCGTTTCTGGTGCTTTGTGGAACCAAACAAAACGGCAGTTTTCCTACAAAAACATCTGTAAGAAGTGATACATTTAAACATAAGTAAGTGGACAGTTAGGAGGTGACCTCATGCTGCTAGATCTTCTGGAACTAGAGCTACTAGACCGTCGCTTTTCTGTGAATACTGGAATGCCAGATTGAATTTTGTACCAGAATTCTTGCGATGGAAAATAGCGAATTGGAGTCGCGTATTGTCTTCGCATGTATTGCGATTCTATTTCAAGGGCTAATATATACGTCTACGAGTGTGACGACAACAAGGATATGTGCTCAAGTAGTGCTAAACAACTTTCATAAAGTGCAGGATCAATTATGGCATATCTTTTGACGCTTTGACGCAGTAAGTCTTCATCGAGAAAAGGCCGCTGACTGCACTTAGGTACTTAACATAGGCTCTTCAAGACCTTGTATCGTTCGTGGTTACTCTTGGAGAGGATGCAGTCTTTATGTATGATACATACTTAGACGATAATACTTAAATCTGGTGAATTGATAAACGTTCTATTTTCATCTGACCCAAAATTTAAATGATATTCTAATACTCGCTGTCAAAATGAAGCTAAAATTCACTAGAACGTAGATGTTTTCACCAAAGCGTTACTGATTCTTTGAATTCTTTTAAAACTGTTTGTTCTCGTATAGTGATCAGTATAGGAATAATTGCGTACAATATTTTCTATAAACTAATGAAACACTCTATTTTATAACATAAATGCCATTGACAGAATCCCAATAAATATTGTTAGAAATGTTATTGTTGTCAACGTTCGATTTTCGAAGTTGAGTTACCCCTCCCCCCTCGCCCCCCTTCCCTTGGCAGTGAATTTGCCTAAAAATTCATAGTATAATTCTAACTCTTCTGCCAGATCGTGTTGCATACTTTCCCGTTGAGAACTTCATCGTCTGGCAAAATAAATGCAGGCTTCTACGTATCTTAAGTGTGACAGTTTTCTCGACTCGATCGAGAATTTCGTGAATGCCAGCGTATGGTGTTTGGAGCACCTTGAGAATTGGTCCTTCCTTTAAAAATGCGTCATTACAATATGATAATTCCTTGAACACGAAAACTATCGGCTGACGATGTCTTGATACTGGGGCTGTACGAAGGAGTGACATGAACGTACGTAAGCTCATAAGGACGCTTTTTGGATCGTCTAGACTTGTGTTCTTCGGGATTGAAAAGAAAAATTATCGAGGCAAACGCAAAGTTTCTCCATAAACAATCTAAGCTGAAGTAGGTAATCTTGATATCTTTTTTAAAAGCAGAACGGATACCAAGAAAAGCAAGAGGCAAATCATGAAACCAGTTGATGTGAGAATGAGCCCTTATTGCAACTTGTAAGTGACGATGTAAACGTTCGATTAGTTTTTTGCAAGGATGCCAGCGTGTAGAAAAGTGTTAAAGTAGTACTATACAATAGAAAGGGCTATTCATTCATTGATAAACACGTTCACTTCTGCGATCAACAATCCTAAACGTCAGTAGTGAAATAATGAATGAGTTACACAAAGTGGGGATGGTATTGTGGACATATGGCTTTGGAAATTTCCGCTGTTTTTTGATAAACTTGGCACTGATGAACCATGAGAATCCAAAAACAATGAAATAATTAACCTTGAAGTTTATTTTGTCACTAAAAGTCTTGAACAACACATAAAAACCGAAGAACTAAGTTTTTACTCGCTACTCGTAATGATGTTCGTATCAACAAAACAGATTTGGCATTATTCACTACCTTACTACAGGCATTCGAAAATATTGTCAGGCACGTTCTGATGTTATTTGCATTATATGGTGATTAAGCAAGGATAAAACTAAATAGGTTAACGTCGGCATATAAAGCATGTACTGAAATTTTGAGGAATGTTCCACTTTTAGTTACAACAAATACTTGATTGAAATTTATATAATAATATGCCTTTATCAATTAAAAATCAATTATTTTCAAATATTTTTATAAGCAGCAACCTAAATGCATAAATTAGTGTATTTTTATTTGCAGAACTTTTCAACAAATTATCAACTAATGAGACAGGAGGGTCCAACTAAATATATATATATATATATATATATATATATATATATATATATATAGGAAAATAATTTATACAAATTAATAATTGTACTTATACGAGGGTTTTTCTGAATATAAATATGTCATATTACAAGTCCTAAGTGTTAAAACTCACAGTAAATGGGAAATATGTAATGGATCGAATTATTTTCACCTAAGTGTAATTTGATTCAGCAAAATTTATAGCGTCTTTCCGCCAGTCAAAACTTTTTGTACCCTCTTTTGTTTTCAACAAACTCTTCCCATTTACTAGTTTCGAAGGAAAATTTCTTAAATTTTATACTTTTTTCATTCATAGATTAATCAAGTTCGATGTCATTAATGTTTTTTTTGGATATTATTATATCTGTCAGATTATCAGTCACTGGTTGAGGATTATTTTTTAAAGTGTTTTACGTTTTTGGTTTTATTATTTACTAACCTAATTTATTTTGGCTACATTACAAATACGTTTCAATAACAGATCGTCGATTTTAATATTAACATTACAAGTAGGTACAGATTTTATAATACATTTCATTTCATTTCGCACGATTCACTCAATTATTTCAACCCAATATTAAATAAAAGGCATTGTTTATTATTGTTGCTGGCTAGTTCATACCATAACAATACAGTGTGGGGCACAACATACGGAATCTGGTGCGCAAACCATAACAACTTAAAAAAATATTTTGATATGCAAATATGTAGGTCAATAAGAGCTACATTTTAACAATATTTATAAATATATAGGCCAGTTGAAAACATTTGCCATATCAAAGTAATATTTTTTTAAATGAAATACCCAGTATATTATCACATTATCGAAGTTAATGAAAATGAATAACGTCCGTTTCTTAAGGATTCCCTATACCTATCTTTTATGGTTTTCGAAAGATCTCTATTTTTCTCGAAATACAGTATGTCACAATAAAAGAATAACGATAAAACGGGTGGGAATAAAAAAATTCCCTTGGATCAGTTGATTGGAAGCCTTTGGGCTACTATTTTCAATATTTGGAATTATGTATAAATGTACAGGGTGTTCCAAAAAATGCGAAATATTATGTAGCCCTTAAAAAAATGCATCTTTAACAGAACACCCGGTATTTCTTATCCCATCCGATACAGTGAACGATTCTCTTTCAAACGGTATTAGGGCTCCCTATAACCAAGTTTGGTACTTTTCACGTAATCAATGGAAAACATATTTAAAAGCAGCTTTATGTATTTCTGTTTTGTTATAAAGAAGTAGTAGGCTGTGAATTATTCTAAGCGATACTTGAAATGTCAAATTTAATGTCAATGTTATGTCTAGTTGTTGATATTTTGCATGAAGCTTCGCCAATTTAAATACTACATTAAATTATTCATATTTAATTCATTATAATATTCAGAATGAAAACATATTAAATGCAAGTCTTTCTTGACATGATTTTAATATTGAATGAGTGTCTAGAAAGTTGCTTCACGTGTATATGCGCAAAATACCCCGACAGGAACCAACCAAAAAAAGTAATGTTTTCACAAGTTACTCAACACAGTACGGAATACTGGTCTATCTTATGAAAAACCTAATAAACAAAGTACGATTGTAGGCAATGAGAATATTGAATTCCAAGTAAGACTACTTAATAAAGATTTTAAACTCCTATTTAACAAACAGGAAATTTTATTCTAAAATAGACAATTACACAGCCGGACCGTACTCCATGCAAGCTGGAGTTCCGCAAGGTTCTGTATTATCACCTATTCGTCCAAGATTTACCAACATCCCCACAATTGTTAACCGCAATGTATGCCGACGACACTTGCTTTGTGGCCACAGCACAGAATCCAGATGAAGCATTGGAAACAGTACAAACACACATAAACACAAAAATCATACCATCTTTACACAAATTAGCTATCAACGCATCCAAAACAGAGTATTTATTACTCAGGAGAATAGCTAAGGAACACACATCACTGCAAACTCAGCTTTGTAGACGGGCATATTATCAAGCCTAGTAATACCCTAAAATATTTAGGGTATACGTTGCAAGGCAATACAAATGCAAACGCACATATTATGCAACAGGTGCGCAAAGCTAAGATTGCAATGAGCAAACTTTATCCACTCATTTGTAGACACAGTAGCTTAACAAGTCACAACAAAACTCTCACATACAAATACATCATAAGACTAATACTTACATACGCAGCTCCCGTTTATTTTAACGGACGAAACACAGTTTCCACTCTCTGCAGGTGCTTCAAAACTAGTGTTTACGGATGGCAATTAAACGCAACTGCTACCCCAAACTACCAAAAAACTCTTGGTTGTATGACAAAGCTGATACGCCCACTACCAAAGACTTTATAACTAAAATTTCTTCAAATTTTTATAATTATTGTCTGCCACAAGATCTTCTTAAAAATCTCAAAGACGCAAATCGCGCAGGAGACATCCGAGATAGTGGGTGTATGCTTCTGCATGGCACGCTAATTACATAACTAGGTTGATTAAGTCCAAACCTATATTATCGCACAACATAAATCGCTCTAAATAAATAAAATTAAGTCATGTTGCCTTCACGAAAACTAAAAACTCAGATAATTTTTGAAATCCAGTTTTTTAGCTACTTTTCAGTGAATACACAGCCGAAATATGCTAGAAATCAAAAACCAATACAGAACATAGTATATCAAGTATTAAGAACGGTAGGGGTTGTTCATCGGTCGACATCAATGTTTGGAGGCTGAGTGTAGTGAAGTCTTGAATTTTGCTGAAGACCGGTAAAACCCTTAAGTTCGAGATGCTTATACCATTTTTTGCGCGATCGTATTGAAATAAATTTCAAATAAAATAATTTAAATTTCTTCGAAATGAACGAAAAGTGACATTTATTCTTCGCGATCATTTTCAAGATATTATTTATCAACAAACAAATGCATTTGCTGTGAAACTTAAGATTATATTTTAAAGTCTATACTTTGAACTTGAATTTTCGAGATTAATTTACTAATATAAAATGAGTGAGAGTGATACTGAAGTAGAAAAAGCTTGGCAAATAGGATGTGAAGCAATAATCCCAGAAAAATCCAGTAATCGCTATGAAAAAGTCTACAAAATGTTTTAGAATTGGTATGAGGAGAAGAATGGTGCCGGTATTAATGAAGAAGTGTTGTTGGCATATTTTGTTCGGCGAAATGAGACATTGAAATCGCCTGATAGTCTTTGGGCAGAATATTCTATGTTGAAAAACACTATTTTTTTCAAGGATGAAGTAATATATTATTTGGGACCACTTAAATGTACTTACCGACGTGTTGGACTTAGAAACCAGTAAACACAACCTACCGTCCTGACAACCGATGCTGTAAATAAACAAAAAAGATCGATCGCGCTAAAAAGTTATTATAAATATTGAAAATCTACGGATGATGCTACGATAAGGAGCCTAGACACAAAAAGACGCTGCACACAACGCGAAGGAAAATATGCCAGAACATCGGCCCGCATTTGACATGTATTTTTTCCATTATCATTGTAAAAGGGAATTAAAACATAAAATGAAGTACCTTTTTAATAAAAATAACATGGCTCCTGGAAAGGATAAGGTAGAAACGGAGGCTTTAAAGCTTGGAGGATCAATTTTGATAGAAGGAATCCTAGAACTTTTTAATCTATGCTTACATAACCAGAGAATCTCAACCTCATGGAATGACTCACTTACGATATTTCTCTATATAAAATGAGACAAGACGAGTCTAGAAAACTACAGGCCAATTAGCTTGCTTAATCGTCTTCACGTGTTGTACACCAGAATTCTTACAAATAGACTAGAATCAAAATTTGAGCTCTACCAACCCAGAGAACAGGCTGGATTCCGAGCTCGTTACGGCACCAACGATCACCTGCAATACTTGAAAACCCTTATCCAAAAATCCAAAAGACTATTGAATACAAAAGACCTTTAGTCCTGCCATTTGCTGATATCCATAAAGCGTTTGATACGGTAGAATTAACGGCCATTATAAAAGCATTGAGTGAATGCCGAATCGATCATCGATACACAAATGTGATCAAAAATATATACAACAACGGCACAATAACGATCAACCTCCACTCCCAGACAAAGAAAATCAAATAGAAAGAGGTGTAAGGTAAGGTGATACCTTATCACCTAAACTATTCATCACTATCTTAGAGTATGCTATCAAAAACTTATAATGGGGAAACAAGGGCATCAGTATCGATGGGGAAAGACTCAACCATCTTAGATTCGCCGACGATTTCGTACTCATTTCTGACAATATAAGAGAAGGCGCTATATTGATCCAAGAACTTAAAAATGCAATACAGACGAAGATAAATTTCGAAAAAACAAAAATGATGACCTATCTAGTTCTCAGTAAGCTATTAAGTGTAGACAACAACCGAACTGCTCAGGAGAATAACATTGGGATGGGCAGCAGATGGCAAACTTCATGATGCCTTCAAGAGCGATATTCCGATGAATCTGAAAAGAGAGGCTTTTAGCATGTATGTTCTACCCTTTCTCACCTAAGGTGCAAAGACTTTAACCCTGACCAAAGCATCGGCACGAAAACTTCAAAAAACGCAACGCAGGATGGAACGATCGATGCTGGGAATAAGTCTAAGAGACAGATTTCAAAACGAGGAGATTCGCAGAACGGGTGTGTATGATGTTCTTGAGAGAATAACAAAAGGTAAGTGGAGATGAGCAGGATATATTTCAAGATCGAACGACGGCAGGTGGTACGGCCTAAGGCCGAGTAGACAGTACCAGGGCAGATTCTGTGAGAGGGGGACGGCGGACGCCAGGCTGAGGAATTGGGAGCGCTGGCGCGACCAGTCCATAGAGAAAGTAATAAGAGAGTGTTTGTTCCCGTTCAAACAGCTGGCATCGCGTCGATCTGAGCGCACCCCTTTGCGGGGGGCAGAACTAATTCTTACAGGCGGGATATATAAATTTGGTAGTTTGGATTATTGGTAGGTAAATTTTATAGTTTGTCTTAAAATTGTTTATTATATAATTATTTCATTTCAAAAAATTATATTTCATTTTTTGTAAGGAAATAATTATAATAAACAAGTTTGAGACAAATAATTTAGATAAATAAGAAAACAGCAAACATTTAAATTTTTTATTAATCTGCACATAATATAAAAAAATTATTAATCGCAATTACATATTTCTACTAGAATTACATTACATTATATATAAGAAAATTAATCCAATATCACATCAAATTGCACATTGTTATTATAAAATGATTGACAACAAAACCAACAAACATTTTAATAAAAGGAAGTTAAAAACTAGATTCTCCATATCCATGAAGACAGGAACAGGTCTGAAACAAAAACTAAATTAAAAGTCGTACGTTTTAAGTAAGAAAAAATATTTTTGTTTGTTAGTCCTCTTACCATCATTATATTTTTCAATTAATAAGGGAACACAAACTTTTATGAGTTGAGAAAATACGTATAATTTATGTTCTAGACAGATGAATAAATCAAAATTTATATGACCTTTTGCAAAGTGTTATTTTTTTCAGTAATATTTTCTACATGAACGAAAAGTGGTGAAATATGATAACAAAGTCATGCAGTATTGAAAGAAATTTAACAACTTCTCTGTACACAAATCAGACGTATTTTATCATCATTTTCTTTGAAGGAAGTGAAACTACGGTGGTGAACAACTAAAATATCTCTCTGCAAATTAGCCTTACATTCTTCGCAATTAAAAGTTGTACGAAACTAGAAATATAGCTTATGATGAAAATTTGAAAAATGTTTTGTTCCTAAACCCAAATTGCGAAGTGGCCAAAAATATTTACTATTAACAATTAACAACTATGACGAATTATACCTGGTAATGACATTTTAAAGGTTCACTTACCTTTATTCACTTTATTAGAACGGGAAACCTAAATAAATTGAACAAAACTATACTAATTTTACTCATCCTTAGAACTTGTAAGCATAACCAATATAATCATATTTTTAGTTTTGACACACAAGCCGTATTCACACAAACCAATGTAAGATTGATTTTGTATATTTTCATTTTTAATGAAGTTAATATATTAGGATATTTTATAATATTTATTCACAATAAAGGCAATATGTTGAAATTCATTGTCATATATAATATTTTAAATTGTTTTATTCTAGTGTTTTTAAATGAAACTCACGGTCTCTAGTTAATTCCACAATATAATACAAGTTATTGAAAATTCTAAAAAATTGACAATTGTTTCGATAAATCAATATCATCGTCAGAATGACAGAAGTTACATTTCATTTTATGCCTACCTGATGTTTAGTAGTTATTTTTGGCTAGACCAAGAAGTAACCTAACTTGTGATTGGCTTAATATATGTTTATAGAAAAAAGAAGAAGATGCGATATTACAAATATTGAAGCTTAGATATTATTAGCCCTATGGTGATATCCTGGATATCATTTTTCCAATTAAGATCAGTATAACTGTGCAATGATATAGAAAACCAGGAAAACTATATCTGCTGATCTTTACAATTATCACTTAAGAAGACAATTTATTAGTGGAGAATTCCCTAGATTTAACTGTTCATTGACAACTTCATATTGTGGGTTTTTTAAATGTCTTCTAATTTCCAGTTCTTCAAGGAAATCCAGTTCTTGTTTCTTTTCACAAATATGCAGCACTTCTAGTTCTGTGTTAGGTGTCAATGAATAATTGGTGTCAAGTAGATGTTTTGCGTAGTGGGATTTATCTGGTTGTTTTAATCTGTATGCTCGTAAGTGCTCACTGTCTCGTATTTCAAAATTCCTAAGGGTCTGACCCAAATAGACAGCATTACATTCTGGACATTTGAGTTTATATATAACTGACTTCTTTAATAGTGGTATTTTTGTTTTTACATTTGACAATTTTGTACTAACGTTACTTTCTGTTTTAAAAGAAATTGTTGTATTCGTTGCTGAAGATATTATCTTTGAAATATTATTAGAAATATTTTCTGCATATGTGATGGTTTTATAAATTTCAATTTCATCAGCTTGTTTAGGATATATTAGTTGTAATGCCACTTTTTTCTACTAATTAGCTTATTTATCATATCTAATGGATAACCGTTAGATGTTGCTATTTGTCTAATGTATTAATCTCTCTATCGAAATTACATTTGTTCATAGGAACTGAAAAAGCTCTATGTCTCATTGAATTATATGCTGCTAGTCTGTGTGACACAGGGTGGTTAGAATTGAATGGAATTGTCACATCAGTCTGTGTTGGTTTTCGGTAAATTGAATAATCAAGTACATTATTAACTCTTTGAATTTTTAAATCAAGAAAATTGACAACAAAACCAACAAAGATTTTAATAAAAGTAAGTTGAAAATATATATGTAAAACAGTCTTGTAGTTCGCGCGACTGTAGAGACTCCACCCAGCAAACACAAAAACATATTGAATACATATATGTTACATATTTTTTGGAATATAAAAGTCACAGTTATATAAAACTGAAGTCACAACTAGATAATATTGATGTATTGAATACTGACAAAGGCCGGCACAGCTAGAGAACAATAATGATATAAGAAATACATATTATAAATTATATTTCCAAATTACTATGTAATATAAAGTTACCTAATTTTACTTTTTCCTCACCCCATACCTAAAATATTTTATTTCATGGATCTATGAAAAAATTCAGCGAAATTCTTAATTTATAATAAATTCAGAAAAATCTATTAAAACATTATTTTTCATAGATGAAATGAAATACAATATGTTTAGTAGTATTGATGACCAAAAGATTAAGGAACTATTGTTACTATATTATTCAATACCTACCTTATGAATATTTCAAACTTAAAGCAACTTAATACAATTTAATACTTATATATTGTAAATGGTATTTATCTATCTTTGGAATTTAGTAGCTGGTACTTAGTTACTAAAAAACAGCAAATAGATGCATATAAGTACATTTATTTTATTAACATAAAAAAGAGCAACTAAAAATAAAACACGTAATGAAAAAAAAATATTGCAAAACTAAAAAAATATTCAAAAACTAAATGATAAAATATAAAATAATAATGCAAAACAAATGAATATTCAAAAACAAAACAATAATTAACCATGGAAAATATTCTCTTAGAAGACTTTCGATGTCCACTTGTAAGCGAGTGGGCAATATTAAGGGATATTATCCATTGTTTTGAAGGGTTACAGTTTCGCCCTTCTTTTCACTCTGGAGTCTCTTTACTTAGCCTTATCCACACCAAGGTGAATTGATCAAAATCAGTGAATGTCATATTAAACTGTGTCAGCAACGTTTCTAACAATGTAGGTATATATTAATTATATTATATTAGAAAATCATGTAGTAACAATACCTTGAAATAACTTAATTGGTTTTAAGTTCCTTATTTCGTAGTTATCTCTATGTCCTAACCATGGGTGAGATGCCTCTACATTATGTTTTTCTGGTTCACTGACACCATTGTAAGATTGTATTACGTATCGTTTTTCTGTCCTTTTGATAAATCACAGAAGTCTCAATTTTTTTCGTTTTAAACAGTTATTTTGCCTAAAATTCATAATTTATATTAATCTAAGTATTCGAATATAAATAACTTTCAACAGATAAGTGTTAAAATTAATCCAATTCAAGATATTTTGTCTTGACTTACTACCTGTGGTCAGAGGATTAAAGATGTGTATTTTATTTGAAATTTTTACAAAATCTACTTGAGCCCTAAGTGCATACCTGGGCGGCGGTTTTTGTTTCGGAATAACAATAATTCCCTACACAGGGAATTATTGTTAAACCATGTCTAAGTTGTAAGTTAAAACGAAAATATTATCTTGAAAAGTACTTTAGTGAGATAGGTATAATGTGATTTGTAATTGTTTACTTCATTGTATATTTTAATATAGTTAACCTTTTTAATACGTTTGTTAAATAAGCTTTTGTAAACGACAGTTGAATGAACGGCTTCATTGGCGATGCTCCTTGCCTGTTGAAAATAATAATAATAACACTTACATGAAGTGTTCTCCATTCCTCTAAAAACAAAACTGAAAACAAACACACAGACGAAACTAACGAAAAACCTTTTAAAACGTTATTATACTTGCAGGTATGTGGGACATCGACTCGTGACAATTTAAGAGCTTTCTTCTTTTTCTTTAGAAAGATACTAGACGAGGTTCGTAAAAAATACCTATGAAATATATAGACTATTTTATGTAACAAATTTTAAGTAATAAATATGTATAAAAAAATTTCATATTTATGTAGCAGAATTTACATCTTGAATACATATAAAATTAGATATATCCAATATATATATATATATATATATATATATATATATATATATTTTATAATATAAATATTGAGAATATATAACAAAATTTATAAAGATTTTGTTTCATAAATACTACATAAAAAATATATAGGTATTTTATATGTTGTACCCGATTTATATGTACAATAAAGTGTTGTGTTCAACTCTTCATAATTATTAGTTTCACATCCCGAACCCAACGAGATTGTCCAGTGCAACCTCCAACCAGATGGACCGATGACCTGAAAAGAATCAATACCAATTGGATGGCAACCGCACAGGACAGAGAAAGATGGAAATGCCTTGGGGAGGCCTGTGTTCAGCAATGGACGCTTCAGTGCTGAATGGTGATGATGTTTTTCAAGTTAGCAGGAGTCCATAATATTTCACACTTTTGGGAACACCCTGAACATTTATACATAATCCTAAATATTGCAAATAGTAGCCAAACGGCTTCAAAGTAACTAATGTAAGGCAATTTTTTTATAGGGTTTAGGGAATCCTTAAGAAACAGACATTCTTTTTTTCTTTAAATTCGATAATGTGATAATATATAAGATAACTTTGATATGCCAAAAATTTTTTAATCACCCTGTAAATTCATGAATATTTTTGAAAATGTAACTCTTATCGACCTACATATATATAGATGCCCGGCCCTGTATATATACATACCAAATATTTTGCTGCCAAATTATTTTCATTTAAAGTTTTCTTATTAACTCAACTTTACCTGTCTATTCAACGGAGGATAACGTAGTCAAAAAATATAATTAGAAAAGAGGTATTTTATTTGACACATACCACTCAGTAGACCATATTGAATAGTTTACATTTTGCGAACTTTTATTACAGTTTACGATTTTCTGCTTCTCATCAATGAAATGAAATTCGAACAAATTAATTAGTAAGGTATACTGAACCGCAGTATACATTATTTTTAGAAGTTGGGGGATTCGAAAAATTAGTTGCAATTATTGGGAATTGGAATATACAAAACAAGCGTAAATCATTTCTATGGAGAAACATATCTGTATTCTTTTCAATAAACTTGAAATATATTGAAGTGTATTATTATATTAACCAATAAATACATCTAATGTTAGTCTAGGGTAAAATTGGTAGTGACGCCCCACTTTTTTTTACTTGACCTAAATTTTAAGAAAATAAGTATTAACAGAAAATAAGCATGTTTTATGGTAATACAAACTTTATTCAGTTATAATATTTATAAACAAATGCAAAAAACAAATTTTATTCTACGAAAATAAGATAAAGAATTTTTTTTAATTGGCCATCTCTCCCTCACGGTATGGGTGATATGCCCCACACAGGGTGGTAGTGATGGCCAATGTACTCCGATATAAATTAATGAGCAATATAAGTTAATCCTTCTTTTTGGTAGCTACTCTTCCACAGGGATCGCAAAAATTAACGAACTTGCTGCATCCATCGTGAAACCATTGCAATGTATATATTTAATCCAGTCATCTTTCCCGGTGGTCTCGGAATATTTTTCTCCACATCCCACGCACTCCTCATTTTTTGAATTATCAGATTCCTCGTCGTCAAACATAGTGAGGTCCTCAGCTTCGGAATTGCTTGTTGAAGAAATTTTCCTTTATCTATTCTTCTTCGGCTTCAATTTGTTGCTGTTAACTTTTTTAACAGACTTAGGAACTTTTATTTACTTTTGCTTTTTTTGCAGAATATAATTGGCATCACTTAACACAGTAGAAACATGCTGAGCCCTTCTTCGGATAACTTCCAATGCCCGACTCTTTTATGTTAAACTTGATACAACATTTTTCCTGGGGTTATATCATAGTTTTCTGGAAGAATCATTGATTGAGTTAAATTTTGTGAAGCAGTGGAGGTGCTAGGCTGAGGAGACATTTCTCTTACGCTTATTTTTTGAGCAGTACTCATAGCAGGCTGTTGAAGTGACAGTGGCTTTTGTTTGTCCACAGTTTCGTTCAAAGTTGTAGAATCGGATGTGGTCTCGTTGGAGGGATTCAGTCCTATGTCTGTACGTGGTATGGAAGTTTCAGATTAGAAGGCGTATTCTGGAATGGCTTCTAGATTGAACGGGTGTACACCAGTGGCTTTAAAAGCGGAAATTGCATTTCCTGGTACAACTGCCTTACACCATGCCTCATTTAGTAAATGTCCAAATTGAAAACGACCAATTTTTATGGCAGAATTTGCGATTCGATGAAACAGTATAAGCAGATTTCAGTGATTTAAAAACCGCCCTATCGAGAAGTTGTAACCAGTGCGTGGTATGACTTGGAATACTGATCATTATAATATTGTTCTGTCTAGCAAATTCTACCATCTCGACACATCAATGAGAGTTGTGACCAACCAGCAGTAATAAAACAGTACCTTCAGGTTTGCGTGATGTAAAGTGGTAAGTGCCACCTCAAAAACAAATCTGAGTTTATGTAGGCTGATTTTTCGTACATGTAGATCTCAGACCCAGGAGGCATTCCATCTTTGTATTCAAGTTTCAGATTTTTGCCTCTCATAATACTTAGTGGAGGTATAAATGTACCCTCAGCGTTACAGCATGCTACGACTGTGATTGTCTCCCCCTTCTCTCCTGAAGTTAACGCAGCCACGTGGGACATTATTTAACTGTATCCCTGTCTCATCCATGTTAAAAATATGGCTGGGTCTATCAAACAAGTTAAACTTCTCTAGGACAGAGCGGAGTTGATCAGAATAATGATTTACTCTATCTTGAGACATTCTTAATCCTCTGGCTATGGAAACACCTAAAATATAAAAAACAATTATTGAGATTAATTATAAATTGATGATTCGTAGACCCTCACCTTCATCTTTTCTCATAGAGAGCTAGGGTTTTCTTCTGAGAAAAGAGCAAAGCCAATCTTTTCCTGCCAGTTCATTTTTAAATTTATGAGGAATGTTTAAAGCGACTGCAAATTTGTAGGCATTTGTCGAAGATCAATATAACGAGGCGCGAATCCATGGTTTTGTTGTTTCATAATATGTCCAATCAATTTCATTTCATTTTCAGCTCCTAACCTGCTATCTGGGCCCATTCTATCTCTTTTAGAATCGTTTGACTTCAGTTTTCTACGAAGAGTTATTGATGGCACGTCATAATTGCGAGCTGCTGCATTAGCACCCAGTTCTCCATTACGAACTGTTTGAATAGCTGCCAATAAATTGGCTTCTGTCCACATCCCTCGTTGAGGACAAATCCGTTTATATGTGGATGGCATAATGATCTTAAAAGAAATTGAAAAATTAATAGGCCATCTCTACCCACTTTGACTGGGGCGTCTATATCAAAAGGTGATATAAGATGCCCCACCATGCAGTTTGTAAAAACCAACAGGTACATGGGTTTTGAGCTTAGAATGATGAAGCACAAACATTCCGCAGTTGTTTGGTGAAATTTTGGATTAAATAAATAAATATTGATGATTTTACAACCTATACCATAATCATGTATACAAATTTGCACCTACCTCAAAAAAACAGCATAAAATTTTGTCAAAACAAGACAATTGACAGCAGCAAAATCACTTTCCGTTCGTGAATAATCAACAACTGATTGAGTAGGGACAAGCCGCACGATCGTTCATGTAAAAGTTGTCGAGTAACAAAGGCTGGCCATGTCTACCACTGGGACATCTCTACCAACTTCACACTATATCATAAAAAAAGCACAATCATGCTATCTTCCTAGTGGTCACTACTTGTTAATTTTTATTATTTTGATAATTCTCCAATAGACAGTGAACCGCATAGAATTAAGGCAACCTAAATGAGAATTCTACACATAGACTTATTTATTATAAGCTATCCACCCTCTCTTCTCGTTATAATTACTAATAGAACACAAAAAATTAAATCAGGAAACTCACTTCAAAATCTGAATCTGTTCCGAAGCCGAAAAAGCACATCAAAGTAGATCAAAATTGGAAGCAGTTTATTTTCGATTATCGCGGTATTGTGTACTAGAAACTCTTACTAGAAGGCGACACGGAATATATGTAGAATATTCTGAGTGTTACATGGTGAGTGAACAAATCGTCGAATAAGACCATATCGTTCACGTGGAAGAAGAGGGTTACATCTTAAAAACACAGGTTTTTGGGGAGAGTAAATTGAAATTATTTGTCAATTGTTCTTTAGGATTCTATCTAATCGACTGAATGTGGAGGTGTCATTTTTTGATTATTATAGTCATTTTATAAGCACTTTAAGATTATGTATGTCAAAAATTTCTGAAAATAATAGTTTAGGAGAACTTGAAAAATGTAACTATCTTTCTCATCATAGAATAAAATAGTATTTATTCTGGATTTTGTGGTCGCATTGAAAAAATTTAGGCAATTAATCAGAAAAATATCAATAAAAAAGCAGCCAATAATTTATTTTTGCAGTCTAGCCTCTATAGCCTTACAATATAATAAACAATATTCTCTTTAGTAATTTTAAACTTAACCAAAACAGTCTAAATTAGTTCTGCAAAACTAAATCGTTATTAAACAACTAACATTGAAGTTTATAAATATCTGTACAAATCAAGATAGTAAAATGGTACATATTTTTTTTTCTCAATCAAAGATATCAAACCTTTTTTCTTAGCATCGGTAATACCAGGTTTTTCATGGAACGCCTTTTTGGGCTGAACTTTTCTTATGTCAACATGTTTTCTTGAATTTATAATTTGTTCAAACGAAGTTTTATAAAACATTTTGTCAGGATGATCTTTATTCAGCGTGAATATTTCTATATTATTAAGCTTCGCAACCTTAGGTATGTTGATAAACAAGTCTGTTGCTAGAGCCTTGAGATCTAAAATATCTGAGTGACAATTCATTCACTTTATACGATATACCCTTCTTTTTTGAATTTCTAATTATACACGCAAACTGGTCCGGTGAGTATATGGGGTTGGATTTTTTATATTTTCGTATTTCTTTTTCAATGAGAGCGTGAATGCTATCTCCTTCGTTTTGTGAATGACCAGAAATGAAGAATGAGAATGAGTTATCGAGTTTAACTTCGGAAGAATTGAGAGTGTGTGCACGTGCATGGTTATAATAAATTTATTTTTATTTTACCCAGCACAATTATCTGAGTAAAATATGATATTATAGCCGATGTCTTCAGCCTGCTGGTCTTTCTCCTGAAGATACCTTAAACGGCAAGTACCTATTTCATTGGGTCCTCACCTTCATGCCACATAAAGGACGTACCTTTGTGGCTTTTCATATCATATGAAGTGAGGCTTAACACATTCAATTTTGAAACGTAGTAAAAAGACGATGCGTCTCCCATGGGACAGGGCAACACCGCCTTCAAATCAAATACAATAACTTTTGTTCTGTCATCACTGTTTTTGTCTCATTCCTTTTCCTGTCTACTTAAATCCTTTTCTTTTATATGTTTAGCATATCTTTCCTCTATCTCTTGTTTTTGAGTCTCGTTTGAGTTTTTGTACTTAAGACATAGTTCACATTGGCCTTTCTTCGGTAAGTGGAAAGCCAAAGTGAATTGTTCATTAAATATTTTTTTATACATCAGATAATTAGCAGATGATAAGTTAGATAGTTCAGTGTAGTTCCTGTACAGGTCTGCAACAGTTTTACTTCCATCAATATATTCCTTACTCAAATGAGACAGACAATAGTGACTTTCAATGCGAGGTATAGTATTAATGTGTTTTTTTATGTTATCTATAATATTTTCACTAATTTTATAATGATTTCCTTGTTTTCCCCTTCTGTCCTCTTCTACGACTCTACCGCTCTAACATACTTGGAGTTTTCTCAGAACCGTACTAATAACTTTATGATTAATTGCCAAAGTGGCCATGAACCAGAATTTACACACCCGGACTTCTTTTTTGATCAATTAGGAAAAAGTAGGTGTTATTCGGTTTTCTTGGTTGTTGTGCGTTCGTGTACTTGTCTCTTGGGGTAACAGTTCTCATACTGCCTGATAAATATTCTTTTTTTTTCCAATACATTGTAATTTCCAATAGTTACTGAAGATTTTTTTCTCTGACATCCTGTGATATTTTTTCTGAGCATTTGAATTTGCACTTTGGGCCACATGGTGGCAAGACGGATTTTACTTCTCTGGTTACCATACTTTTTAATTTTTCACCGTCTTTGGTTTTAATAACACTTCTAGAAACATACTTCAGGCCACTATTCCTCAACCTTTTTGCCTCAGGTTTTTGCCACATATCGGGATTTTTCTTTCGTTTTTTGTGCATCAGACGGATTTTCCACTGTTCTTTTTTTACTCTTTAGGCGTACATTCTCTTGTTCATTGTCAGAAGAACTACAACTACTGAAACTGACGAAGTATAAGTGGTATCCTCAACGCTGTCATCTTCAAAAAAACTTTCATCTCTAAACATTTAAGGTCCTGAGTGAGACTCAGAACTAAAGTTTGTGGATGATGGTGTAGATGAGTCTGATCCAGAATGCGATGATGAAACCGACGAGGATGAGTAATTTGCTTGTAATGGACCTTCTATTTCAGTATCAGTGCCAGCAATAATGTTTTCTAAATGGGTGATGTTATCTGAAAGATGAATAGATCGTTAAGACAAAATTACCTATAGAGAATATTAAAAAAAAAGGAGATACAATGTTCACTTACAGTCAGATTCTTGTGTGACAGAAAAATCGTTTATATTAACTAAAAATGAGGTGTTTACCCAATTTTGTACTCGATCAGTTAAATTTTCCGGCTGAACAATTTCTAAAAGAGAAAGGCCAATAATAAAACTTTAATATTGTAAATACAATATTTCCATTTTACTTGCCAGATTTTGATTTAATGTCTTATTTGGAGACTCGACTTTTTTATTGACTTCAGAAACAGGCTTCCGGTGATCTGCATGCTGGAAATGATTATTAACCAAATCCACAATTCGCTGGATGCGACTTCCTTCATTCATGTTGATACCCTAATAATTAAATTGTATTTGTATTAAAATCTAGTGCATAATAACATAATATTGATAATAGCCATAATAATGAGCTTTTTGCTTAGAAATTCATGCTACTTAAACTCATTTTATAATGATTCGCAATAACAAATGGCTGATTAGTACTAGTGAAACATAAACGAGGTAAGCATCCTATTAAACTGTAAATAACACGAGAACGTATAAGTGTAGTAATTTTATTAGATACTATTTGGCAACAGTACTAGGTCTTTTGGGGTGGAATACTTTTTGAAGTTTTCATTCATTTAATTTATTATTTTTTTTTGGTTGAATAATATTGCAATTAGAAGATATAGAATTCCATCGTTTTTGAATAATGCCACAAATTAAATTATAAGGTATGTTACTAAAAACAGACTCTACATCAAAGTTAATTAAGATGTGGTTGTTGGGAATAACTTTAATATTTATGTATTCAGCAAATTCAAAAGAATTTAAGGATGAAAAAATTTTTCTTCTAACAATTTCGATTTTTCTTTTCAGATTTTGCTATACTCCGATCAATGGTTCGTCGACGGAACATTTTCCGTTGCTCCACCATTGTTCTCTCAAGTTTATGTGATAATGACTAAAAGATTTGGTGGAGTTCATCTTGTCGCTTACGCACTTCTCCCAAATAAGCAAACCGCAACGTATATTAAAATGATCGATATACTTAAAGAAAAGTCTCCTGTAACTTACCGCTATTAACGCCTTCATACAAGCGTTCCCAGATGCATAAATGATGGGTTGTTTGTTCCATTTAACAAGAAACATGCGAAAGCATTTAGGAGAATTAAACCCTCTCGGGAAATATAATAACGAGGCGGACTTTGCCATTCAGGCGCGCATGGTAGCGTTTTTACCAACGGACCATTTGGATGAAGCTATTGTTAAATGTGTTGGCTCCAGAACTAGAGCCCGTATTACAATGGTTTGAAGATTCGTACGTAGGACTTCCGAATAGGAGGGGAAACGGACGGCGCCGAACAATTTTCCCTCCAGAGTTCTGGACAGTATATGAGAGAATATCGACGAATACTTTTAGGACAAACAACCACGCAGAAGCAGCACACAGAAGATTGCAAACCGAGTTGTCAATGAATTGTTCAACGGGGAAGAGACGTTGCATATGAACACTTACTTGCGGGCAATGACCCGATCCAAAGAAAAAGGCTTTAATTCATGCCGACAGAAGAATAAAAAACATAGTTGAAGATTATATTAATCTTCACAACCATGTAAATGATAGAAATATTATTGAATTTTTAAGAGGAATTTCACACAATTATGAAATGATTCCATGAGTCAATGTACTGCGATATTTAATCGAATAAAGTTAATGTGTGCATTTACAAATTAAAAGAGTCTTAATAACTAGGGTTACAAATACAATGCCACACAAAGGCATTATTTTATTCATTTAGGTAAGGTAGCACGCGCCCAAGTGTCCTGGCGTCCTAATGTTCCCGCGCCCAAATGCCTTCGCGTCTAAGTGTCCCGCACCCAGGTGACTCGGCGCCAATTGGCCGCACCCAAATTAGTCTAGGAGGAATCGGCGCATGAGTACCGAAAACTATTCCACCTCAATTTTTTTATGCGATCCTCTTTGAGCTGCCCTACAGATGATATAAATGCATGTTGCCATGGGACAACCTAGTGCCATATTGTTTAAACCGAAATTGTTTAAACAATTGGAAGGAATTGATATTTTTCAACCGGACAAATTTTTTTAATATTCTTTATTGAAATACAAATAAAAAAAGTTCTATGACTTTTTGAATACTTTTGACCCATGAAAAAATATTAAAAAAATAAAATAAAATATAAATAATAATTTTTTTAAATTCTTTATACAATAATTAATAATATTCTTAATAGAGATGTAAGACAATTTCATTGTTTATACCTGTTTTTTAATTGTTATTTCGCGAGCTCACAAGTATGCGTCGCTACCTTTAAGTATCGCCGTCTCTTTCTGACTCATGCGCTGCATACGGTGTCTCTGTGTCCTGAATCATTATTTATCATTTATCTAAGAAACCATTAGCTTCATCAAGATTGGTAAAGAGAGCAATGTTATGATTAATTAAATTGTCTACAATTTGTTTTTATCAAAAGTAATTTAAGTATGAATCGGAACATGTAACTAAAATTACTTTTTTGTTATCATCATAGTAATTTATGCATTTTTATCAACAATAATAAGATATAATGGTATTTGAAAAATTTTTGGAATCACAATTATATATAAATAATAAGATTTTGCTCAAAACATACATTTGGATAAATGCATTGAATCCGGGATATAAAACATTAGATTTTACGAATTTCGGATAGAAACTAGAGAATGATACTTTGCTAATACCTTTATTTATAAACAAAAGCCCATTTCCAACTGATCAAAATCTAATGTTCTATATTCCGGATTCAATGCATTTTTCCAAATGTATGTTTGAGCAAAAGCTTATAATTTATATATAATTGTGATTCCAAAAATTTTTCAAATACTATTATATCTTATTATTGTTGATAAAAATGCATAAATCACTATGATAATAACAAAAAAGTAATTTTAATTACATGTTCCGATTCATACTTAAATTACTTTTGTTAAAAACAAATTGTAGACAATTTAATTATTAATAACATTGCTCTCTTTACCAATCTTGATGAAGTTAATGGTTTTTTAGATAAATGATTAATAATGATTCAGGACACAGAGAGAGACGGCGATACTTAAAGGTGGCGACGCATACTTGTGAGCGCGCGAAATTAACAATTAAAAAACAGGTATAAACAATGAAATTTTTTTAAATCTCTATTAACCCTGCGGGCGGGGCGCCTTTGTGTAGCTCATGAGCCGGGGCGCCGGGTCTCTGAGACCCATCATCAAATATCGCATTTTTTTGGCAAAAAAATTAAAAAACTATATTTTAATGAAAAAAATATACCTTAGTTTATTCAAATATTATAATAGGAACATGATTTAAATTTACATAGACAAATTTTATCTTGTTCTAAAATTTGTTGTCAAAAAATATATCATTTTCTAAAAACTAGGAAACAACCGGTAAATAAGTAAACAAAATAAGATTTTCTACTGAAACATTATAAAAATATTATAGAACAACAGTTTTTATTGATTTATGTCAATTTCTGAGCACTCAGGACACCAAGCTTCCATGTGAGAGAGACAAACAAATTTTTTACATTTTTTGCAAAAATATTTCGTTTTTGAATCCTTTTTGCAAAAAAAACATCTTCTTCTGGTACCTGGTTGGATTTCTTCATTTTTCATGTTTTCTTGTGTTCCAGCGACTTCTTGTCTTCTTTCTCTCACCGACCTTGGCACATTTGTTTCATAGGAACGTCTTGCCAAATGTTCCTTAGTCAAAGAAAGCCCAATGTCTCTTAGAAATAATCTTCTTTCGATTTTATATGTTTTGTTGTTGCATGCAAAAATTATTTGTGAATTAACCCCAGCCATGTTCATCATTGAAAAAAATACTACCATTGGCCACCTTCTAGTATTCCTAGCGACATTATAGGTAGCAGATCATTTGTCAAGATTATCTACACCTCCCTTGGTGTGATTATAATAAGTAATTATATCGGGTTTGCATTTTTCTGCCGTAGATGGATCAATTCTATCATCATGGTGCAAACTGGATATAAGATTTACATTTCTATATTTCTTTGGTATGTAAGACACAATAGTCATATCTTTTTGAAAGCCAAATACTGAAGAAAATTCAGGGCGAGCTCTTGTGTTGGAAAATTCAGGTGGCAATTCTCTTTTATTCTTTTTTATTGTACCTACATATGTAATTTTGTGTTCGTCAAACAGTTTTTTTACCAATTCGACACTGGTAAACCAATTGTCACTAGTAAGGTTACGATTAGTCCCGGATATAGGTTCTATTAGCCTCAAAACTATATCGTGTGGCTTATTAGACTGTTCATATGGACCCTCAGGCTGCTTACCTACGTAAACTTCAAGATTTGACGCATAAGATGTAGCCGAGTCAACTAAGGCGAATATTTTTATACCATACCTGTTAGGCTTACTTGGAATGTACTGTTTGAAGGAGCATCTTCCTCTAAATGCCTCAAGCTTCTCATCAATTGTTGTGTTTACTCCAACTGTATAGGTGTTTTTACATTTTTCAACAAAAAGGTCAAATAGGCTTCTTATTGGAGCTAATTTGTCAAATTTTTTTCGTTCATCTCTTGTTGTTAGATCATCAAACCGAAGGCAACGAAGTAGAAAATGAAATCGATCGTGAGACATTACCAGCCAAAAACGTTCAATTCCAAGTTCGTTTCTTTGCCACAGCTCTTTTGTGTTTAGTCGTCCACTTTTGAGAGTACCCGCCAAATATAACAACCCAAGAAAAGCTTTTATTTCACAAATGTCTGTGGGCTTTCCTCTTCTCTCTCTCGCATAATTTTCCGCTAATCCAGAAATATAGTGATTTGTGTTCTCCACTATAATGTTGAGCATTTCATCAGTAAAAAATAACCAACATTCAACGGCTGTTTTGGCGTTTTTCCCACAGTTTCTGACGCCTGGTAATCGCACAATAATATTTTCCCTTCTCGTTCTTACTGTTTTGTTTGGGCAATGTTTATGCCACCGCGTTGTCCCATCTTTTCCAATAAAAGTTGGAATTCTTGCTAATTTTGCAAGGTTTGCAAGGGGTACATCGTCGTCACTACTATCAGAACACTCTTGTTCGGATTCACTATCGGTGCTTCGAGTTTCAACATGATTTTCCTCAAACACCAACTCCTCTTCTTCATCATCAGGCTCTTCCTCTGATTCAACTTCCTCCCATAGACGACGCAGTTTTTCTTGCTCTTCTTCATAATAATTAGACATTGCTGCTAAATAAAACAAATATTTATAAAATCTATAGAATATAAATGATATTTACCCTGACTTACCATAGAAAAATATATGCTGCCAGATGTAGAAAAAATACACTGAACCGGGGCGCCGGGTCTCACAGACCAAAATCAAAATAATTCAGAAACTAAAATACTTGCGCATCCACGAATTACTGTGCACGTACTGAGTCTAAGCATAAACAGGTAGATAGATCGCCAGGCCATTACGACGATTTTCCGAACATTGCCGATCGGTTTTCGGAGCGCCGGGTCTCAGAGACTAGGCGCCCCGGCCGGAAGGTTAAGAATATTATTAACTATTGTATAAAGAATTTAAAAAAAATTATTATTCATATTTTATCATATTTTTTTAATATATTTTTCATGGGTCAAAAGTACCCAAATTTGAGATTTTTCGAACATTTAAAAATTCATATCTCTAAAAATATTAACTTTATCGTGGAAAGTCTAAGGACCTTTTTTATTTGTATTTCAATAAAGAATAGAAAAAAATTTGTCCGGTTGAAAAATAACAATTTCTTACAATTGTTTAAACAATTTCGGTTTAAACAATATGGCACTAGGTTGCCCCATGGCAACATGCATTTATATCATCAGTAGGGCAATTCAAAGAGGATCGCATAAAAAAATTGAGGTGGAATGGTTTTCGGTACTCATGCGCCGATTCCTCCTGGACTAAATGTCCGTGACCGATTCAGAATTGTATGTTAAAGTTACACATTATTGTTATATGTTTTCATATTTATAATTTCGAATACTTAATTGAAAATAAAAGGGCAGATTAAATTTTAGTCAATTGTTAAGCCAGATTATAGATGAAAGTACAATATGATAGATTTGTGATCAGTTTATAAAAATAGGTTAACTATGAATATGTGTCATTTTAAATCTTTGGTAATATATCAATCTGTGATATATAAATATTTTCAATGTGTTTTTTTCCGAGAACTGGGAATGGGAAATTCCGGTTCTCACCCCTACTGCGTCTACACATTCCATTCCGCTGACAAGGGAGGCACAGATAACCCACAGATAGATGAGACACTGATTGTTGTGCCATTTAAAGAGCCTGTAGACTAAACAATTGAGTGATTTTGAAAAGATTTCTGTAAATTTAGGTGTTGGCGGTATATTCAAATCTACTGTATTTTAATTATTTTATTTCAAAATAGCAATTTATAGTCCATCATTTGACATTTCATTCAATTTAACTACATTAACACAATAATGATTGGATGTTGAGTTAAATTAAATGAAATTTCAAATGATGGACTATAAATGCTTAAAATGGGAAAAATAAAACAATAATCATATAAACAGTTTATTTATTTTGGTATAAAAATACACAACAAATAATTTCTTTCACAAAGTACTTTTCTTAACAAACAGAATATAAAATGTAAAAACAATGCAATCATTAAAAATAATTTGAGTAGCATACATTCTAGATTGGAGTATCATTAGATTTTTATATAATGTTCAATCAAGATAAAAGTAGAAAGTTGTTTATGATAAGCTAGCTTATTATGAGCGTAACATGTATGTGTACAATTTTGGGTATCATGATTTAAAAAGTGGCTACGGTTTATGTACGGCTGAGATGAAACAGTGGTTTCGAGGGGCCCACAAGAAATTATTTCTTGTTTAACAAAATATATTGAGGCCCGTGCATCTGAAGCTGAGCATATTGTCTCCTATAGTGACACATGTAACGGTTAGAATAAAAATTGGAATTTTGTCCTCGCGTGCTAAAACTAGTTCTCATCGACGACAACCAGATTAAAACAAATAATCACAAGTTCATAGTTAGCGGTAATTCTTATTTACCTAATGATTCTGACTTTGGTTCAATAGAATTCTATAGTAAAAGCAAACCAATATATGTATCGAATGGTACTCAGTCATAACGCAATCAAGAAGAAAAGAAGCATTTCACATGACAAAAATGGAGTGAACAGTTTTCTTGAGTACAGAAAACCTCCCTAATGCTATTACTAAAAGGAAAAAAATGTAGAGGGTCAAAAATTATCATGGTTAAAGACCCAGTGGATACGATGTAAATCAGAAGAACAATTTACCTTATATTACAAAGAAACTTTAAATGCGTACATTCCTTTCTCCGCTATAGACATTACGCCCATTGTTATGAAAGGAAGACAGAAATTATTGAAAGATATTAAACAAGGGTACCTGTACTATTGACCAAGACCTGTAACGGCAGTAAAGAAACACAACATGATAGACCTACTGCCGTCCATACTACCAAGGCATCATAATTACTTTATAATCTTCTCACAGTTCCTGATAGAACCATAGAAGATATTAGACCATTATCAGACTATGAGGAAGACGAGGAGTTGTAATACCTTACGTTGTTTTGTATTATTTTTTTTGGAAAATATAATATAAGAATACTAACTAATGGACTTTGATCTTATTAAACCTATTAATAGTTATTTATGTAATAAGGATCATAAAGACGATCATTATGGTACAAGTCGTGAATGTTATCGGGCGAGGCGTAGCCGAGTCCGATAACACGGCGTGTGCCATAATGATTGTTTATGATTCGTATTACATACAAAATTTTATCTGATGGCATTTATATCAATACATTTTCGAAAAATTAAAAACTGCATTTTCGACATGTCACAATGACAACTATTTTTAAAAGAGTAAGTATTGTGTAGTTTCAAATATTAGTAGGTGAGTGAGCTGTGCTTTGCCATTTCCTTGACAACGTCATCAGGTTGTAACGGCAATATTTATTTATCGCTGTCAAACTCAATAATTATTGTCAGGTAGAATTTAATATAATTTAAAAAATGAGTGATTCTGAAGCTGATAGTTTACCTTCTGATTTGGAAGAAATGTCGAGAAATATCGTGGACTCCCTTTTGCCGGAAAAATCACGGAGTGTATATGAAATGGTGTTTAATCGGTACGAAGAATGGTGTTCTGCTAAAAAAATCAAGAATATCACTCATGAAAAAGTATTGTTGGCTTACTTTGAATGCTTATCTAAGGAAAGAAAATCATCTTCTCTTTGGTCGTATTATTCGATGATAAGAAGAATTTTATCAACAAGAAAAAACGTCGATATTAGTAAGTACCTACAGCTGGTTGCATTACTAAAACGTAAATCAGAAGGTTACAGAGCTAAAAAATCCAAAATTTTTACTAAACAAGATGTTACAAAGTTTTTAATGGAAGCATCAGATGATATATACTTATTTAATAAAGTTGCCATGATAATTGGACTAAGTGGAGCATGCAGAAGAGAGGAATTGACAAATATGCTTGTTGAAAATGTAATAGATGAAGGATCCGTTTTTAGAATTACATTACCGAATACAAAAACAAAGGTAATGCGAGAATTTTTTGTAACTTCGGGGAATATCCCAGGATTGAATATGGTAGAACTTGTCAGACAATATGTGAAAATACGACCTTGCAACACAAACCATCTACGTTTTTTTGTCACTTATAGAAATAAGAAATGCACAAAACAACCCGTTGGAATACATACCTTTGGTAAAATGCCAAAAGTTATTGCCACTTTCTTGAATTTACCTCGCCCTGAAGAATATACCGGACATTGTTTTCGGCGATCGTCTGCTTCATTTTTGGCTGATTCTGGAGCTGATCTGTGTACCGTGAAACGCCATGGCGGATGGAAAAGCAATACTGTCGCTGAAGGTTACATCGAAAATTCGAAAGAGCGAAAGAAAAAAATATCAGAAGCAATTTTTGGTGCCAACAACCAAACAGGATTACAAGTTTGCCAACAATCATCAACAACTGATGTAAAAACTGTAGAATCCATTGGAATTAATATTACAAATTGTAGTAATTGTTTTTTTACCATTTATAATAAATAGTTTTGTATATAGTTATGCATTTTGAATAAACTTTTTTGATCAAACCATTACATGTTTTCCTTATAGAATTTCATTATGGTACTTAGTCCCATAATGAGCTTATGTCATCAAAATTGAGTGACATAACGTTGTCATTATGACATGCCATCAGATAAAATATTTTATGAAAAGGTGGTGTAACACACATATACACCACTTTTTCCTACATAACATCTTCTTCATGTCATAACCTTGAAGGGAAATGTGGTGTATCTCGTTTAGACCCTTGGAAACCCACATAAAAATATTATTTTAATTAACGCAATTCAATACAAGTTACAATATCTTATTATAGAGCTGTAGAAATTAAATAAATTGCGAATATTATAATATTGATTTTTTCACAGCGTTTATAGTTTATAGTTTTGTTTCTCAAATTAACATTAAATTGACTTACAACACTCTTCCTTTCACCGACTTATATCATAGCTTTTCGATTTTTGAATTATAATCCATGTTAAATGAACTGAATTCTTGTCATTGACTCAGAAATAGCGAGAGAGTAATATGCTGTAAATTAGAGTTCACAATGAACTGAGAATTACTGTGAAATTTACAATTGGGCTGCAACAAAAGAGCAAAGCCACGATTTTATATTTTACTGGTAATGAACGTATATTGGCTCTTATAGAAACAATGCGTTTAATAAAGCTCATTTCAATAACATCACATTTCAAGTACCAATTTATGTGATTTATATTCATGTATGAGTGATGCGTAAAGTATACAGGTAGGTTATACATTAAACCACTTATACTGAGGCCGATCGAACTTGACAAACTGTAGTGCATGTGCATACGAAAAAAATTGCAGCCCTTTGGTGTTACCAAATGCAAATTGATTTTTCAAAATGTTTCGAGATTTGTTTGACATATCTTCTTCTTCTGCACATTTTCCCATTATGAGTTCGCCTTTTCTCCCTCCACAATTCCCCGTTTCAATCTCATTCACATTTTCAAAACGGGTCCCTAGAACTATATAACCTTTTTTAAATATATTTATAATGCTAGTTTTAATCAGTTTTATTATTTCCTCAATTTTGCGGGGCGGTGCTCAAATGCCACTGGATCCGCCGATGCAGGGAGAAGGAAAAATATAAGTCAAAATTAATTAATTGTTAAAATTTATATTAATATGAAAAATTATAGCCTAATTAATTATGTCTTTTCTAGCATTCTTTTGACTACAGTTATTAATAAAAGTCAACAGTTGTGGCTAATTCATTTTCAATTTCCAACATTGCCAGATGGTTAAGACGAGTTTGGCCAGTTGTGCTCCTTTGCCAAGTTTTGAATGAATTGCCTAGCCTATGAAATGATCTCTCAGCCGTAGAAACCGAAACAGGGATGATATAAAAAATTCTAATAGCCGTGCAAAGGTTTTTCTCATATATTGAGTTAAAAAGTTTTAACGGATCCTTTTTTGATTGGAACACTGTTTCATAGACATTCTTCATATGAAGAGTTTCTTCAAATCAGCCTTCTGGATCTGAAAAGTCTGAAGGGTAATATGAAATGAGTAAGGTGCTTTTAAGTTTTAGTTCTTCGTTGTCTAGATAAATGAGTAAGGTGCTTTTAAGTTTTAGTTCTTCGTTGTCTAGATCCATGAAAACTAAAACTGGAGCAAACAAGTTACAAATTTCTTCACAGCTTACAAATGTGGTTTTCAAATTAGCCATGACGAAATCCAAAACAGGATAGACAACAGAAGATTTTAAATCCTGTAAAGCTTCTTGCTGAAGTTGCTCGGGCGTCTTCTCAACGACATTGAGCTTTCTTTTGATAGACAACTCTGGTATAATTCCAACTGCCAACATTTTTTGCTTCGCTGAGTATGGTTTCCCATGAATCTCTCAGAACCTGCAATTCATTTGATAAATCTTTAATTAACTGAGTTTCTCTATTTAGAGAATTTCCTTTACTTTGTATGATCACATTTCTTTAATCAATAGATGCCAAGATCTTGTGCCAAAACGATGATATCAAAAAGCCTTGGAAAGATCCAAAGTACCTCTTGAGAGCCAAAACAGTAGTTCTGACAGCAGGAGTTAATGTAGGTAAACTATCTAGCAGGAGCAGGTCCAGAGCTCTGAGGATCGAAGGGTAATGTTGACAATCGGGCGTACAGCTTGAAGTTTTCCACTCCAGCGAGTTCCGGAAAACATTTGTAAGGATGAAGGGACGTGTTGCTTCAACAATTCCCAACGACTAGGGCTACTGGAGAACAAAGAATAAAAACTCTAAAGGTTTCGAAAAAATGTCGCAAGGTCATGGTTCAGTTTTGCAGCATTGACAACAACTCTGTTGAGAGAGTCTGCACCGCAGGGAGAAAAAATAGCAGACTGGTTTCTTTCAAGTATTCTTGATTTAACACTTTTAGTGTGCTCCCGCATGTTAGAGCCATTGTCATATCCCTGATCTCGACACTCTGCAAGTGCAGCACTAATATTTTTTAAAGTGGACAGTATTTATTCAGATATGAGCTCACCTGTTTTTCCGCCAATATTCATGAATTCAATTAATCTTTCAGACACATCGAATGTTTTTTTCTCTTCATTTTGATAAACGTAACGCAGAATGAGTACATTCTGCTCCTAGTGGGAAATATCAGGGTTTGTATCAACGATAATCCCAAAGAATACAGACTCTTCCCTTTGATGCAAAATAGTTTTCAACACTTTTTCACCACAAAGATCAATAAATTCATTCTGAGAATACCATGAGAGATAGTGGGCTTGACCTTTTTTTATTCAATTGGTTTTCCTTTACTTTGGCTAGATGCTCACGATTTACTTCGTCATATTTTGCTATCAATTCCAATACTCCTAAAAAGTTTCCATTGTGACCATCATCGATCTGCGTAATTTTCCCTTGGAAAGCTAAACCTCTACGACTTAAGAATAATGTGTCAACTCCATGTCCTTTCATTGATATCTGAAGGCTTTGGCTGGTTGTTTTTCAGGTAAAAATCCGTCTTGTGCGAGTTCACTCTGAATTGGAATCGATTCATTTGATTGGAAAATGCTGCAAGGTGAACAATGAATACTGCTTTTTGACTCGCTCCACATTAACAACTCACGTGGAGTTTGTTTACATGTTCTGTACAACAATATTTCATGGAAAAGTTTCCCTGAGATGTCAGTTGAAAAGGATTTTGATCTGGCTTGAAAAGTTGAAAAACCAGCGTAAGATAATACTATTTCCTGTCGTATTTTATCACTCATCACTGCAGGCCACGAATTAGGATCATCAAAAATACCGATTTTACTGTCCGTATTATAACCAAGATCTGTAGAAGAATCTCTTCTGTAGTCTTCTATTATTTCTACTGTAAAGAGTTGCTCAGCAGCCAAATTATTCTGTGAGATTTCTTTATCTTTTTGCTTTGAAAACAGCTAAAGACCAGAGCCAAAAGATGGATATGTGAGGGTGATGTAGGTTCTGGCATAATATCCGGTTGAACTTCTTTAAACTCTTCTTTTTCTTTACTCTTTAAACATCTCTTAACATTTTGGCAACCATAAGCTGATATTCCTATTTTTTTTCTTTCTGGAGCTTCCTTTTCAAAGCTGCAGACTGTTTATAGCTTGACGACATTATATTGTTATTTTATGATATACTCTGAAACAAAAACTAAGCAGAAGCATAAGCAAATATAAAAACTGAGCATAAGCATATGAAAATTACTTTATTAAAGAGTTGCTTTTGTCGTATTCTTTTTTTCAATCGAGGTAGGTACTTTTGTACTCTATTTCCTCAAAAAAAGGATAAGATTCCTATTTCTTGAGTTGGTGGGTATTTGTTAAATACTATATCTAAATAAAAAAGAAAAACCTCTATTCTAAATATAAAAGGTTATTACTCTAACCTTTTGTTCAAGAATAATTCACATATAAAAAATTGTTGAAAAAGCACTTTTCACAAAATGTTATAGCTAATAACATTGAAACGGAATAAATCAGTCGACGCAAACGGAGTCAACAGATGAACTAAACCACAGATAACCCACAGATAGATTAGACACTGATTGTGGCGCCATCTAAAGAGCCTCTCGACTAAACAATTGAGTGATATTAGAAAGGTTTCTGTAATTTCAGGTTTTGGCGGTATATTCAAATTTACTGTATTCTAATTATTTTATCTAAAAATAACCATTTACAGTCCATCATTTGACATTTCATTCAATTTAACTCCAATAACTCAATAATGATTAGATGTTGAGTTAAATTAAATGGCATATCAAATTTTGGACCATAAATAGTTAAATTGAGAAAAATAAAACAATAATCATATAAACAGTTTATTTATTTTGGTATAAAAATACACAACAAATAATTTATTTCACAAAGTACTTTTCTTAACAAACAGAATGACAATAAATAAACTATAATGTAAAAAATAGTTTGAGTAACATACATTCTAGATTGGAGTATCATTACATTTTTAAATGATGTTAAATCAAGATAAAAGTAGGAAATTATTTATGATAAGTTTATATTAATTTATTTATTTTTCAATATTATACTCCTATAAACACAAAGAGCTGGACAAACTACTGTAGTATAACTGCTACTTACTTAAATCAAAAAAAGTGTTAGCAATGTGTAGTTAACTACTATTTTTGGCAAATTTCTGTGAAAGAGAACATTTGACTATAATTACTGTGAATGTTAGAACAAAAGTAATTAAAATACTTTTAAAGGGAAAGTTGTTAACTGCTGCCCAGCTCTGTAAATACAAGGTGCCAAGTAATTACATATAAGAGTGCTAAACAGCACTTGTAACTGTACGAAATTTAAACTAATATATCTAACATTTCATTTCCACTTAAAACACATCTTTATTTCTTTACTGGAAATACTTAATAGGTTTATATCACAAGCTTAAACCTAGTATATTGCATATTTGTATATTTCTACATTTAAAAGCATCCCGTTTTTATGAAACCATCGCATAAGGCCGTTTAAGTTACTCTGCAGGTCCTGGCAGTCTATGTTAAAAAAATGTTTTTTAAGGGCTCTTAAAAATCTCGTGGAAATCCTTTCTCGTTTCTGGTTGAGCTTTTACAAGTGAACACACAAAATAACAACAATAAATAAGTAAACACACAAATATGTTTGAAAATTTATATCAATATAAGAAAACAAAACGCGCTTACTATTGAAATAATAAGTTTACACATGTTTTTGTACTAAGCCAAAAACATATCAAAATCCTTGATTTTTTCTGGTTTTTAACTATTTTCTATTTGTTTTTTTATTTTTCATCATTATTGGATATTTTGGATTTTTTGTTACCGCTAGACCAAATACTTAGACGTAATGTCTCAACAAAAGTTAATACTCACTTTCATTTCCCATAAATTGTCATTCCATGGGCTATATATAAAAATCGGCAAGGGGTCAATACATTCCATCCCATAGCTGGTGGAGAGGGAATAGCTATAACATAAAATAAAACCAGATTATTATTTTTTCAATGGGTACATGTTAAAATGGAATTCTCCGAGTATGGTGTACATATTAGATATAAATTGAGTGAATGAAAAGACGAGTACTGGGTGTCTCATTTTATTAAGATTCCAGCTAAGCGCTTTCAGCCATTAGACCATTCTCAAAGCTGTCGTCAAGAGAAAAATATACAACAGGTGTCAAAGAACATCAAATCCTGTAACTGCTACATACAATGAAATGAAATGTTTTATTATGTTACATCATTATTTAAAAAAAGTTGAAATTACCCTATAAAGAGTGTGTTCACACATATCATTTAGTTGATAATTTCAATTTAGACGTTTCATTATGTGAATTACAATTGTACACCCTCTTTATAGGGTAATTTGAACAAATGTTACTTAAACAATGATGTTACATCAAACATTTTATTTCATTGTATGTAGCAGTTACAGGGTTTGATGTTTTTGACACCTGCTTTTTCTTGACGACAGCTTTGAGAATGTCCTAATGGCTGGAAGCGCTTAGCTGGAATTTCAATAAAATTATACACTCAGTACTCGTCTTTTCATTTACTCAATTTACATTTTAAAATGTCCAAAATTATAGCATGCTCTATTGAATACAATCAAACTTACCATCAATTTTTGTTAATTTCCTCTCATATGAGAAGGCAAATCAAACTGTCTTAATAACCTCCCTTCGTCTTTCTCAAATCTAAAGAAACACTGTTTTTGAAAATAGGGGAAACTTATCCTCAATCGTTTTCTCGTCGACAAATTTAATGATTTATTACCACTGGGTTTCAGCCATATTAATTTTATCTTCCTGGGTTGGAGGAACAAAACTGTAAAAAGAAATATTTACAGTAATGCAACAATTTTCAGTTTAGCTATTGTAAAAAACAACAATTATCTCTAAAGTTGTCAATTAAATTAGTAAACAATCTGTATTTTATAAAAATTAAGAAAATCGTTAATTGACAAAGAAAAAATGCTCAAATTTTTTTAATAAAACTTACCGTGTACACCACTTATTAAACTCCTTCAGAATACTCTTTGACATTGTCTTTTCAATTATTAACAATAAAGCAACGAAACAACAGATAAATATTACACTATAGCCATTAAAAAATACACCAAAATACCGAAACCTCATAATAACCTCAACACTTGAACTGAGAAACGATAAGAGTATAACAGATAACCTGGGGGGATGAGCAATATGACATCGCGTATACGCAGTAATAAAAATCAATTAAATTTTATTACTAATGACGTTACAGTTTTTGTTAATTTTTTGGAATTATTTACCGATTTTAGTTACTGGACAGGCTCTATAGATAGCACGGTCTACAGTGTCCCTAGCCTGAACTGAACTGATGCGACACGTCTTTGGAGAAGAATGTTCGCAGAGTTAGAGTGGGTGGGGCCCGTGCGTGCTGTTGTATACTAATTAGTATCTATTTTATTCTAAACTGTTTTTATATTTTGATTTATTCTGATAATAAAGCTATGATCCACTGCAAATAATTCTTGAATAAAAAACCAGTGTCCTTTATGAGTCCGGGCCCTGTTACTAGAGTTGCACCAGTCCCACCATTGTGGGTGCCATGAACTGCGGGATTCCAAACTTTAGAACTTCTTCTGATTGGCTGCACCTAACTTTGTTTATGTACTCAATCACTTGCATTTTGTCTTTAAGTGTAAGATATTATCTGTTAAGGTCGAGGCCAGGTAGTCACCGTACATAAAGAGAATCAAAAAAGGGACATGAGCAGGTAGCCAGCATGTTTTGAACCTTTAACTGATATTGTTGAAAATACTTTGTAAATGAATTATTCTTTTAAGCGGTATTATTATAATATGCAGTATTCCTATAACCGGAGATTTTTTTAAGAGTTACATGAGATTGATCTGGGACTTGGGATGCTTATATTGAAACCATCTTTCGGACAAAAAATGACAAAATCATTGCATTCCGAAAACATTTTATGAGAGTTGAAATTGGCGGATAGAGATAAGCAAAACAAGACCAAGTCCGGGTTGGTCTTGGTCTTACAGTGTCATATATGGTCTTGGTCTTGCACAGCTAAGTCTTGGTCTTATTTTTTTCGTAAATCTTAAATACTGCTAATTTGTATACAAAAAACTGTTGTTGTTCTGTGAATTATAATATTTTATAACATTTTTCAACACCGAAAAGAGTTTTTTTTGGTATCACCTAAGTGTTCTCTATTTGTAGTTGATAATGAAAATGTTGGTGAAATACAACATCTGTTCTTAAATTATTTATTATCCTGCAAATTACAACTCACGGTTTTAAATATAGAGCAAGTAACGATTATTTGATATATTTTCAGGCCTCAATTAAGGAACGCAATACCGATAGAGTCTTCGTCTTGCGTAAGAATTGCACCACTTGATCTTGGTCTAAGCTTCTAAATTGTTTATTATTATTTTTATCTGAAGGGAATACTTGTTCTAAAGTCTGTTTTTTTATCTTTTTATTTATGATATTGTCAATTGAATTTGGATCGTAATTATTATTAACTGTTATTTGTTTGTATGATATTTAATTCTTTGTTAAAATTATTAATATTTAATGGGACCGTTAAGAGTATGTGTATCATATTATTGAAAGCTGCTAGTTTATGACTGAATGGGTGGACCGATAAATAATAAACATGATTTTTCTATATTTAATAAACCATCACATACATATATTACAATTCATAATAGTTCGGTCCACCCATTCAGTCATAAACTAGCAGCTTTCAATAGTATGATACACATACTCTTAACAGTCCCATTCGATATTAATAATTATAACAAAGAATTAAATATCATAAAACAAATAGATGTTAATAATAATTACGATTCAAATTTAATTGACAATATCATATATAAAAAGATAAAAAAAACAGACTCTAGAACAAGTATTCCCTTCAGATAAAAATAATTATAAACAATTTAAAAGCTTAACAAACTTTGGAACACCATCCTTAAAAATTAAATCATTTTTAGAAACTTTAGACATAAATATTTCCTTTAAAACTGATTACAATTTATCCAAACACATTGAAAATAATAAATCTAAATCTTCAAAATCAAACAAATCAGGAGTTTATAAATTAAGATGTGGTAATAACAACTATGATAAAATTTATATCGGTAGAACTTTTAGAAATTTTAAAACTAGAATTTCGGAAGACAAACGTAGCTATGACGACAAAAAATTAGATTCTAACTATTCAAATCATTTATTAGAAAACCAACACATTTTCGACCCAAATTTTGAAATTATCCATGTAGTCGGTAAATCCTTTAGTTTAAATTTATTAGAGGCCTTTGAGATTAACAAAAATAAATTTCAGGTAATCTTCTTAACGACCAAATAGATATCAATCACTCTCCTTTATTAAAACTTTTTACCTAGAAGATAGCTTAGGAATGTTTGTAGTGAATTAATTTCCAGGTAATTTCTTTCAATACTTTTGTTAACATTAGTAAATAGAATTCTGTATTTATGCACTGTATATATTAAAACATTTTTATATTATACCTTCATTCGTTTTGACAAAGCTACTGTGATAGTGAAACGCGTCAACCAGTTTAAATTGATCATTAGTTCAAATAAATGAAGTTGTAAAGAAATTATATTTTTTTATTTCATCGTTTAATATAAATTGTTGAAAATCAAATAATAAAGGTTTCAGCAAATCATATTTATTCATAAATCAATAAGATAATACACAGTGACTGCATATACAATACAATACAATACAAAACTAGATTTCCATGAATTGAGAATAAGACAAAGCAATTAACTTGGAGAGGTTCTGAAATGAGCAGCACTCAGCTAGGTCCTAGAAGATGGAGATCTGGTGCTTAGTTTTCCATTCCGGTCGGGTCCCTGTAGTTCTAGGGCTCAATGTCCTAGCGTTATTCTCTAAAAGTAGGGCTGCTTAGGGGCTTCAGAGCAGCGAATATGTGAAACCACCGTAATATACCTACAATTATTAACTAGATTGAAGCGAATTTTTCTATGTCCCAATTTCTCAGTACACACACAACAAATAAAGGGACTACCACAAAAGGAACTGATACTAAAATTTGCCTGAAGCATGGAGTTCCAGATAATATTTGAGTAATACAGGGACGATAAAAGTAAAGCGTATACTGAGAACGAACACGCTACCAACCAAAAATATAATTTCTCAGTACATACACAACAAATAAAGGGACTGCTACAAAATAATCGGATTCAAAAACTTGCCTAAAGCAAGAAATTCTAGAAAATACTTGAGCATAAGGTTTGTTACAAACTAAATTGATTTCTAAAAGTGCGTGAAGCAAGAAAATCTCAGAAAACTTGTAAACATTCATGGAAGGTTGTTCTCTACAGAACAGAATTTTTGGCGTTTTAAAATCCCACAAACAAAAGCGGTACGATAAAATACAAATATAATACACTAACTGTATTATACACAACATAATATAAAATATTTATATACAAAATAATGTACTCAAGATACATCATCAAGAGAATCTTAAGGCATAAAAAATAAAGATATATGGTTGGTGGCGACAGCTCCTACCAAATATTTTAAATATCTCTAAAATTGGAACATATCGTTTTTATCTACCGTTTTTCTTTCTTCATGTTTATTTATAAGAAATCGTTGTTAGATGAGATTCCGTCTCCACAAAATAGAGTGAATGTAAATCAAATGGTTTTCTCTTTACAAATTCCCCAATGTAATCGGTCTCAAAAGACTTTCTCTGTCAGAGCTTAGGAAAAAATTAAATGTCAGCTTGCATTCAACGCGAGAAAATGTTTATGTGGCAGCCACTTTTGGCACGTTTGCCTTTAATATTCTTGTAATAAAAGGGTTAGCTGTCTAATGGAAAATCCGAAGCTCATTATAACAAAAAATAAAAATTCTGTAACATCACTGTGTTGACGTTTTCTTAATCTGTACTGGGTATACCAATAAAACGATTAGGTGTTCGTAACTAGATAAATCGATGGAAATAACTCTAACTTTACCTCCAGAGGGCACAAAATTTGGAATAATTCTGTCAATAATACCAAATAGACTTAAAAATGTTTTAATAATAATTTTGGTTAAACAATGTTTTTTATTTCTAATCTTTATCTCTCCCACACTTTCAACAATTCGAATATATTTCGAACTGGTACTGTTTTCTATTCAACAAGAGTGTCCGATCACTTTTGTGAACAAACAATGTAGGTACATTCATTTGGAGTGTTGAATGTTTACAGAATTCTGCTAAGATTTGAACTTTCAAATGAGATTGTAAGTAACGAAAACATAAAACTAAGGTTAACGGAATTAGCTGAGAATTGGATTCGCTAGGTATTCTACTCGTGAAACCCGATTAAAGCTTTAAAGCTCATAGTCAGCTGAAGAGGCTTCGGACAGTATATTTTCAGATAATAAATATGATTAATTAAAGAAAGATACATTATTAAATGTATAGAAATTTGAAAAGGTAAATGGAGGAAAAGATAAATTAGTAAGAAAATAAAATTTGAGATCTATGTTGATAAATATTTGAATGATGTAAAATTATTATTCTCTGAAAAAATTATAAAGTTTGAACGCAAATTTGACCATAAAAATGAACAACAGATGATGAACAACATTAAACGAGTAAGACGTGTTTTGAATGTGCTCTTCAAATTACTATAATAACTAGTGAACTAGTGAAGTTATAACATTGAAATTTTGCATGTGAGTCTAATATATACAGTTCCTTCAACTCATACAATTAATAAAAGTACATCTTAGTTGATAATCTTCATATTGCATTACACTTCTAAAAAACTACTAATTAACCTCCGATAGAAACGACTTTTTCTCTATTTTTTTTTGAATCAGTCTAATTTACCAATTTATACATGGTTAGAGATGGGCGATGTCCAGGATTTAAGTAATAGTCAGTTGTACAATATGCTTTTAAATGTCATCAAAACTGAAGTTGGAACATTGTCCACACAAATCAAGGAAGATAATAAAATAATTCTCGAGAATCTGAATAATAACTCTTTAAAAATCGGTGAACTCGAAAATAAAACAGAAACTATTACGTCAAGGTGTATACATTTAGAAAGAGCTTTAAGGCGTAACAACATTTTTATTTACGGTCTGGATATACCAGATGAAGTCGACACTCTTGCATTTATTTTTTTAAAACTGAGTGAATTATTGGCAGTAACCGTTACAACTGCAGATATTAACAACTATTCAGTTTTCAAAAGTAACAACACACCTACCATTAAGTTGGAGTTTTGTGCATTTATTAAAAAGAAAGAAATTCTAAAAAATGCTAGCAAATTGAAGGGTAAGCACATATTTATTGCATCAGATCTTTGCAAGGAAGATAGGGAAGATCATTAAACCCTAATTAAGCACCTTAAAGTTGCAAGAACGCAGAAACATACAGCTAAAATTCATGGTAAATATTTAATAGTAAATGGTGTTGAGTATAGTGTTAATCAACTACAGTCTATAGATAACTCAACAGCACCAAACGTTGCTCAACAAACGGAGACGCCATTACCAATTCCAGATCCACCTTCAAGCGAGAGTATTAAGAAAAGAGGGATCCCGTCATCTCTAGATAGAGTTACAAGAAACGGCAATAAGAAATAACGGTTATAGTGGTACTTACGCTATTTTTCAACTCTACTCTTTATTTATAGAGGTCATAATTGTGGTATATTGTCTTGTTTTTGTATAGTAATAATATATTTTGATTTTTTATTTGTAACGGTCTTAAATTTTGGTATTATTTTGTTTGAAGCTTGTAATATCTCTTAGTACATGTAATAAAATGAATGAGCCATTATCTGTTTGCCATATAAATGCAAGATCTATCTTAGCGAATTTTCTTGCATTCAAAGATGCAGTATTAGACAAATTTGATTTAATTACAGTTTCGGAGTCGTGGCTGAAACCACATATTGTTAATAGATTAGTAAATTTACCGGGATATAAAATGTTTAGACGTGATAGATCTCCGAGAAAAGGCGGGGGTACTGTTATATATATCAAAAATAGATTCAAGTCTAAACTTATTACTAATTTGAATAACATTAATTCCGAACAGTTATGGATTTCGTTTTGTTTTAATAATAAAAATTATGTCTTGGGTTCACTCTACAGACCTAATGATTTTCCTTATCAGGATTTTGCTAATGAATTTGATTTATGTTTAAGCACATTATCGCCATTTTTTGATTATGTTATTTGCGCGGGAGACCTTAATATAAACTTTTTAGACCCAAGCAGCCTACAGTGTAGAACTCTGCAGTCACTTTTTGACACTTACAATCTTATTCAAATTGTTAATCAACCAACAAGAGGACCAAAATTACTCGACGTTATTTTGTGTTCAGAAAATTTAAAAATCAGTAATGTAAATGTTACTAAATGTCCCTTAGTATCAGACCATTCCCTTCCATCTTGTTGCATTGGATCGCTATCTATCAAAAAACCTAAGCCGTTTGAATTTACGTTCCGCGACTTTAGGAATTTTGGACCGCATCATTTTCATCAGGATTTAATAGCTTCTGATCTTCAACAAATTTATCATCTTGATGACATTGAAAGTAAAATCAAGATTTTGAATTCAACTATTTCAAATTTATTCCAAACACATGCACCACTGCGTCAAGTTAAAATAACAAGAAAAAAGTCTCCATGGTTAACTGATACATTGAGGGACATGATGAAATTGAGAGATAAAGCATTATTAAAATTCAAAAAAACAAAAAATGAGAATCATTGGAATTACTATAAATCAATTCGTAATGAAGTCAATCATGCAATTAAACACGAGAAAAAGGCATATTTTGAATTTCAACTGAAACGAAAGAAAAATATCTGGAAAGAAATGAAAAAGCATAACATCATTCGTAACAAAAAAAGTTCAACAGTTATTCCTGATCACTTACAAGATCCCGACTCAATAAATAATCATTTCATCAATGGCATTGGTGGTGACAATAACCCAGATGCTGCTATTCTAAGCCACTATCTCTCAACTAAACTACCGAATGTTGATAATTTTAAATTTAGGGAAATTGATGAGTTAAAAGTTTATGAAAAAATACTTTCAATAAATTCAAATGCAGCTGGACCGGATAATATTAATATCACTATGATTCTCTATTGTTGCCCACATATTTTATCATTTATTACTCACATATATAATTATTGTCTAAAAAATTCCGTTTTTCCTTTAATTTGGAAAGAATCTAAAGTTCTACCCATACCTAAGACGGATAATCCTGCTGATTTCAACGAACTTCGTCCCATAAGTATTCAGTGTATCTTTTCTAAAATCCTAGAAAAAGTGATGGATGAACAGATTCGTCAACACATCACTAAATTCGACCTTCTACCTGAACACCAGTCGGGGTTTCGTCCAGGATACAGCTGCACTACTGCACTCCTCAAAGTTTTGGATGACATTTATTCTTATATTGATTCCAACCATCTATGCATTTTAATCTTACTAGATTACTCAAAGGCATTCGATAAAATTAATCACCCGCTGCTTTTGTCACTATTTAACTATATGTGTTTTGATAAACAAGCGCAAAAAATGATGCAATCCTATTTAGATCATAGATCTCAAAGAGTATTTATAAATAAAAAATTATCTAGGAAAATTTACCTATGGCGAGGAGTTCCGCAAGGTTCCATCTTAGGACCCTTGCTATTTACCCTATACACCTCCCAATTTTCAAATTACTTTAATTACATGAAGGCTCACTATTATGCCGACGATACACAGTTGTACGTGGATTTTAAAGAATCAGAAGTTGTAAATGCTTGTATGAAAATTAATGAAGAATTAGAGACTATTGTAGATATTTCTAATAAATTCTGCCTAAGCATAAATCCTTCAAAATCAAAAGCTATGCTATTTGGACGTAGAATTGAGAAAAATAAAGTCAAAAGTAAAATACATTTGAAAATTAATAATGATAATTTAATTTTATCTAATTGTGAAAAAAACCTAGGTCTCGTTTTAGATGATTCCTTAACATTCTCTAATCATATCTCATCAATAATTCAGAAAGCGTTTTGCAACTTAAAACTTCTATTCTCACATAGACAATTATTTAATAAAGCAACCAAAATTATGCTCTGTGATAGTCTCGTGCTTTCACAGTTTAACTATTGTGATGTAGTATATGGACCCGCCTTAACACAACTAGATCAAAATCGACTTCAGCGAATTCAAAATATGTGTGTTCGATTTATTTGTGGTATCAGACGTCGCAATCCAACCTCTAAGCATCTTGCAGACCTTGGCTGGCTGAACATAAAAAATAGACGTATTCTTCATGGATCAGTACTATTTCATAAAATTATGTTTACCAAAATTCCTTTTTACCTATCGAAAAAAATTAAAAAGAGATCAGAAGTTCACAATATTAATGTAAGATTTAAAAATAAAATTAGTATGCCGAAACATAAAACCTCGTTATTCCGATCTAGCTTCTCATATAATATTGCAAATCTGTACAACATAATTCCCGAAGATTACAAAACGTTACCCATTTCTCGATTTAAACTTAACATTAAAGAGTCTCTATTTAATAATAGTATAACGTTGAAATTCTAATTTTAAGCAGGTAAAATTGGCCTTATTCATTTTAATATTTACAGAATTATGTTACATAACTTTTGTTATCTTAGCATGTAAGATATTGTACAAGAGGATATTTGATATTTAGTTTGCGTTTTTTGTTTTCTTAGCATGTATGATATTGTACGAAAGGATATTTAGTTTTGTGTTTTGCGGTTACGTGGAAGAGCGCTACTTAGCTGGTGCTTCTAGTACGAAAACACCATCTAAGAGCGAACGTCGCCTTTGCTTGTACTTGTATTCTCATAACAAAGCAATAAAGTCATTATTATTATTATTATTATTATTATTATTATAAGTAGGAATTTCTGGAACTACTATCGTCTTCCGAGATAGAAAGTTTATCTTCGGTCTTTGGAGACGATAACTTGGTTATTGAATTGCGCGTCAGACAGTATAATTGTGATTGTTGTTATAGTGGTAGTTAATAGGTATTCAGCATAGAAATGATGCTTTGTTGTTAGGGTAAGTACTGGTGATGGACCGAATTTATTACAATGTTTACAGTAATAATATTCGTATTATCCATACAGCAGTTGTCACTATGGTCTGGTAGAATTGCTTCCTCCATAATAGGTATTTGGCGAACTTTTATTTTGATTAGCATTGGGTTTTACAAATTCTTTGACTACGGCCACCAAGAATAATCCAACATGCTTTTGCCAAGACTAAGACGCATCATATGTGTATGTCAACCTACTTCTAAATTTGTAGGAATTAAGGACCGCATTCATTTTGGCTTAATGGGTTTATATTTTTCACAATCTTGTAGACAACTTAAAAAATAGCTAATATCTCCAGGGCACTACAAAGTGAGAAGTCCGCTACAATAGTTTCATAACTTACGCTAATCGAAAATGTATCCTTGATCTTAACGTTAGGAAAAGTGGTAAACAGTTAACAGTGAAGAATCAAACAACTCCAGCTTGCATTACAAGCACTAGCTAACACTCGCATATTAAAATAATATAAAATCATTAAAAAGTTAAATTAATTCGAAATTTGAAAATAGGTTGAGGACAAGGACATGTTCTTTCTAACTAAGTAAATAGTAGTAAATAATTTTCTGATGCAGGACACTGAAAATCCGAAATGAAGTGAATAAAAACCCACAATTTTTTTTTATTTCTGACTGAACCCTATATATATATATATATATATATATATATATACCCTAATCCCTATTATATTCATATATCTATATATATATATATATATATTTTTTTTTCTGCTTTTTCTAAATATTTATCAAACTGTCTCTCACAAATAATCAACAAGAATGAATTCTATATAAAAGATTCGTTGACACTCAAACATTTTTTAGACACTGTTGAAATACCAAACAATTACAGCATTATTTCTCCAGACGTAGTCTCAAATGAACTAATAATCCATACATTAAAACATAAATGGAGAGTATTAAAAGAACACACAACTCTCACATATGAAGAATTCATAGAAGGAATAATGCTAATCCAAAGCAATAATTTTTTTCAATAAAAAAAAGATTTTTTTGAACAACTCAATGGTTGCACTATGAGTTCACCAATCTCATCCACCCTCGCACAAATTGTAATGGAATACCTTGAAGAAAATGTGTTTAATCAAATAAATTTCAATATATTATTTTTTAAAAGATACGTTGAGGATTGCTTAGCTGCCGTTCCATCCAATCATATAAATCATATACTGACTGCTTCCAATAATTTTCATCCAAAGCTTCAATTCACAATAGAAACAGAACAAAACAATATCATAAATTTTCTGGACATGACACTTATTAAAACTAGAGAAAATAAAATTACAACAAAACATTTTATTGAAGAAATATCATCAGGTCGCTACTTGAATTACCATACCCACCATCCTAATTCCCAAACAAAAGCGTAATCTTAGGGTTAGTAGATAGAGCCATCACAATTTCATCACCTGAATATCGTCCAGAAATTTTATATCAAACAAAAACAATATTACAAAACAATCACTATCCTTCCAAACATATTGACAGAATTATTAAACAACGCACACACAAATTTTACAATAGTCAAATCCAATCAACACAAACCAATACACTAGCCCCTCTTACATATATGGCAATTCCATACACAAATCAACTATCCGAAGAAATAAACTATATATTATCTAAACATAACATAAAAGTTTGTCATAGGGCACAACATACTTATTCACCTTTGTTCTCCAAATTAAAAAGTCAAATAAACGCTTCAAAAAATCTAACGTCATATATTCTATACCATGTTTAGACTGCCCCAAAAAATATATAGGTATGACAACTCAACATCTTGAAAATAGACTTAATGGCCATAAATATACAAAAAACGCCTCCACTGCGCTTCATAAACATGAGAAAAATGAAAAACATGAACTTGACTTTAATAATACTATAATAATAAACCATGATTGTAACTACAAAAAAACTAACACTAAAAGAAATGATAAATATAAAAAAGAGAACAATGCAGTGAACGATAAACAAGATATCAAAAATCTAAGCCAGATATATTATAATTTATTATAATAATAACATCAATTTCTTGAATGTCCCTTGTATATTGTAAAGCGTTGTTTCTAAGGCAGGTACTTTCGATTTTATTGTTTTTGAAAATATTTTATTAGTTACCAGTTTTTGTCGTCTCTGTGTGTACATTTAATTTTAATCGTTCAATCGTTTTCAATTTATTGTTTACCAGTTTACCAACATCAAACTAAAATTTTTGAAAATGCTCCGAACTAAGGAGCGAAACGTTAAATAAAAATATAAATTGATACATAATTTATGGTTAAGCTAATGCCCAAAAAAATTTATTATACAAAGTTAAAGAAACAAATAATTTATATATATATATATATATATATATATATATATATATATATATATATATATATATATGTATATGTATATATATAAATTGAAGCAGTTTCATTTGGTTGTATTCAATTTAATAAGGATTAATAGTATTACTGAAATAAGTCATATGGATTTTTTCATCTTGTACTTTATTAGCCATCATTTTAACGAATATTTATAAATTGTTAAAAAAAACATGTCTAAATTAATTATAGATGCTGATAGTAAAAACAGTGAACAAAATCCTCACTATAATACTGAAGAAAATCTGACCAAGATATTGAAACAGACGATATACTCTTTGAACCATCAGAATCGAAAATATTGAAATCTGATTCAGATACAACGGAAATTAAAATTAATAATTCAGTACATGATGTAATTTCAAAAGCATCCGTTGAAATTAGAATGAAATTCAAAATAATTTAAAAGAAACGCGTTAAATTTTCATATAGTTAGTAATTAGGTTATTTTATGCAAGGGATTTCAGGAATTTTAATAAATAGTAAATAAGTTATGTTAATATTTATATGTATAAAAATCTTCATCTCTATATATGCTAATTTCTAATACTAAAATGTCATTTTCATGTTTCATATACGGCTTAAAAATTCATGGTTTATTGTAATATAAACAGCGAATCGTCGTTAATCACACAATATTTATACAATTCATACGATATAGAGAAGTTTGGATAGCAACCCGCAACGAGATAGATTATGACAGAAATCAAAAAAGTCAGTTGGATTTAAAATGTCAAAGTTGGAAGTCGTATTATAATTGATCTCGTCAATAAGAACGATACAAAAAGTTGATATTCAAAGTATAGTAGAAAGAAATTTAAACCAATTTTATAATAATAATAATAATTTGAAGATAATTGCAATATACAGGAGAGAAAAGTCATTCTGATTTAAAAACGTCAAAAAAGAGGCAAGGGATATTGTAATTTATTTCTACAAGGACGATAAAACACGTTTATATTTGATAAACATGGAAATTTAAACCAATTTTATAATCATCACAAGGAGAGTGAAGATAATTGTATATCCAGTTAAAGGATAGATATCTGGGGGAAGAAATCAAGGCATTGCGTGTGAAATTTATAAAGAGCTTTTCAATAATATTTTGGAAAGTACAACAGAAAGACATTGATAGTGATGATTAGTTTGAAGTGGATACAAACTTAGTAAATAAAAGGTACCGTTTTAAAATATTATATTAGAGATCTCTAAATCAAAATAGGCCTTTATTTAAAAAAACATTTTAATGGTTCCATAGTAATAGTAGTTTATTTTTTTGTAGTATATCTGTACACATTTTCTGTTTATAAAGTTCTATGTTTAAAAAAATTCCTGAAATCATTAGTTTATTCATTTTAATTTCACTATCCAATAATTAGAGTAAATTTGAATGGCGTAATTGAACCCCACCCTTTGATAGAGTTGTTATGCATTCTTAACGATTATTCAATCACAAATAATAAAATAATAAATAAATATTGAATCCTATACAATATATATATATATATATATATATATATATATACATAACAACAAAGAGATTCTTGGGTAATTCACGCAAAATAAGGGCTACTGAAATAGAGTGGTAACCGTGGACATGCATGTTTCTGGCTCATTTTGCCTCTTCAGCACGGCATAACCAAATAAGCATGTGAAATTTGGGAGCAAAGATGTTGATCAAAACATGGGAAAACACAAAATATAGGATTTCAGCAGGGAAACCAACCTCTTTACCTAGAAGATAGCTTAGGAATGTTTGTAGTAAATGAATTTCCAGGTAATTTCTTTCAATACCATTGTTAACCTTAGTAAATAGATTTAGCACTGTATATATTGAGACATTTTTATATTTTACCTTCATTCGTTTTGACAAAGCTACTGTGTTAGTGAAACGCGTCAACAAGTTTAAATTGAACATTAGTTCAAATAAATGAAGATTTAAACAAACTATATTGTTTTATTTCATCGTTCAGTTAAGAATGTACTTGATTATGCAATTTACCGAAAACCAACACACACTGATGTGACAATTCCATATAATTCCTATCACCCAATGTCACATAAGGTAGCGGCATACAATTCAATGATACATAGATCATTTTCAGTTCCTATGAACAAATGTAATTTTGATAGAGAGATTAATACAATTAGACAAATAGCAATATCCAACGGTTATCCATTAGACATGATAAATAAGCTTATTAGTAAAAAAGAGGAAAAAGTGGCATTACAATTAATATTTCGTAAACAAACTGAAGAAATAAAAACTTATAATACCATCACATATACAGGAAATATTTCTAATAATATTTCAAAGATAATATCTTCAGCAACGAATACAACAATTTCTTCTAAAACAGAAAGTAACGTAACATTAAAGAAATCAGGTATATATAAACTCAAATGTCCAGAATGTAATGCTGTCTATTTGGGTCAGACCCTTAAAAATTTTAAAATCCGATACAATGAACACTTACGAGCATACATATTAAAACAACCAGATAAATCTCATTACGCAAAACATTTACTTGACACCAACCATTCATTGACACCTAACACAGAACTAGAAGTACTACATATTTGTGATAAGAAACAAGAACTGGATTTCCTTGAAGAGTTGGAAATTAGAAGATACTTAAGAAACCCACAATATGAAGTCGCCAATGAACAGATAAATCTAGGGAATTCTCCACTATTAAACTGTCTTCTTAAGTGATAATTGTAAAGATCAGCAGATATAGTTTTCCTGGTTTTCTATATCATTGCACAGTTACACTGATCTTAATTGGAAAAATGATATCCAGGATATCACCATAGGGCTAATAATATCTAAGCTTCAATATTTGTAATATCACATCTTCTTCTTTTTTCTATTAACATATATTAACTTAATCACAAGGTAGGTCACTTCTTGATCTAGCCAAAAATAACTACTAATCATCAGGTAGGCATCAAATAAAATATAACTTCTGTCATTCTGACGATGATATTCAGTTATCGAAACAATTTTTTAGAATTTTCAACATTTTTCATTATATTGTGGAATTAGCTAGAAACGTTGAGTTTCATTTAAAACACTTTCATCCAATAAATTTTGTAGTTCTCTCCTGATGAAGCCATTAAACAATGGCGAAATATTGAGCAGATAAGAAAACAGTTTTATTTCTTATGACCGCAAACCTGATATCTTCACTAAAATATATATGTATATACATATATATTCAAATCAGAAACTTCCAATTATTGATTTATTTAATTGCAGTGCATCTTTATTTTCTCCCTATTTTAGAACGCGGACTTCGTATTGTCAAAAAATAAAGAGATGAAGGATAAAATGTATTTTCAAATCTTCAGGCTTACTAGAAAACATGTTTTATCAATAAGAGATTGAATTTTAATACCAAGGAGGATTCCTAGCTTGATATATTTCCATAGGGTTTTTCATTATTTGAAATATTCTAACATTGAGTTAAAATGAAATATCTGTACTGCTACAGAGTTGAAGACATACCTATAAAATAAGCAATAAAGATTAAAGTAGGTCTTTAAATTTATTGCTGGACCTTGAAATTGTTACAAGGTAGTTACTTCTTGGAACAATGTTCCCTACTGAATCTTTATACCTAGGAAATGTGATTGTAGCAGTTTTAGTTTTTTATTTTTTAGTGCTTTTGGTGTAGAATAAATCGAAATTGTTTGAAGTTAAGGTTATACATTACCTCTTATTTTTATACTTTCTCTTTATATTCACAAGCTATTTTCAATTGAATTGTAAATGTGTATATATTCAATAAAGAAAACTATTAATACGTTTCACTCCAACCAAAGTGGAATGTGAGCTTTGTACAGTATTAAAATTTAGTATAAGTGCTTTGAATATTTATGTATCATTTTTAAATATTTGTGGAAACCACCGAAAAGAAAGATGTTGTATTTGTTAAGCCCTTAGAGTAAGATCTTCCCAAACGTCCCCCACATTGTAATGAGGAACGGAAGAAATTGGCGGATAAAGAATAATGTAATGTTTTTCTTATTTATTAAAAGTTTTTATTACGGGTGGGATAAATTTCAAACACTCGGTATGGCTACTTACTAATTTATTTAAAACACTAAACTTATCACTAACACTTAATTTATATATACTCAGTATATTCACTTAAACTAATTTATATGAATACTTAACTAATTTATATTTACTGTTCGCTATTTCGGTGTATTTATTTCACGAGATCACTTTTATCAACTAACTCTTCCGCTGATCGGTCCTTATTTATATTAGAGCCATTTTTACTAGTAAATTCTGGGCTGCGGCTTACACACGCAAATAATTTTTCTCGCCATTTCTAGATAAGTCTGTTTACATAAGATAGTCGTGAAATAGTAAACAGTTTTTTATAACTGCGTATCCGCCAAAATTTTAACTTCTATACCTGGCTTAGACAGAGTCGGTTTTAGGGACTATACCAGTGTGCTGTTTCGTAACAATAAGTTTCATGTCCTGCAGAATTTCCGAACACTTATTTCCTTTGCCCGAGCAGTTATGGCCTTCAAAAATAATGTTTCACAGATATTATTGGATTAAGTGCTTTGAATAGTGGTTTAATCGTATACGAAAATGTTTAGGTCTAAAGGCGAATATTTTGATAGGCAATAAAACTATTCGTATAATACCAGTTAACATCAAGTATCAATTAAATACTATTACTCATTGACCCCAAAACTAATCTCCAAAATAAATTTATTAATTTTATATTAATTTCAAGGATAATAAATTCCTGAATATTCGCAATTTACAAATATATAAATCAAAAATTGCTTATTCAATTAACCATCTGGAAGAAAATCTTTCTGAAACATAAACGATTCTTTCATATTTATTTTTGCATGGCAGCTTATGTGTTGCCTTAAGTAATAAACTATTATGATATCTAAAAGTTTATTATAAAATATGTTTTTTTATTATATTATACTGACGTGAATATTAAGCTATCGATGAACTAATTCCAAGTAAAATACTTAATTATTTAATAATCTGAATGCATACATAAAAATTTAATACCTATATTAATTTGAAAATTTTCTGGTACCGATTGTCGTCTAAAGGAAATTATGAACGAGTGTAATTATGATTGTTGACTATCTAACAATAGTGGATACAACTTATGAATGAAATTATACAGGGTGATTCATTACTAATTGGAAATACTTTAATAGTAGAATCCAGACTTCAAATTATGAAGGTTTAACCTAGAACACCTACAGTAGAAACGATGAGTATTTTCCATCACGTGACTGATATGACATCAACCATATGCATCTTAATCAAAATAATACGACAAAGGCTTGTATTGAGTTTCGCTCTTTTTCTGTTATTAGAAGAAGACAGTACCAACATAGTATGTGTTGAATAATATCGTCAACTAAGTCACGTGATGGAAAAGCTTCACCGTTTCTACTGTAAATAAAATGTAGCTGCTTACTGAGTTACAGGATGTTTTTCTTATACTAATCTTACATTACAGCTTTTTTTCAGCAACTTTATTGCAGGCGATATAAATTGCATGCAAAATTGAAAACCAGTCTTCTCACATTTGAGCTTACGAGGGCGGTTTGACGGAAGAGTGACTTTTCAGAAATTGGCTACACTTTCGCTACGGTGATAATATTTTCAGTTTCCGCCATGTTTCTGATGTCATCTGTCAAAATGGTACATAAATCCTGTTGTAATTCAAATCCTCTTTTTAATTATGCAAGCACGCCACTTACTTTAAAGTCCTCCAGAACCTTCGCCGGGTAGGGACGGTTGTATTGTGATTGAGGGTGTGATTTTGGGATTGTGAAGAATGAGGTTGTGGTGATTTTTTACTGGGAGTGGAGGAGGTGGAACAGGACTGAATATTAATAGCTTCCAATTCGGCCTCTACTGCTTCAGGGTCTGTGCAGATGAGATTGGCAACAAGACGTTGCGCCGTTTTGTATCGGGCGTGTAAAAGTTAGAGGAAGTCGATGGCTCTATGGGTAACCTCATTAATTGGATTAGCTCGATTAATTAGGCTCAATGGTTGGGTTAGTTTTTGAACTTTGGGTATTTTTTGGGAGCCTTTGGGTGGTACGGATGGGAAATCCTGTTCAGGAGTAGTTGATCTGGGATTATTTTGCGTATTACATGTCCTTTTGGACATTGCGGAAAGGTATTTGCTGTGGTATTTTATTAGTAAAGGGACAAACCTAATAGTGCATTGAAAAGTTCCATTTGGGGTTGCATATGACAGATGACCCAATTGTATTTTTAGGCTTATTTCAGAATGAAATAGTGCTATTGTAGAGAGTAGCATGACGCGACTTCGAAAAAATTTCAATACAGTTTTTCGTTTTGGTGTTCCTAGCTGCATTGAAAATTATCCGAAGTCGCGTCATGCTACTCTCTACAATAGCCCTATTTCATTCTGAAATAAGCCTAAAAAAATCCCAATGGCAAAGGACCAATTGGACAGGCTTATTTCAGTAACATGTTTGAATAAAACCCAAAATAAAAAATTAGATACAAAAGTAATAGAATGTTTTGAGATGTACAAAAAAACAAAGTAACATTCTGGCATCAAATCAAAAACAAAAAAATTCTGGTAAATTTGTGAATTTTCTTAAATAAATGTTTTAATGTGTACGATTTAGAGAAAAATGTTGAATACAAAAGTTGTAGAACGTGTTAAGGTCTATGAAAAATTTCAGTAACTTTTTTGCGTCAAATGAAAAACAAAGAAAATACGATTTTTTTCCCAACTTTGACAGGCCGCCATTTTGTTTTTACTGGGCCGATTTGGCTTATTAACGAACTCGTCCAAGATTTTGGCCTAACCGATTTTTGTAGCGAGTTTGGTTTCGATCCGTCAAAAAATACGCCCTCTATCGTGCTTACAAATTCCGTTATAACACATACATATATATATATATATATATATACATATATATATATATACATATATATATATATATACATATATATATATATGTATATATATATATATATATATATATATATATATATATAACCAAAAACCAAAAGTTGGCAGTTAGTCACGGCTGACTAGTTAAAAAATAAATCTTCAAAGAGTGGTCTTTGTTAAAAAACCCTCAAACTCGTGGGGATAGCAGCCAAAAAAAACTTTACAGGTTAGAGATAAAGTGAATCAATTGGTACATTACCTAAGCTTTCGAAGAGCATTGTCTTCATTTTCAAAGGCTATAATAAACCAGAAAGAAAAAACCGGTTAATTTAATAAAGAAAATAATTTTTGAAATCATTACGACTTACTTGTAGTGTTGATTTAAAATTAAACTCACATTTCACAAATTGCAGGAAAACCTTCATCCACTAAAGACAAAAATGTCGACTAAATCTAATTTCTCTACTACATATAGTAATGAGAGCCAGGATTTTTTTTCCTGTTTTTTTAAAACCGAAAGACGTACAACAAGAAAAGAACTGATTTTGTTGAATATATATTTCAACGTGAAATCGACTGCTGTCGAAAGGTAGAGTTAAGGGGGGCAATTGAAAGGTTGAAGTAAACACATTTAATAAAAATCTAAATTTCTCAGCAATACTGTTATGGTTTTTTGGTTGCTTTGGTGGAAACTTCAAAGAAAAAACAAAAATAGATCAATGTCCACACCTACGATCACGTCAAGATTGAAAAATTACACTTTTAAATTTAACCATACTATTGTCTGACAGCTGCCACCTGTCTTTTGCCAAATGTAGAGAAATGGGATGACGAAATAAGTCAACAGTCAGTGAACACTCAAACCTCTTACATTCGGTATTCCCAAACTGTCAACCCATTCCAGCATTACTATTATTAGATAAAAAAGCCAAACAAAACCCACCCGCAAATACTAACGATCTTCACTTTCGTCTGATGTTAATTCTCATGAAAATCAATATTAATAATTTGAAATTCTCATAACAATAATGATGTCAGTTAGGAAAAGTGATGTAAGATCTGTAACTTCTAACACATGGAAAGGACCTAACCTCTCACGTTAAGGCCCGACTGTTTGGAAATCATTTGCATTCACAACTGAGCTGTGATAGCCATTATGTATAAAAAAAATTGTTTTTAAATGAAATATTAAATAATGTTTGTATTGTCAACACTCGACTGACCTGTCACCTCAGCCAACCATTAACTCAAAACACTAATTTGGGAATCAATCTCCTCGCTACCGGAGTGGACATTATTAAAGTGCAACAAATATGTATAAATCTTACTAAGTGACTCAATGTTATTAATATGATACATTTCTTAAAATTTTCTCTTGTTATAGTTTCTTTCTACATCAAGAATCTTTACTTTATCAAAATCTGTATGGTGGAACTCATCTATAACATGTTCTGATAATGCACATTTCCGCTTTTTTAACCTAGCATCACTTTTATGTTGAGCACAACGTGATTTCAAATTCTGAGATATTCCTACATACTTTTTGTTACAATATTTACTTTTATGTTGAGCACAACGTGATTTCGAATTCTGAGATATTCCTACATTCCTCATTTTTAATCGTTTTCTATCTTCGTTATCGAAAAATTCCGAAAATTTCCTAACCAATGTTTGCGATTTTTGTAATATTGTTGAATTAGGATTGTTATTAATTTCTTGATAGTAAGTATCATTGTTTAACAGTGTACTCGCAAGTTCAAACTCGTGGGGATAGGAGCCAAAAAAACTTTACAGGTTAGAGATAAAGTGAATCAATTAGTACATTACCTAAGCTTTCGAAGAGCATTGTCTTCATTTTCAAAGGCTATAATAAACCAGGAAGAAAAAAACGGGTTAATTTAATAAAGAAAATAATTTTTGAAATCATTACGACTTCTTTGTAGTGTTGATTTAAAATTAAACTCACATTTCACAAATTGCAGGAAAACCTTCATCCACTAAAGACAAAAATGTCGACTAAATCTAATTTCTCTACTACATATAGTAATGAGAGCCAGGATTTTTTTTCCTGTTTTTTAAAACCAAAAGACGTACAACAAGAAACGAACTGATTTTGTTGAATATACATTTCAACGTGAAATCGACTGCTGTCGAAAGGTAGAGTTACGGGGGGCAATTGAAAGGTTGAAGTAAAAACATTTAATGAAAATCTAAATTTCTCTGCAATACTATTATGTTTTTTTGGTTGCTTTGGTGGAAACTTCAAAGAAAAAATAAAAATAGATCAATGTCCACACCTACGATCACGACAAGATTGAAAAATTACACTTTTAAATTTAACCATACTATTGTCTGACAGCTGCCACCTGTCTTTTGCCAAATGTAAAAAATTGGGATGACAAAATGAGTAAACAGTCAGTGAACACTCAAACCTCTCACATTCGGTATTCTCAAACTGTCAACCCATTCCAGCATTACTATTATTAGATAAAAAAGCCAAACAAAACCCACCCGCAAATACTAACGATCTCCACTTTCGTCTGATGTTAATTTCCATGAAAATCAATATTAATAATTTAAAATTTTCATAACAATAATAATGTCAGTTAGGGAAAGTGATGTAAGATCTGTAACTTCTAACACATGGAAAGGACCTAACCTCTCACGTTAAGGCCCGACTGTTTGGAAATCATTTGCATTCGCAACTGAGCTGTGATAGCCATAATGTATAAAAAAAATTTGTTCTTAAATGAAATATTAAATAATGTTTGTATTGTCAACACTCGACTGACCTGTCACCTCAGCCAACCATTAACTCAAAACACTAATTTGGGAATCAACCTCCTCGCTACCGGAGTGGACATTATTAAAGTGCAACAAATATGTATAAATCTTACTAAGTGACTTAATGTCAGACTTTCTATTCATTGGTTCCTCAATGTTATTAATATGATACATTTCTAAAAACTTTCTTTGGTCTCTTTCTACATCAAGAATCTTTACTTTATCAAAATCTATATGGTGGAACTTATCTATAACATGTTCTGATAATGCACATTTCCGCTTTTTTAACCTAGCATCGCTTTTATGTTGAGCACAATGTGATTTCAAATTCTAAGATGTCATTCCTACATACTTTTTGTTACAATTTTTACAAGGGATGCTATAGATTACGTTAGTTTTCATCATGGAATCCTCCGGTTGTTTTAACTTAGTAAAAAGAGACTGTAGAGGTTTGGCTGTTCTTTGAGCAGTTTTAACATTGGTCCCCTTGAATTCTTTGATGATTTTTTCTGACAGATCTTAAATATGAGGAAATGATCCAAAAGTAACCTGTTCATTTTCATTACTATTAATATGACCGACCGTATGCTCGCCGGGAGTGTTGTAAATCAACCTCTTGAGAAATTTGATAGGATAACTATTTTTTTGAAGCGTATCAATCAATATTTTAAGGTTTTTATTAAGTAATGTTGGATGTGATATTTTTTTTAATTCTGTTCTTCATCCCTAACACTAAATTAACCTTCATTTTGTAGGGGTGATTGGACTTAAAGTTGAGGTATCTACCTGAACTGGTAGGTTTCACGTACCAGTCAAGTATCACCCTGCCTGCATTGGTCCTTATTAACTTTGTGTCCAAAAATGGTACACATCTGTTAATTTCATTTTCAACTGTCAATTGGATGTATTGATTGTAACCATTAAAAATGTTAAGAATGGTTTCGACACCATCTTCAGGAACAGCTGTGATGATATCATCTACATATTTTCTTATAAAAGGAATATCAAAAGGTAAATTCCCAACACACTCAGCGATCAAATCGTCCATGACATATTGCGCAAAAATGGGTGATACAGAACTACCCATTGGTGTACCAAAAACTTGTTTATAATATTCATCATTAAAAACAAAAACAGAAGTGTTATACACAAAGTCTACTAATTCCAAAAATTGGTCAATATTTAATCTACAAGAATCCTGAATGGAGTTCCAATGTTTGGTAATAATATTTTTTACTAAATTGATCGGTATATTAGAGAAAAGTGACACAACATCTAAACTAATGATTACATAATTGGTAGGTAACTGATAATTTTGAATAAACGTTGCAAATTCAAGAGAGTCTCTGACAAAAAACCTATTATTACTATTATAAGATATTGTAAGTTTATCTGTTATGAATTGTGCAATTTTCTCATTAGGTGATTCTATAGATGAGATAATTGGGCGTAAACTTTGTAAATACACTTATGTGAGGTATATAACATGATTTCTACCCTTTGAGAGAGAGAATTTTGAACGTTACCATTACATTATAACAATCTATTTCTCACACAATAAAAGTCAAAACATTCTGATTTGTTTTCAAAATTAATAATTAGATATTGAAAGAAATTTTCTGATAACATTGTGTAATTATTTAATATTTGTCAAGGTAGAAAGTAAAAATAATAACATTAAGTTTATAAAGTATGACATTTGTGAAATGATTTGTCATTCCGAATAGATCTAATTGAAATAAAAAGAGCTGTCATTTCTAAATATTTTGGAATATAATTTAAAGGAAGTAATATATAAGATTTAATCATTTAAAGACTCTAAACAGAATGTCCTAGAAGTATAGATGAGCAATTTATAACTTGAAATTAAATTTATCAACAAGAATTTTTATAGCCAATTTTGATTGGTGGAGTAGATTTGAAATATTTTGATTAGCGTATTGAAAACTAAAAAAAATTGAATAGAAAAATTTGTTGATAAAGGACATTATTGACTAAGTAGAATATCTTTTTGGTAGAAGTGAATGGGTGAGAAGCAAAATTTTTAGAAAAATTATTCAAAACTATTCAAAAAGCAGCACATTGGAGTAGTAATTATAAAAGAAATGCATTATTCTTAAATGTAACTCAGCAAATTTATAAGTCAAGTAAATGAATCTAGATTTGACAAATAATTGATAAAAATTATAGTGTACTGACCGTAAAATTTCATCTATATAACCAAGTAAAATATTGTATCGTGGGAATGGTGTCTCCACGATACATTTCAGAAAGGACTGGACTATGGAATTCCATTTAAAATGTATTGATGTGGATGAAATGTAATATCAACTTTAGCTATTATCCAAGCACGACAGGCTGTTTGGCTTCCCAGGAGGTAATCTAAAAACAATCAATGAGGTGTATTAAAATGGAAGAGTGAACAGGTATTTAAAACTATTTCATTCATATAAAAAAGGTTAAATAAACTTACTTGTGTTGTGCAAATATTTAAACTTTGATATTTCATGTACTCTGGCCATAATTATTTTCGCCATTTTTATTTCATAGACAATTTGTAACAAGATTCGTTTTTAAATGTGTATATAATGTTGCCTATTTTGTAATCACATATAATAATAATTCATTTGAGTGTATGTTTTGTTGAATTAATGATCATCATAGATAGTTTGTTTTCATGAGTTTTTTGTAAATGAATAATGTATTTGTTTTCAAAATATTAAATAACGTTTTTCACTTGAAAAACTTGAAATTATATTGTTGAGAAGTTTCAATTTTTTTTGATGATTGCTCCATCTATATTCAACAGTTGGCAGTATTGACCAAACGTTCCTGAATTGTAGAGGGGTTTGAAGTTGAGCATACAGGACCGTCTCTAGGATTTATTAAGAAATTAAAGCAAGTATTTTTTGATTAAGAAAGTTTTCTTTATTTGAATGCAAGGATTTTATTTTTTTGGCGCTCATAATTGAAATTAAAATAGTTTTGTTTTAACATATGAACCCTACTTTGAGATCATAGAGTTTTTCATGCAAGATATAATTAATTTATGACCTATTTTAATATTTTCTAATATACCGGGCAAACTAAAACTAATAATTTATATTGACTAAACTACTTTACAATAATAAAGGTATCACAGGAGTACCAGTCCAGTATAATATATATATATATATATATATATATATATATATATATATATATATATATATATATATATATTGTATTGGATTCAATAATTATTTATTATTTATTATTTATTATTTGACACTGAAAAATCATTAAACATGTATACCAACTCTATCAAAGGGTAGGGTTCAAGTGCGCCATTCAAATTTACTCTAATTATTGGTTTGTGAAATTAAAATGAACAAAATTATGATTTCAGGAATTTTTTTTAAAACATAGAAATTTACAAACAGAAAATGTGTACAGATATACTACAAAAAAAATAAAACTACTATTACTATTGAACAATTAAAATGTTTTTTAAATAAAGGCCTTTTTTAATTTAGAGATCTCTAATATAATATTTTAAAATGGTACCTTTTATTTACTAGGTTTGTATCCACTTCAAACTAATCTTCATTTGGACATTTGATAAGCTGAGGACAAAGTTCTGAACAGTTTATTTCTTCTTCGCCTTTTGGACAATTAATGATTCCGTCACATTTGTCTTTATACGGGTCGAAATATCTATCTATAGAAATATTACTGCAAGGGGTAGTTGATGAATTACAAATAGCACACCTCGTGAAATCAGAATGGTCTGTACAAACGAAATCTGCTGTTCTACAAATATTTGTGGAATTGTAACAACCAGATCAATCCAAACACATAAAAACACTGGGTTATTATTTTATCTCCATTTCCATATATTCGTTTTTCATTTCTGTAACTTCTATTTTCATTTCCATAATTCATATCAACATGTCTATCATTTCTTCTATTATCAATCCATGTTTATATATTTTTTATTTAAATATATTTTTAAATATTACTTGTTAATCATAAACCTTTTATTTACACATCGTTTTTATATCCCTTCCTTACCATGTACAATTCCTTTTCGTTTCTAGATTTCGTTCCTATAATCCTGTCATATAATTCAATTTTATTTTCTTTTCCTAAACTTCGTCTTATTCTCTTCTCTTATTGTTTGACTCTCTATCGGTTTCCTAAAATCGATTAAATTTTCCACTATATCCTTTTTAAAATCATTGTGCCATATTCGTTTCCTAGATTTCTTTAAATTTTCCACTATGTTCTTTTTAAATTCATTGCCCCATATCTCATTATCTTCATCATATATTCCTGTTTCTGTACTTTCTTCCCAGAAATGCATTACAATTTGCATCTCAAATTCTTCCGTATCATTGAACTGATTTTTTATTATTTTCTTCTCCTCCCTAATCTCAATTCCTATTACTTCATTTCCAATTATATTAATAAAAATTCTAGGATCAATTATTTTCATATTTCTATCAAATTTCACTCTTATTTCGATACTTTCTGTATAAATTAACCGTCCGGCATTTTGTTTTGTGGTTTGTTCTATTTCTTCCATAGTATCCTTCAGTTTCCTATTCATCTCCTCCAGTTCCTTATTAAACTGTTTACCCATTGTTTCATTTCGTTTAACGCATGTACCTGTTTTTTCTTCTACTAGATCTTCTAAGTCATTGAATTTTTTTTTTATTTTTTCTTGGTAGCTTTGCATTACTTCCTCAGAAAACCTCTCAATTTCTTTTCCAACATCCACCTTGAAATTGTTCAAATCTACCGCACACATTTGTCCTTGTACTTTTACCTGTTCAAACTCTCTACAAATCTCAACTGTTTGTTTCTCTACTTCCTTCCTGACTTCTCCTGGTAAATTCTCTGCTATTTGTCTCTTCACATGACTTAATTTTTTTTTTACATTTTTCTCTATTTCTGACTTAATTTGAACACCACTCTCTTGTATTTCAACTCTCATAATTTTAGCCTGCTCCTCAATGTCCACTCGAAAACTTTCCACTTCTTGTCTCATTTTATTGTGATCTTCTCTTATCTTTTTTATCTCTCAAATTCTCAACATGTTTTTTATTGATATCCTCTCGAATATTCTGCATTTCTTCTCTATTTTTCTGTATGTCTTCTCTAATTTCTTCTCTATTTTCTTCAAATTTCTTATAAATGTCTCCCCTCATATTGTTTATATCTTCATTCATTTTAATTAGAAATTCCATCAATTGATCATCTCTACTTGTTCGGAATTGTTTCTCTTGTCTTTTATCCTCCTCTACTTTTTTTTTACATATTCCTCATTACCTATAAGAATCTGTTCCTTTTCATCTCCTATCAAGTCTCCCTCTGAAATTCTTCCCTGTTCCATGTATTGCCCTGTAAAGTTCCCTGATCCTAATCTCAATTCATGCTCTTCTCGTACTGTTACGTCTCCTTCTGTCTCCTTCACATTCTCAACAGTTTCTTTCTCACTACTGCTCTCTCCTATCTCCTTCCCATCTCTCAAAATCATGCGTCTCGACATCCTATTGTTTATACCAATATACAGAAAATCAAGAATATTGAAACAAATATTTTAAATGATTTCTAATCAATTTGAAATTCCTCAAAATACTTTATCAGCAATTTTCAAAGCCCACACGTTGGTCGCCAATTTGTATTGGTTTCAATATTTATTTATTATTTATTATTTATTATTTGACACTGAAAAATCATTAAACATGTATACCAACTCTATCAAAGGGTAGGGTTCAAGTGCGCCATTCAAATTTACTCTAATTATTGGTTTGTGAAATTAAAATGAACAAAATTATGATTTCAGGAATTTTTTTTAAAACATAGAAATTTACAAACAGAAAATGTGTACAGATATACAACAAAAAAAATAAAACTACTATTACTATTGAACAATTAAAATGTTTTTTAAATAAAGGCCTTTTTTAATTTAGAGATCTCTAATATAATATTTTAAAATGGTACCTTTTATTTACTAGGTTTGTATCCACTTCAAACTAATCTTCATTTGGACATTTGATAAGCTGAGGACAAAGTTCTGAACAGTTTATTTCTTCTTCGCCTTTTGGACAATTAATGATTCCGTCACATTTGTCTTTATACGGGTCGAAACATCTATCTATAGAAATATTACTGCAAGGGGTAGTTGATGAATTACAAATAGCACACCCCGTGAAATCAGAATGGTCTGTACAAACGAAATCTGCTGTTTTACAAATATTTGTGGAATTGTAACAACCAGATCAATCCAAACACATAAAAACACTGGGTTATTATATTTTAAAGTTACGGAGGTTACAGGTTTGGGTAGTATGTCGTTACTGCACACGTTCAATTGAATATTGTCGAAGTTTCTAATCGACAAGCACGTGGAATTTCTTGAGAAGTTCAATTTTAATATTCTTAATGTAGTTATTGTATTTTCTGGTGAAGGTATTACCCAATTACATAAACTATTACTGTTTAAGTCAGATGATATATACTGTATGCTTCCTTGTAATTCGAACGAGGTTGTTTCTCCACAATAATCCGAAAAGTTTGCGTAAATTAGCACGTTCTTCTTGACGAGATCAATTATAATACCACTTTTCACTTTGACATTTTAAAAACCAACTGACTTTTCTGATTTTCTATCATAATCTATCACGTTGCGGGTTGCTATCGAAACTTCTCTATATCGTATGAATTGTATAGATATTGTGTGATTAACGACGATTCACTGTTTATATTACCATGAAATTTTAAGCCGTATATGAAACATGAAAATGACATTTTTGTATTAGAAATTAGCATATAGAGATAAAGATTTTTATACATATAAATATTAACATAACTTATTTACTATTTATTAAAATTCCTGAAATCCCTTGCATAAAATAACCTAATTACTAACTATATGAAAATTTAACGCGTTTCTTTTAAATTATTTTGAATTTCATTCTAATTTCAACGGATGCTTTTGAAATTACATCATGTACTGCATCATTAATTTTAATTTTTATTGTATCTGAATCAGATTTCAATATTTTCGATTCTGATGGTTCAAAGAGTATATCGTCTGTTTCAATATCTTTGGTCAGATTTTCTTCAGTATTATAGTGAGGATTTTGTTCACTGTTTTTACTATCAGCATCTATAATTAATTTAGACATGTTTTTTTTTACAATTTATAAATATTCGTTAAAATGATGGCTAATAAAGTACAAGATTGAAAAAATCAATCTGACTTATTTCAGTAATACTGTTAATCCTTATTAAATTGAATAGAACCAAATGAAAGTGCTTCAATATATATATATATATATATATATATATATATATATATATATATAGTTATTTTATATTCTTGGGATTGAGGACCATTTTTAAAGACATTTAACTAGTAGTTAATACATTTTTATTTTACGTTTCGGTCTTCCATGACCTTCATCAGAAATAAAATTTTTTGTTAAAACTTCGACAGAACGTTCATTTGATTATTTAATATATTTTATAGATGTTTTAGGATGCATCACATAATAGAATACAACTCACACCACAAAACAAAACGAACATTTTAAAAATATGACATTCATTGATTAAAATTTGTATTGGAATATACGAGAACAAATACTCGTATATTCCAATACAAATTTTAATCAATGAATGTCATATTTTTAAAATGTTCGTTTTGTTTTGTGGTGTGAGTTGGATTCTATTATGTGATGCATCCTAAAACATCTATAAAATATATTAAATAATCAAATGAACGTTCTGTCGAAGTTTTAACAAAAAATTTTATTTCTGATGAAGGTCATGGAAGACCGAAACGTAAAATAAAAATGTATTAACTACTAGTTAAATGTCTTTAAAAATGGTCCTCAATCCCAAGAATATAAAATAACAATATATAAGTAAATAAAAAAGACCAAGAACCAAAAAAAAAGAAAAACAATATATATATATATATATATATATATATATATATATATATATATATATATATATTTATATATATAACCTTTGGAACGGAGGGTGATTTTGGCATCTAGGAACACCAAAACCAAAAACTGCATTGAAATTTTTCCGAAGTCGCGTCATGCTACTCTCTACAATAGCCCTATTTCAGTCTGAAATAAGCCTACAAAATTACTAATCAGGCAAAAACAGGGACGGCAAAGCAAACTTTCTTAATAACCTGCCTTGTGTTTTTCAAATTTTGAGAAACAATGTTTTTGAAAATGAAGGCGACGTATCCTCCATTGTTTCCTCGTCGTCAAATTGGATGATTTATTGCCACTGCGTTCCAGCCATATTAATTTTATATCTTCCTGGGTTGGAAGAACAAAACTGTATAAAGAAATAGTTACCTTACTAATACAACATTTTTTAGTTTAGCTAATGTAAGACAACCATGATCTCTAAAGTTGTCGATTAAATGAGTAAAAATTCTGTACTTATAAAGAAAATGGTTGGTAATTCAGTAAGAGAAAAAGCTCACATTTTTTTTAATAAAACTTACCGAGCTTATTACACTCCATGACCATACACTTCTACAATGTCTTTTGAATTAATGACAATCAAATAATAATAAAACAACGCAGCAACAAATAAAAGCAATTGAAAAACACACTAAAATACGGAAACCAAATAATAACCTCAACAGTTGGAACTAAGAAACGACCACTGATAGATAACCCGAAACTATCACAAACAGGATAAGCGAAAATGACTGGACGAGCATCACAAAATACGGGTCAGTTTTCTGCGACGAGCAATATGAAATCGCGCATACGCAGTTATAAAAATCAATAACATTTTATTAGTAACGACGTTACAGCGTTCATCAATGTTTTGGAATTTTTTGAAATCTACCCAATTTAGTTACTCCACAGGCTCTATAGATGGCACGGTCTGCAGTGTCCCTAGCCTGCTTGGGCCTTTCTACATGTGCAGTATTCTAGGGAATGTACACTCAGATTTGAAATTATTTTGAAAATCAAGAGTTTCAAAGTTTTGTGATGGAGTCTCAAATCAATAATTAATTAATAACAATATTGCATTATCAAAAGTTAAAAAGATTGTCAAAAAAAATTGAAAAATGATTAAACATGATGGCAAATCATTTATATTTATGTATAGTTATGAATACTATGAATACTTTGAATAGTATTCGTTTCGCAGTGCCGTAAAACCTTAACTAATGAATAAAATTAAAAAAAATTATATTGAAAATTATTCTTGCTCAAAATTCACTTTTATTTTTGGATCTTTGACTAAAATTTTCTTAACAAAAGTGGCAGGCAATCTTATATTCAACAAAAACTGTTAACTACTTTTTTTTCGTTAGACCTATAGTTTGTCAGATAAACCATAAAAGCCATTTGAACCCCTTTTTCCAAGATTGCGGCCGTGGGACAAGGGTTGCAACCACACAAACTTGGATTTACCTTTAAACTGACCCCCACTGGATATCTTAAAAATAAAATTGCGTCGTATGACAAATGCACCCCAAGCCCAAAAAAATTTAGCATTTCAATGGATTATAAAGCCGGACAGCGGACTCACTGCCGGAGGGAGAGGATTCCTTACTCTTGCTTTCAGGTTCGTTTATGTTTACCAAGGTGGCTAAGTATCTTTTCCGGTTGCTGGTCCGTGGATCGGGTATTGCGGTGTATATAGATCGTTGGGACTACTACTACAAAAGAAACAATTTGCTCTATTGTTCTGAAAATGATGACATAGCGTTGTGACTTTAGGTGTGGATAAACTGTTTGCTCGTTCGATTCTCCGTGGGTAGGTAATTACCGCTGCCTGCGTCCACTTGTGCCGGCGGCCACTGTCTGGGATTTGGTTTGATGTATAGTGACCAAAACACCGCGAGCGGAGACTTCTGGAGGACAACGTTTTCCTCAGGCACTGGACTGGAGCTGCTACGGATGAGGTGTTTGCTAAAAAAATAATGTTATAATTATGTGAGTGATTCTAGAAAACGCGCAGTCATATCTGTAAAAAATGAGTATTTCAAACCTTAGGTGAAGATATAAATTTAACTTGTTTGTTTGGAATAAATTACATATTGAAGTAACGTGTATTGCGTAATGTAGCATTAATATAAACTATGATTGTTTCGGTAATAAATAAAATGTGAAGATTATTTATGCAAATTTATAGGTGGGAAATAATATTCGACGTGATTGAGGTAGAACAGGAATAACATATGAGTTAATTAACATTTGATTGAATTTATATAGTTCAATTTGCCAGGGTATGTCGTTGAAGCATGATGGATGTTGATGAATTAGTTAAGGGGAGATAAATATGAGAAAGCGACAAGAATTTATCGAATGTATGTCTTTGTTAAGCAAATGTTTAGTTTATTTCAAGGTAAAATTTCCATGTGACAAAATCGAAATAAGAAATTCAGTTACTCATATCAGTTTCGAAATAAAGAAATTCTAATATCTTGATTGGTGTTTTTAAAAAAATAACGTAAACACATATTCTAAATGTTTGATTTTAAATAATTTTATTTGAAGAAAAAATCGTCAATATTGATAACCTACTGAAAGTTTGTTAAGTGAACAAGTCAACGTGGTTTCAAAGTCACTTTTAGCGCCTTTAACTACTTATTTGAGGTTATGTACAGAAGACACACATTTTTTAGAGTTTTTTCTTTAGTTTCCCACGTTTGCTCTTTTATTTTAGCCGTAGTTCCATTATAGTTTCTTTTCTTCAAGTTTCGCTAATTTGAAATATGATATTTATGTCCCATTAACGCAATCACCATTTGCATGAAAATTTTTGGAGCAGACACCTTTCTACTGGGTATTTACTCTTTATAATTTTTATTAAGACAAACTTTTAAACAAGATCCAAGCTATTGAATTAAAGAATAGACGAACCAAGTCATACAGAAATCCATGGAAAACGCGATCAATCGTTATGTTTGGGAGAAAGTAATTTTATATTACTTTGGAAACGCTGCACTATAGCCTGCACATCGATATTATCTCGCTCGCTGGGTTTTAAATTTTTAGTTGGTAAACTGAATAGGTAACACGATCGGCACATAATGAATGAGAGCATTTTTTGCACGGAATAGAATATATTACATTTCAAATGTAATATATTCTATTCCATGCAAAAATTGTGATAAAAAATATGTTGGTCACACTGGTCAGAAATTAAAGAACCATAAGAGCGATTGTAAGTTACATCCTGAAAGATGTGTTTTATCTGAACATGTGATTGATAATGATCACTTTATGGATTTTGAATCTGTTAATATTTTGGACATACAACCAAATACCAAAAAAAGACTTTTCTTAGAAATGGCTCATATATTTCAAGAAACTAATACTATCAACAAAAAAAGTGACCATAATAATTTCAAATTCTTATACATAATTGAAACTATATAAATAAAATTTGATGATTTTTAGAAATAATTTTATTTTAGATAAATGATTTTAGTTTTTTCAATACTTTTAAATAAAATGTAATTATGAAGAAATTATTAAGATGACATCTATAATAATTTGAGGTTGAATTTTATATAATAAAAGAAGAATATTCTAATAACTATTAACCTATATTACAAATATAACCTATTTTCTTCTTTTGTTCTCAAAAACATTTTAGCATATAAAGAAAATGTTTACATTCATGAATCTGTCAAAATGTCAAAATGATTTATGATTGAAAAATATTTACCAATTTATAACAATCTCAATTTACTTATCCTTGATAATGGAAATAAACGTTTCCGAAAGCTTGGAAGAAAAACAGTAACAAGAGTTTTCTTTAATAAACTTGCCGTTACCCCAATATTCGTGGTTTTATACCTAATTAGTCGGCAAAGACTATCTCCTATATATATATATATATATATATATATATATATATATATATATATATATATATATATATGTATGGAAATTTGTTGGAATAAGGTCATTGAACAAACTCTGGAGGTTTCTTTTAATACATTTTTTTATTGATTACGTACGTTTCGACATAATACTGTCATTATCAAATCACCTACAATGTAATTAAAATATATGTTTACAACACAAACTACACTATAATTAAAAAGTAGAAACAGTAAAATTCTTGCTCGTAAAATATTCAAATTTGTTTAATTTACAATGAAATAAATTACCTGTTTGTTGGGACATCACATGGTTATTCTCAAATTTTTGGAATTGCAATGGGATCTCCTCTTGCAGCAACTATAGCTAACCTTATCATGGAATATGTTGAGAAACAAGTTTAGGTTTTCAGCTAGTTGTCTTTAAAAGGTATGTAGATGACATTTTGACTTGTGTACCTAATGATAAATTTGATGAAATTTTGAATAAATTTAATAATTTTAATGAGAGACTAAATTTTACAATCGAAACAGACTATAACAAAACGATCAATTTCTTAGACACCTCCATCTCATATGACAAAACCGGGAATATTACAACAAACTGGTATACAAAACCAGATGCATCTCATAGATTCACAATTTTTTATTCAAATTCGCCACTATGTCATAATAAGAGTGTGATAAATAATCTAACTAATAGAGCTATTAAACTCGCACAATCTAAATTTAGAGAAGCTAATTTAAAAAAATTAAAACCATTCTAGCAGAAAACAACTACCCACTACAATTTACTAACAAAATTATCAATAAACGAATTCATTCCATATATAACAACTCCCAAACCAATAAAGCATCCAATACTTATATTTCGCTTCCCTACGTAAAGGGTCTGTCAGAAAAACTAAACAAAATAATACAAAAGGAAAAAATATCAATTTCCCACAAACAGAATGACACCAACAAGTTATTTTTCTCAAAAATGCAACCAAAAATAAATAAGAACAAACAAACACATACAGTGTATCAAATTCCTAGCCAAGACTGCCCCAGTACATACATTGGTCAGACTAAACAATATCTGCAAAAAAGACTACACGCTCACAAATACTCCAAAACAGATGTAACAGCACTCTCACATCATAGACAACAAACAGGACACTCTTTTTACTATGACCAAACTAAAATTCTCGCAAAGGAAAAAAAAACGATTAAGTTAGAACTGTTTTAGAAATTATCCATATTAAGCAAGATTCCAACAGCATTAATTCCAGAAATGACATAAAAAACGTAAGTATTATTTATGACGGCATATTGAAAAAATAATAACACAGATAAGTATTTGAGTACCACCTCTGAAACTTTTTGTACCTTACTATTGAATATATACTAAAAATTGTGAAATTTCGCTTGTAATATCAAATAAAAATTCAAAGTGCAGTTGGTATGGGTTAAAAACCAATAATGTGTGTGTTAGCTCAAAGAACAATGGACTGTAGATTTATTTAATTATGCAATTAGCGAATCGACAACATACACAATAAACTCCAATGTAATGTACTTACCAAAGGGTAAGTACATATTATATTCAATATGAGTTGTCACAATCGATCGTTTGAATGATAGTGGAAGTCCTGGCCTTTGTGACACTAACTAAAGTTTATTCCAATGTCTATATTTGCGAATAATAGTAGAACAAGAATAAAAGAACTTGACACACGCCGCGGTTCTAATAGATTTTGCGGTTTCACAATGAGATATTTCAAGAGTTATTTTGAACGAACTGTTCCTCAGCGACAACGTTAACGTTAATGACCAGAATTAAAAACAAGTCCTTTATCAAAATGTACAAGAACTCAGTTTTAAAATTTAATGGAAATAATCCATGAGCGGCGCGGAGTTTTATCGAAAATAAGAGGGTGTAAAACCAACTCGGGTTTTTCATTAAACGACATTTGTCCTTAAGGTCATCAAATTCAGCCTGACCTATACGATATCTTGTGCAGGTTCAGAGCCTTCCAATATGCGTTAATTGTTGATTTGGAGAAAATGTTTAGACAAATTAGAATTACCCCAAGGACGTGCTCCTTCAAAACATTTTATGGAGAGACTCATTTAATGAACCGCTAAAATGTATTGAATTACAAACAATAACTTATGGTATGAATTGTAGTCCATTCCTCTCGACTAGAGTTTTGAACGAGATTGCAAGTACCAATAAAAATCTTCCTCTAGACTCGGACGCTGTTCTCACACAGACGTACGCAGACGATATTTTGACAGGGTGCGATTCAATCGAATCCCTCGAAAAACTCTATTTCGAACTGAAATCACTGCTTGAACCGGCTGGTTTCAATTTGCATAAATGGGGTTCTAACTCCCAAACTTTTCTAAAAAAGATATCGCAGACAAAAATAACTGAATTTGACATACACCTAGATCAATCTCCGTCTAAAGTTTTAGTCGTAAAATGGAATCCCATAAGTGATGAGTTACAAATATTCGTACCCACTGAACTCGTCAGTGAGGACAAAATCACCATGAGAAATATTCTGTCACATATTTCACAGTGTTATGACCCCCTGGGTTTTGTAAACCCTGCGGTCGTTAAAGGAAAGATGCTAATGCAGAAAATCTGGAAATTAAAGTGTAACTGGGATGATAAAATCACCGATAAGGAAATTTTACAAAAATGGGAGGAATTATTAAAAACCATCTGTCAAATCAAGCATCTAAAAATTCCACGTCTTATCTTCAGTCACAAAGAAATAAGCAAAATTGAACTTCACTCATTTTCAGACGCGAGTACCGCAGCGTACGACTCCTGTGTCTAGATCAGAACCATCTACACCGATAAAACAGTTCCATGTATTCTGATATCAGCAAAATCGCGTGTTGCACCACTGAAAACTATCACAATTCCCAGACTTGAACTCTGTGGTATGCTATTATCCTCAAATCTGAGTCAAAGAGTCAAAAACGTTTTGGAAACCAAAATCAACATTAATTCTGTTAACTTTTGGACAGACTCTCAAATTGCACTCTGTTGGTGCAAAAGCCACCCAAGTCGATGGTCGGTATTTGTATCAAATAGAGTAGCAAAAATACAAACGCCAACACAAAATTTCCAGTGGCGGCACGTGCGATCAAGAGATAATCCAGCTGACATGCTGTCACGCGGAAAATTCACTTCCGAAATCCAACCCATGTGGTTTAACGGACCCAAATTCCTCAGCGAATTGAGTTCGGATTTCTCCCAACACGAGATTAATAAAAATCTTGTTAACCTACCTGAGGAAAGAAATGTAGCCCTAACAATCATTTCTGACCAATACAATTTTTGGCAAAACAATGTCTCAAACTTCTCTTCGTTTTCCAAACTACAACGCACAGTGGCGTACGTTCTAAGATTTACTCACAATTCGAGAAACAAAAAGAATCGATTCAAAGGACCTCTGTCAGTCAGTGAATTGAATTCATCATCAAATTTCATTATCAAACAAGTTCAAAATCAGTCCTTTTCAACAGAAATAGCGGAACTTTCAAAAAATAAAAAGTTGTCAAACAAGCAAATGATATATTTAAAACCATTTCTAGATACATCCGGCTATCTCCGTGTCGAAGGTATGTTGGACAACGCCGAAATATCCTTCGATCAAAAGCACCCAATCTTATTACCTTCAAAAATCATACAACTTCTCTTATCCTCAAGCAACAACATATGCGTTTAGGCCATGCTGGCGGACAAAAGGTTCATAAACCAGTTCCTTCTGTGAGACCGATAGTGGCTTCGATAGGAACCCCCACTGAACGCATTGCACAGTTTTGTACAGAAATACTGATTAACGCTTATGATTATGAAAACGTTTATTACATTAAAGATTCATTTGCAGTCTCGGACAAGTTTGATAACTTCACAATTCCAGATAATTATGTTCTGGCCAGTTTGGATGTGGTCTCGTTATTTAGTAACGTTTATCTTGATGCTTGCTTGAGAGCAATGGATGAGAGTTGGGAACGTATTAGTGTCCATTGCTCCATCCAGAAGGATGTCTTTTTCAACTTAATTGTTTTTCTCTTTGATAATACTTATTTTACTGTTAACAACAAACTTTATAAACAAACTTTCCTATGGGTGCCTCCATTTCTCCTATCTTAGCAGCATATGTCATGGACTATTTGCTGGATACTGTCATTCCGGTACTTTCTTTCACTCCTTTCCTCATTAAGAAGTATGTGGACGATATTATTGTGGCACTTCTTAGAAAGGGCCTAGATGAGATTCTTGAGACCTTTAATAGTTACGACCCATACATACAGTTCACAATAGAAAAAGGAGAGAACGACAATTCCGTACCATTTTTAGACACTAAGTTCATTCGTAACAATGATAGTATTATTATAGATTGGTACAGGAAACCGTGCAGTTCTGGTAGATATTTAAATTATCCTTCATACCACAATCATTCTATGAAGGTGAACTTGGGTAAACAAATGAAACAGTGATTCCTTAGAATTTCAAATAGTATCTTCCATAATAAAAATCTTACCGTTTTATTCAACCTTTTCTTGGATAACTCATATACAAGAACTTTACTGAATAAATTACTATTCAGCACATCTAAGACCGTGGACCTGACTGATGGTAGCCATCCTAACGTGGCCTAAATGGATGTTGGCTCTAGTACGACCCCTGCTCGTCCAGTTTTTGCTTCCCTTCCATACATAAAGGATATTACTCCGAGACTTGTCAGATTGTTCCGGACCTATGGTAATTTTAAAATTGCTAACAAGGCAGCTCTAACAATTAGATCAATTTTCACTAGAGTTAAAGATAAATGTCCGTTGACTTCACTTACTAACGTTGTGTATAGCATTCCATGTGGGTACTGTGATAAGCAATATATTGGTAAGACTTTAAGGTCACTGTCGAGCCGTATTGTCTCACAGTGATTGTAGATTACACCTTGAACAGTGCGCTTTAGCAAATTACGTTTATTCTCATGGTCATCATATGAACTTTGAAGCTGTGAAGGTGTTGGCGACAGGGTCAAAGAAAACTAAGAGATCATTTTTAGAAATTACTTTTATTTCACAATTTAATAATGCCATTACCAAAAAGTCTGACACAGATCACTTGAGTGAGATTCACTCCTTTTTGCTGTCCGTAGATTTCAACGAGAACCTACCTGTCACGAATGGCAGTCATTTTACCCCATTTGACACTACCCTATTTGCAGAAAATTGACATATTACTACGTTTATTAGCTGGGTGGATTGGTGTTGGTAGATGCACCCATTATTACTATATTATTATATATTAATGTGGAAAAATAATGCTACACACTGTACGTATATCTAACACGAGTTAATTACAATTTGAGATATTAACGAGTATAAAATTATTGAAGGAAAAACTATTCGAGAGTCAAATTTAAACTAAATTAAACTAATTAAATTTCTTTAAACTTTATAATATACCTTGTACACATATACATGACACCAATATAATAGGATTCAAACTATTTAAGAGAAAAATTTAAAAGAACATCACCTGTTATGAAATGAATGAGTCCACTCTTCAATTGAAATCGTTAAATGTTTATGCATTATTTTAAATTCCTATTAGATACCATTAAACTATTTAGAAGCCCTAGAAATGTGTCTTCTAATATACCCAAAAGGTGAAATTCCAAATAAAAACATTAGGGTTATAAAATCTTTGACTTCTGGAAGTATGTGTCAGCTGGGTATAGCAAAGTCGATGACAGCTAAAAAAATTTTAAGAATTAATAAAATGCAAAAGATAAATAGTTGAATTGTTTGTTTAGAATTGTTAAAAAGTATGTTTTATAATTAAAAAGTTAATATCTTAAATTATAAAATGAAATCTATTGACTGAACTACTATGAGTTATTTTGATTGGTTACAAATATTTTTATGATTTCAATAAACAGAGGGTTAATGAAAAATGAGGTTTCTTGTTTAGAAAAAAGTGGTTGCTTAGGGAAAAAAAAGTGTTGACGAGTAGTATTGAAAAATCAAAAAGAAGTACATTGTTCTTTAGAAATAATATAAGAATTGTTAAACTTAAAGTAAAATAAGATTAAAAGCAGTGATACTAACCTCCAAAAAGCATTCCTGAAGAGAGGTCATATCCTATGCAGAGAATATTGGCTTTAACTATCCTGAAAAGTCTATATATCCCGTATCGTGGGAACAATAATTTCCACGATCTTTGAAGAGAATCTATGCATGGAAAGCCTTCGAAATTAAATTGATTCGAATGGTTTCTTGAATCAATCCCGACATTTTCGAAGCAGCCTACAAAGAAGAGAGAGTAGAATAAATAGACAAATCTATTGATAATCAGCGGATGATGAAAGGTATTTAAAAACTGTTTCATTTTAAATAAAACTTACCGTGTGTATATTGAACATTAGATATAGAAACTGTATTGACAACGTGTGTTTTATGACTTTCCTCCATTTTATAACGCACCGAATATCACTCTCATTCGATGTTCTAACGAGAATTTTTTTTATGAATATAAAGTTGTGTTCTTTTGTATATAACGTATAATAAGTTGCGTACTTGCATGTATTTACAATTATTTCTTTTGTGCGAATGTGTATCGTGTGAAAGATCATTGTAGATAAGTTCATTTTTTTAATTGATAATAAAAAAAGAATAATGTATTTTTAATATATAAATTAACAAGTCTTCCCATTTGGAAGAACAAATTATATTGTTTGTAGACTGCATTTCTTAGTGTTTGATTTATCAGTTATCAGTTGGCAGGATTGATGGAGCGTATTGTAACTCGAGAGGGGGTTTGAAACAGAATTTGCAGGGCCGGTTTGTAAAAATTTATTGAATACAAATATTTTAAATCACAATTTTTTTTTATCGAAATTCAATATTGAGATTTGACGCTTATTACTAAAAGAAAAATCATATGAATATTTAACCTTATGAACCCAATATTCTGAGAAAATGAGTGCTCATTAAAAAATTTAATAATAAGAAGAGGTAAAGGTGAGTGCATTGTGTGGCACTATTGAACAACATAATTTCTTAAATATACCGGGAAAATTCAATTCATATAAAATAAACTACAATAATATATTTTACATAATTGTTATCTTACGTTAATAATTACTATATTACAATATTATTATTTTATATTCGTTATTTGCCTTTGTTGGTGGCTGAGTCTAAGTAACTTCCACAGTATACGTCTTATGTGTACAAACCTCTTACTATTTCGAATAGATTATTTCCTCTTCTTCTTTCTCATGAATGCAATATTCAACCCCTCCGCATTCTTCTTTTTCATCTCATTTAATAACAATTACATCGGAGGCCATTTTATAATGGGTACTTGATCTAATATTAATGTACTCAACTATTAGTTGGCATCATTGGTTGTCAACTAATCCCTCCGTTCTAGAGGGAAAACGATATCATTTCCTGCACAGACAAATAATAGAGGTAAGACGGGCAACTCACTGACAAAAAATGCCTTGGCAGATGTGCTGCCATCTTTATTTGTCACAAAAAACTGAAAGAAGGTTCTGTCGTCGATTCTAGATTTTAAATGGTGGTAAATTCAAATTGTGTGATATGGCGGAAAATTTAAATTCAATTGATTTATAATTTCTAAGAATGGGGAAAGGATGGAACAACTTAGTTCAAATTTAGTTTAGAGTATAATTCTACAAAAAAACGTATTAAAAATCGTATTACATACATATCTAACAGGTTTTATAATTAATGTTATACTTTTTATTTTTGGAAAAGCAACTTTCTTCAAAATTATCCCTAGCAATGAAATCTACAAAAACAATATACATAGTAGTTTAAATCTGATAGTATCACAATAAAATGCTTACCAGGTAAATTTAAAACAGGAAGTGCAAATTTTTTTAGTTTCCCCCTTTTTTACATACATCCAAAAAATGATTACTACAAACTACTTTCCCCCTTAAAATGCTTCTTGGCTGATTAAATAAACTGGGATTAATGATTCGTTCCAACCAAATATTTTTTATAAGCTCGTCCGCGGGAATAAAATATCTGTAAAATATTAATATAAATTTTAATTATAATGATATTTATAACCTACCTTGGAGCATATTGATCTTGGTTAAAGCAATTGGGAACAACACGCTCTCGAGGGACTGGTATTTTGAATTAAATCAATAAAATAAAATAACCAAACAACATGCGATCAATTATAATGGCAAAATTTGAATGCCTAACCTCAATTATTTGTCTGTTGATGTCAAAGAGATTAACGAACGAGAGAACGCGACCGAAATTCTTTCCCCTTTTTGAAGGCCTCAGCTACTAGGGCTATTCAGCCTAACGCAACCGAAGTTGACTTGTTCTTCGTGACACATATAGGTGACGCGAAGAACGCGCATCCTTTTTTGGCCTGGCCATCTTTCAACAAAAAAGCACTCGTATTCGTTAGGTCTGCAAAATGGTGTTAGATGTTGACTTTTTAGTCATCTTAATGTGATTGTACGATATGAACCATTGTTGGGTTAACTAGTTCATATTATAATTATCCGTAGTTTTATTTCATATAACATAATGGAATCTAACCTCAACTCGGAGGTAAGTACACACCTGTTGTGAATACGTTCTTTTGTATCTTTTTTGTTAACTACAGTATTTAAATGCTGTTTTTCCATTTCGACACGGAGGCGCATATAGCCCTCTGCCTGAACCTTCCGACCCATAGTAAATAACAAAGAAGATGTAGGAATATTGCGTGATATGTAAACAACAACAAAGAGATTCATGGGTAATTCACGCAAAAAGAAAAAGGGCTAGGGTAAAGTGGGCAAATGGCGGTCACTTATGCGGGCAATACCGGTCAAGCAGAAAAATGCTTTAAATATAATTAAGTAAACTTCAAATAAGCATTTTTTACCAAAATATTGTTTATTGAAATGGAAAGAAAATAAAAACAAAAACAATCTAACTATCTAAGTAAAAAGCTGACATTCATCACATGTGTATCCTACAGGTGTGTCCCATCCACTGCATTCAGAATGTGCCCATCTTCCGCATAGGGCACATCTGCACCACTGCTCATTATTCTTTCCATAATAATTACATATCAAACATATATCTTCATCGACATCGTCATCTTCATTATCATCATATTGAACATCAACATCAGAATCTGATGAGTTTTCATCAAATAATTTTCTTTTATGGGATTCTCTCTTATTTCTTAAATTATTCCTTTTTTCATCAAGATTCATTTTAGAAGGTTGTACCTTTAATTCCTTCTTTTCCTTTAGCTGTTTCTTGGCTTCCTTTTCTTCCAACTCTTGCTTCAATGGTGTAGCTGTAAGTATTTTCGCGTGCTGTTTTTGCCTGCCTGCTCTCTTCGTTTTCTCTACTAGTTTAGGAACGGGAAGAATTTGTTGAAAAGAGAGAAATTCTGAAGAAGTTGTAGGAATTTCGTGTTGCTCTTTATTTGTAGAAGTCTTTGGTAGAGCATAATCGCTTGCTAAAGCTTGGGGATCATTGCTGAAAGACATATCAGCTTCGTTATCTTGTATGTCAATGACGTCCTGATTCAATAACTCGGAAGGCAAAAAGTCTTGTTCATCAAAAACGTTGCAGTTGAGAGGATAGATACCGACTCTTCTGAAACCAGCTTCTCCTTTGCTAATTGTAGCCACAGTTGAATAAGCTTTATTGAATAAAGACGCTACATCATAAGTAGTGATACTTTTCATCAACTGCGTCTTCATGAATAAATTGCACTGATTTCTGTATTCGGCTTTCAGGGGCCCGTAGAAGACCACATCTAATGGCTGTATTTTATGTGAACTGTGTGGTGGAATTGATACCATACCAATATGATTTTCTTTGCAAAACTCGTACGACTTCAAAGAAATATGGCTGGAGTGATTGTCTACAATTAATAAAACCGGCTCGTCTTTCGTGGGTCTAGCGTTATTTCTAAAATGCGTTAACCAGTCACAAAAAATATTTTCATTGATCCAGCCATTCAGTGAACATTCATAAAGAGCTTCTGCATGTCCATCTTTTTCCAGGAGAGGGCTTAGTCTCTTTCTGGGGAAGATAAACATGGGCGGAATAAATCCCCCTGCAGCATTCATTGCACACATGACGGTAATATTTCGGCCTTTTTCGCCGCTAGTTACCACACCAACTCTTTTTTGTCCTTTGGTTGCGAGTATCTTTCCTGGATCCTGGACAGTTGTGATTCACGTTTCATTTGCGTTATATATTTTGCTAGGGGAAAAGTTATATTTTGACATCACTCCTTCCACCCGTTTATAAAATCTAGCTATGTCATCTAGAATAAAACAACGCCAAATAGAAATTTGCTTTTTATAATTAAAAAAAATTTAAGTATTTTTAATATTATTGAAATGAATAATAAAAGACGCCGCCACTGGATAGCCGTTCAAATATTTACATAACTGTGGAATGAGAGTTCGGGGTAATTTCAACCGTTTTTCCGACAGACTTGGCACTGACGAACCATGATAATAAAAAACACTAAATTAATTAACTTAAAACTAAATTTTGTCACCTAAAAGTCTTGAAAAACACACATAACATCGAAAGAATTCAATTTTTACTTGCTAGTCCTAATGGCGCTCGTAATAAACAAACCAAGTTTGACAGTATTTACTATAATACTACAATCCAATAGAAATGTTAGTCGAGAACTCTCTTGCGATATTTGCATCTCTCTTTATGTCGTAACTGAACAAACACAAAACTACTAAATAGTTTATACTAGACAAACAAAGCAGGTACTGAAATTTTCAGCAATGTTGACACTTTTAGTTACAATAAATACTTGTTTAAAATTTATATAAGAATATGCCTTTATCAGATAAAATTCAAGTATTATTAATTAAATTAATTTTAAAAGCAGCGAGTAAAATGCATAAATTATTATGACTTTTTTTATTTGCATAACTTTTTAACAAATTTTCAATAAAATTTCTAATTTCATTTTTCCTGCATCTAAAGAGGATTTGTAAATATGGCAAAGCAGTGAAAGTGTCCCGCAAGTGAGCTTAGAATGTGACTCAATGTTTGGGGCAGGAAAAAGTCAAAACAAACATATCTATTTTATTTATTAATCTGAGGAAAAAACCAAGCTATTTACTGGCCACATTCCTGTAGTTTGGAACGAAACTGTTATGTTTAATGTTGTAAAAGAGGTTAGATATGCTATATGCGTAAGCTCTGCTATATTTGCAATTGTAATAGGTTTTACTGGTTTACTTAACATCCTGTCGTTAAATGTTGTTGTTATTATTAGTAAGAGATTATTTCCTTCATATTTCCAACGACTTTTCTCTTCCTTTATTTTCTCTTAGAGATAAGAAAATCAATGCAGTATTTATGGAACTTTTCAAACAATCTAGCATCATTATGTACAATGCTAACTAACTTCGTTAAAAATGCTAATAGTTTTCTTTATATTAAAAATTTCTCTCGGATCAATACGTTGAATAATCAAAAAGAATTTTAAATTGAACTTTCGACAGTGCCATTCGTAAGTACAGTTAATTAAGGAAAGTTTATTGTGAAAATCAATAGAATGTAATTGCAAAAAAATAACGTATCAAATGAAAAAGAAATTCAACTGATAACTGCAAAGAATATAAATTCGTAAGTTTCTGAGTTTCAGCGACAAAAAGTGAATATTATCTGAATTCCTTATTTTTAATAAGTAAGTCCTTAGTTTTTGTAACAAAAAATGTCTAGAATACTTTTGTTAATAAAAATGCTAGTGAAATGAAAAGAAAAGTAGACACTTTTTAAAAATAAGATGATAAGTCTATAAAATATAACTCGAAAAAATTAGCTAAGCTGGATATCAATTAGCGAAGAAAGCCTTGGCAATTCGAACAGAACTTAACATCTAAGTTACATTTGCATAGGAAACTTGAATTTAGTTGAGGCACTGAATTTATATTTATTTAATTCAGAGTTACATGAGAAAAATTGAAAAGTGAGGTCGTTTGATAGCATGTCAGCATAAATTACACATACATTTAATCAAGATAAATTATTTCTTATTTTTTGGACAGACCTTCTGATCAAATGAAATATTTCAATTTTAGAATAGTTGTTCAACAATTTTCAAATCATTCAGTACAGCATGAAGGAACTGAACTTCATAAAATAATTCGCTATTTGTGAGAGATAATATAAAATATCTCAAGTTTATATATTCAGAAGCAGAACTAAGAACAAGCTCTAATTAATTACTAAGTAGCAGCTTTAAAATTCTTCAATGGTTCACATTGAAATTTTAGGTGGAGATACTTTCCACTCCTAATTTGATTATTATATATAATATTTCTTAGATATTGCGTTTTAATGAGTGCATAAAGGATGGGAGGATAGCCTGCTTCGAGATAGTATTAGAACTTCCCTTCGAATAGCTGGAAGAGCGGATACGCTGGACATCACTACACTGAGACTTGTCGCCAACACTGGTTAACAAATCTTACACAGGCTGGTGTGAATCTGACTTATGTTTGACAAATCCAAAGTGAAAGTGTCAAAAATAAAAATTGCTATAATTACGGTTACGGTCCGACACGGGTGAATAGGATTATTTTAGTTTGTTAGGTATGATTCTAAAGAACTATGTAGGGGAGTGTAGATTCTAATTGGCTAATAATTTTGGATAGAAAACTTACCAATCATCTAGATAAAAAAAAGAAGCCCAATTTCGGCTGTCCTGTCCAAGTTTTTGCCTAAGGAAACTAGGATTCAAGGTACGGGTAAATATGGCAAATTGACAAATGTATAGTTGACTCAACTGTATAGTCCTGTATTCACTATTATTTACGATTCAAATGGTTTGGTATTGATTCAATCACGATATTTTACAAAGAAATGACTTATTCAAACGTTTTATGTTAACTCGCTATCTAAACTATATTTTTACTGGCTGAAACGTCATGTTCTTTCACTGCCGGCGTTTTTATAACAACATTAATTATCTACATCGAACCAGAAATCCTGTTTTTTATTCATGCATAAATGAACAAGGTGTGTTGCTGATTACTCAGGAATCAACTAACCATCTATTCTTAAAGATTTCTATACTACCAATAAAAATTTAAATATTGGCGCAAACATTCTCCCCGGACTGAATTATACTCCAAAACATTAGGGAGGAAGTAACTTAAAATTAAACTTAAATTTTTCCTACCTATAAATTGAAAGCATTTAAACTATCGCCTAATCTGTTAACAGATGTTTTGATTTACATCTTTGCTCCCAAATTTCACATCTTTATTTGGTTATACCGTGCTGAAGACGGCAAATGAGCCAGAAACATGCATGTTTGCGGTTACCACTCTGTGTCAGTAGGGTAAGGTGGGCAAATACCGGTCAGATGGACAATGCCGGTCAGACCTTAAAAATTATTATTACTAGGTTTGGCAACAATGCAATGTGGCCTCAAATATGCCAGCTGACCTACGATTTTCGAGAGCCGATTGATATTCAGTTTGTGTTAAAACTTTGGTTAGTGCAGATCAAAACGTCTTTTCGGCAATTCTGATGTAAGATTTACGGTGAGTGAAATAAGGTTCGGAGATGAAATCCTTCTCTCTTTTCATAAAAACTTAGTTGATACATGAAGGTTGACTTTTTTTCTTTAGTGTCCTATAAAAAGATTGATTAAAAATAATGCATTTCTCATAAAAAATTTACCCATAAGAAAAATTGTTACAGGCGGGTAATGCCGGTCAACAGAGGTGGGTAATACCGGTCAAGTGACCGGCATTTCCCACTATTTATGTTAATGGTTATTCCATTTTTAATTGTATTTACAGATGTCTCGAAATCGAAAAAGATTAACTGGTAAAGCAAAATGGACAAGAGATAATTTGAAGACAAGCTAAAAAAAACGGAATTCCATTTTCAACGCTACAAGAAAGGGTAAAAAATAAAAAAGACTCAGCACATATAATGGGAAGAAAACCGGTGTTTTCAACTGAACAGGAACTTGAAATTGCTAATCAAATTAAACACTTGGCGTCCATTTTTTACGGTGTTACCACAAAAGAACTAAGAAGGTTTGTTTTTGAGTTTTCTGAGAGACACCATATTATACATAATTTTAACGCAACGCAAAGGCTGGCTGGAAAAGACTGGCTGAGAAGTTTCATCAGACGCAATCCCACCATATCAGTGCGAAAAGCTGAGGCTACCAGTCTAAATCGCTTGACTGGTTTCAACAAGGCAAATATTCTTGGCAATTGATAAATCCTTTTTTGTAATATAGTTTTCTCTGAAAAGCATCCATAACTTTCTTGCTCCAACATGTCCATATTCTTCATGTAGATTTTTTAAAATTTTCTTCGCATAACCTTGTGTAATTACAAATACCTCTCTATCTTCTGAACATTTATACCATATTTCTTCTATATTAATAGCATTATTTTTATAATTTGATCCTAAATTTTGTTGATCTTGTCTAATTTTCTCCAATGAATAAAATCCTTCCTCTTGTAGTATTGTATTGATACCTATTTTATACTTTCTCTGTTCAAATGTGGTCTCTGTCTCTCTACTCAAAGCATCTGCTATTATATTTTGTTTTCCAGGAATATATTTGATTTCAAAATCGTATTCTTGTAGTAATAGAATCCAGCGATGTATTCTATTATTAGCATATCTGTTTTTCAGCATAGCTGTCAAAGCTGAATGATCAGTTTCTATAATAAATTTAGCTCCTAATAAAAATAATCTTAATTTCGTGATACAAAATACCACGCTAGCCATTTCCAGTTCCGTTACTGAATATTTTCTTTCATGTATTTTAGTAGCCCTAGATATGAAACTGATAGGTACTTCTCCTTTTTCCTGCTCTTGTATTAGTATTCCAGCAAATCGATCAGCTGATGCATCTGTTCTCAAAATAAATTGTTTATCATACTGTGGGTGATATACCTTGAGATTATTTGTAAAATCTTCTTTTAGTTCTCTAAATGCTTTTTCTCGTTTGTCATTCCACTGCCATTTGACACCTTTTTTTAATAGTTCAATTAATGGTATTTCTTTTCTACTTAGATCCGGTATCAATCGTTTGAAATAGTTTAAAATTCCTAGAAACCCTCTCAAAGTTTTTAAATTAGTTGGTTGTTTATATTCTAAAATTGTTTTAATTCGATCAGGATCCATAGAAACTTCTTTAGTATTCAAAACATAGCCCAAATAATGTATCTCTTCTTGATAAAATTTACATTTTTCTATGTTTAATTTTAATCCAGCATTTTCTAGTTCATTGAAAATAGTATTTAAATGTTCTTTATGTTTTTCTTCATTTTCCGAATTTATAAGGATATCATCTATATAATGAAGTATAAAATTTTCATATTTGTTTAAAATGGTATGGAGTGTTCTTACTAAAGCTGCACAGGAGCTCTGTAATCCAAAAGGTACCACACAGAATTGATATACTACTCCATCTATCATGAACACGGTATATTTTCGACTTTCTTTTTCTAATGGAATTAACCAAAAACTATGTTTCAGATCTAATTTTGAAAATATCTTTGCCTTGGTAATTCTACCAAATATACTATCTATATTCATGGGACTTTCGTATTGTTTCTTTGTGTAGCTATTAATATTTCTTGCATCTAAACATATTCTTATTTCTCCAGATTTTTTTCGTACTCAAGTAACTGCATTAATATATGGTGAATTTGATCTTTCTATTATTCCATCTTTTAACATATTTTCTAATTCATGGTATACTTCATCCTTTAATTTATATGGGATTGGATATGTCTTTACTTTGAAATTTGATATATCTTTGTTCATTTCAAGTTTATGTATATATTTCTTTGCTACTTGTACTTCTTCATTGTATAATTTGTTATATCGTCTTATCAATTCCATTACTATTTTCATATATTTTTGTTTACACAAATTTAAATCTATTTTATGTTCTTCATTGATTTGATTAATTACATAAAAGGTATCTTCTTCTAATTTGTTTGTTTCTTCTTTGATGAATTCAATGTCTTCTCCTTTACAGCGTACCAATTTTTCTTTATAATCAATAATCATATTGTGATTGTCTAATTCATCCGACCCCAATACTATATCATAATTTAAATTCTTTACAACTAACATTTGTACTCTGAATGAATTATTTCCCAATTGTAATTCCTCAAATATCATTTTATTAGTATCATATAGTTTTTTATTATTCGCTTCCACTAGTGATAATTTATTGGTATTTACCACCATAATATTATTTTTCCTGCACTTGTCTATAATCCTTTGACTTATCAACGTTACTTCTGATCCTGTATCTACCAGAATTTTACATCCTATATTTTGTAATTTACCTTCAATGAATATTAAACCTAAATTGTCATGGATTTCCCCAATCTCCCCAATGTCAACAAATTCTCTTGGATGTTCATACTTAGAAAAAATAACATTATGCACGTGAAAGCGGTTTAAGTAAGATTTTTATCTACAGTTTGACTACGATCATCATATCTTTCTTGTTCTTGTATTATGTTTACTTGTCTACTGTCTTCTATTTTTTGATTTCTTCTATCATAGTTTATTTCTTGGTTTTCCAACGTACCATTTCTTCTATCATCATTTCTTCTTTCAAAGTTTCTTCGATCATAATAATTATTTGTTCCTATCCATCTATCTTGTCGCCAATTTTCATGTCTGTCTTCATTATCATTTCCTCTGTCCGAATTTCTGGTATCTCTTCTATTTTCGAAGTACTTATTATCATTATTTTTATTTCCATTTCCATATCTTCGGTCTTCATTTCTATAATTTCTATTTTCATTTCTATTATTCCTGTCTACATGTCTATCATTTCTTGGGTTATCAAAATCCCTGTTTCTATAGTTTCTATTTTCATATGTATTATTCATATCTCTTCTGTAATGTCCATCTCCATTCCCCCCTATTCCATTAAAATTTTTAATTTCACATCTTTTTTCATTATTACTTCTTTCAAGTCTCATTAGATAATTGGATAAACTTTCCATCGTCTTGATATTTTGTATACCAATAGTTTCCGATACTTGTTGATCAAAATGTCTGGATATATATAGAACCATTTCTTCTTCTTGCATACTTGGCTCTAAATACTGTGCATTATTGTACTTTTTCATTGCATATGCATTGAATTTTTTACTCTGGTTATAATCAAATTTTCCAAAGTATAGTTTCTCTCTGAAACTTGCCTGTTGGATCTCCCCCCAAAAATATTTTAAAAATTGTTTTTCAAATTCATCCACATCAGGTATTTGTTCCTCTTTATTGCAGAACCACAATAAAGCATGTCCACATAACATTCCTCTGATAATAATTTTCTTCTCTACAATGTCTCTTATTCCTCTCATTCTGCTTTTGATTATTTTAATAAATACTTTTGGGCGAATTACATTTATATTTCCATCAAATTTCACCCCAAAGTCGATATTTCCAGTCTGTATCATTCCACCTCCATTCTGTTTAAGATTATCTTCTATTTCATTTACAGTTTCTTGTAATTTTCTATTCATTTCCTCCAATTCCTTGCTAAATAATTTATCTATATTTTCAGTCCTTTTTATACATGTTCCTGTTTGTTCTTCTTTTCTTCCATTTAAGTCTTTAAATTTGTTATTTAAATTCTGTTCATACATTTGCATTACTTCTTCATTTGTTTGTCCTTGTACTTTAATAGCCTGTATCTCTTCAATTATATTCTCATTTTGTTTATCGACTTCTACTTGAATTACTCCAGATAAATTTTCTTCTAGGCATCTTCCTAATTCTTTAACATCTTCTACCACCTTCTTGATTTTCTTCTCTGATTTTACTGCCAACTTCTTGAATTTCCATGCGTAAGTTTTCATTCTGGCCCTTCATATCTTCTTTCACCTTTTCAATTTTCTTTCTAAATTCATTATTCTCTTCCCTAATTTTCTTAATCTCCTTCAAATTTTCAATTTTTCCTTCTATTTTCTTTTCCAATCTGTCCATGTTTCCGGTAATATGGTTAATATCCCCCTTAATCTCCTCCTTCATCGTATCAATCTTGTCATTTAAATATCCACTCATATTATTCATATCTTCACGCATACTAATCATATTTCCATTTATGTTGTTCATATTCTCCTCTTGTTTATCCATCTTTCCATTCATGTTGTTCATATTCCCATTTATATTATTTATGTCTCCCCTCATATCGTCTATTTTTCCAAATAATTGTCGCATCATTTCCATCATCTGATGATTTTGACTTGTTACTCTTTGCACTTCCTGTCTTCTATCATCCTGTTCTGCTGCTTCATCTCCCGTCAAAACTTCTCCTGATTGCTCCCTTCCTTGTTCCAAGTACTGCACCTGAAAATCACCCATACTATGTCTTCTTTCTTGGCTTTGTTCCTCAGATCCACTTTCAACTCCTACCTGTTTACCATCTCTTAACGTCATTCTTTTTTCCATGGTAGATATTTAAAATTTTTTAATAATAATATCAATAAATTTCTATATTTTTATAGTTATATGCAAATTTTTAATCGAGCTCCACGTTTTGGGTGCCAATTGTTATATTTTCAAACATTTGAATATAATTTCCCACGTCTGGAGACAATTTGTAATATTTCAATTCTTTAGATATAATTGCCCTACGATATGGAAATAAGTTATACTATCTTGTCGCAGCGACAATTATTGTGCATACCACTTAAGTACGTATTGAATTTCAAATTTGACAGTAATTGTCAAATTAAATATGCCCGGCGCCCATAAATATCAATATAAAGATGAATTTATCTACAATCAACTTATTACTCCTATCTCAGGGTGAGATCAAAATTGTTCAAAATTAATTCTTCAAATTTATTTGTTTTTTTTAAGATATTTCCAAATTAAATGTTTTACTATTATCAAACTCTCAAATAACTGTTAATTCAATATAATAAAAGGCCCCTTAATTATTTTATGACATTTACTAATTTACTGTCACTAAAAATTTCAACCAAATGTCACTGATTAAATTGAAAATTTTATGAATGTAAAATGATAAGTTCAATGAGATTGGATACTGAATGAATACTACAGGTAGTTAGAATCAAAATTATATATTATACTATCAGATACGCAAAATTAACAAAATTGTTATTCCCAAAAATTATGATAAAAGAACAACAGTCGTAACCTCTACAAAAAACTTAAAATTATAATACAACTATGCTAAAATTTAACCTAATGAATTATTATCAAACGTTTAAATAATAATTTACACTTGACGTGTATCAATGTCAAATACCGAAACTTCTGCTCAAAATGGTCTATTCACTTGATGTTGTAAATGATATGTATCAATAAATTTGGTATATTTCAAAATTTTTTATATAGATGCATCTTTTAACTGTATTGAATTTAAGGCCTGATTTCTCGAGAAATAAATTTAAAACTAGAGAGGACTCACCCAATGGATCAGGAAATCTCGTACTTATTCTAACATATTTAGAATACTGCAACTTTCTAAATATATACGATTTAGAAAAACTGGAACCACATACACTTTTACGATACAATTCTTATCCGAATTATGTACGCACTGAATTTATTATATGGGTTATTCATCTAATTGTATGATATGCAATTTATGCAATATAACAAAAAAATTCGAGACAACTCTTATTCTGATGTTGTCTCTTCAAAGGATAAAAAGCTACTGACTAAATTTTTACAAAATAAATAATTCTCCTTTCTGTTGGTTACCGATTTTTCTTGTTTTTGAAAAAAATTACTAATCTATAATTTTCAATAACCAAGTGAGATTTTGAAATTCTTTTATTACATTTGTAATCTTGCTAGCAGAGACCTCTATGTTTTACAATTTCAAATATTTTCTCCAAATCCTATTATGTTCTATCTATCATTAGATATATTTTACTCAAATGTCATCGAAATTATGAAATCTCATGTTTGATATTTCTACTGAATCTTTCAAAATTTAGGAATTTACGTAGAGTACAGTGTGTATCGAGAGTATGACAACTAAAATTAAATAAATTTCCTTATGTTTTACTTATTCTTTAAATTTCAAATAGAGGATGTGTATTAATATATTAATATATTTATATATATATATATATATATATATATATATATATATATATAACAACAAGATGTACGAATAGTGGGTGACATATTAACAATAAGCAACGAAGAGATTAGTGGGTATTGCACGCAAATAGAAGAAGGGGCTACTGAAAAGAGTAGTAACTAATCTCTTCGTTGCTTATATATATATATATATATCTATATACATATATATATATAAAAATATATATTTATATATATATATATATATATATACATATATATACATATATATATATATATATATATATATATATATATATATATATATATATATATATATAGAAGAAAGATAGTCTTTGCTGACTAGTTAGGAATAAAACTAGTGAATATTGGGGATTGCAGCAAAAAATTGGAAAAGATATACTCTTAGCGGAAAATGTCCAAGCTTTCGAGGATGTTTGTCCTCATCATCAGGGAAACTAGAATGAAAAAACAACAGTTAAATACTGTGGTCAAAGAGAATAATTAAAAATGAAATTTACAACCACGTGTGTACTTACCTCCGAAGTGAGGTTAGATTTGTTGCATGAAGATAGCCATCCTAACTTAGCCCAGACGGATGTTGGAACTGATGTGTCCCCTTCTCGACCGGTTTTCGCTACTTTGCCATATATAAGTGACATAACTCCGAGACTTGCCAGATTGCTCCGTTCATGTGGTGATTTTAAAATTGCTAATAAAACTGTTCTTTCAATCAGATCGATTTACTCTAGAGTTAAAGATAAAGACCCCTTGACTTCACTTACTAACGTGGTGTACAGTATTCCTTGCAGAGATTGTGATAAACAATATATCGGACAGACTTTAAGATCTCTATCTAGCCGTATAGTTTCACATAAGAGTGATGCTAGATTACACCCAGAGAGGTGCGCGTTAGCTTTTCATGTAAATTCTCTTGATCATCAGATGAATTATGAGGCTGTGAAGGTGTTGGCGACTGAGTCTAACAAAACGAAAAGATCATTCTTGGAAATGGCTTTTATTTCACAAAACAATAATGTAATTAACAGGAAAACTGATATTGATCACTTAAGTGAGATTTACTCATTTTTGTTGTCCTTAGATACTAATTTTGCACATCAAGTGGTGGGAAATAACTATGTTGCTCCTGACAACACCACCCTTATTACCTTAATTCAATAATAATAATAATAAACTTACTTTGAATGTATTGGTGTTGGTAGATACATTCAGGTAAACAAATAATTAATTAAACCTAATTTTGAGTGTATTGGTGTTGGTAGATACACTCAGATTGGAGATCTATTATATTACTTAATTACTATATTTGTTATTACATATTAATATTCTTTTCTGTTGTCTTCTCTTTTCTTCCTTTGTGTTAGTCCAAACGAAGTGATGTTCTCTACGCACTCTGAACATAATAAAAATAAGAGCGTTCTCCTGGCTCTGTCTCACAATTTCTTTCTCTCTTCCTCTTTTCAACAATATTACATCTTCTCATTACACCAATTGTTTGCCCTACAGCTGCCATTACGAAAATAGTGGCATTGTCCCACAGCTCATTGTTGACGTTGGTAACACTGTTTGTCTCTTGCCACTTCCCTTTTGGAGGCAAAATATATCATTTCCTCGCCGGCGTTTGGTGTAGTGACACATGAGGATGAAATCAATGGTTTTATTTTATAAAATGCTGCGACAATTACAATTGTTGCTATGACACGATTGATTAGGCCGTTGGTTCAATTCCTACTTAAATATTCCACAATTTATGACTTGTAGTTTACGATTTTACATCTTTATGGAATCTAACCTCACTTCGGAGGTAAGTACACACGTGGTTGTAAATTTCATTTTTAATTATTCTCTTTGACCACAGTATTTAACTGTTGTTTTTTCATTCTAGTTTCCCTGATGATGAGGACAAACATCCTCGAAAGCTTGGACATTTTCCGCTAAGAGTATATCTTTTCCAATTTTTTGCTGCAATCCCCAATATTCACTAGTTTTATATATATATATATATATATATATAACAAAATATGTTCATCAAGAACTGGGTGTAGCAGTCAACAGTGGGGCTGGTGAGAAATCAAACAATTTTATTATTCATTACAATATATATATATATATATATATATATATATATATATATATATATATATATATATATATTGTAATAAATACGGATATTCAGAAGAATAATTTTATTGTAGAAAGTTTCAGAACACACGGTAAAACATATTTTATTTTGAATCATAATATTAAATGGAAACACGACCCACATTATGTTTAATAAAACAAATACGAAGCCAAAACAGAAGAGAGAAATATTGGGTCAAAGCAAAATGATTGTTTTAAAAACAAGGATTTCAATAACATAAACTAGCACGATTCAAAAAAACAAAAGTTGTTTTTTGCAAGTCGACAAAACCCCAAAATCAATGTCGGGGGAAAACAAAAAAAACAGTGTAGAGAGATCAAGAGCGGCAGTGGGTACCGGGGGCCGAACGCGCGAAGGGAAAGGTTTTCCCTTGCTACGGTAACTAGTGTTTTAGTGTTAGGTTTTAGTGTTAGCTGTACGAGAGGTAGAAATTCTCACCGTTGTGTTAGGAGGTGATACTGTCTCCTACTTCAATACACAAACGGTAGATTTACCCTCTACGCTAATTGCCTTTCAACCTAAAACGATTTCGTTTATCGGGTACGATACGTAGCGACCAAACAGATAGAGAAAATCAAGAAATTTCCCGACGTGACGGAGGAAGAATGTCAAACAGTAAGTTTTTGAATTAGATTTCGATTGGGATAAATTTCTTTTATTAGTGATATATATTTACTCGTTATTGGTCGAGCTGGAGTCTGAACTTGGGAGCATAAGAAAATTTCTATATACCAGGTGTAGCGATAGCAGATTTTATTTATTTGATTTGTTTTATTGTTGATTTTCAAAGAGACGGGACACATCTGTTCACTCTCAGATTGAGTTTCTCGTCCTAACGAACAGTTAATTTACCGTGTGTACTGAAATAATTTCGATTTCCAGAGTTTCGCCAACCTGACACGAGTTGGGTTTCATTTTTGTTAAGTAGGAGATTATCAGATGTTGAGTTACGTATTTTCTTCTCCACCTCGAAAGTAGGAAATAAATAGAAAGTTAGGCAAGGTTAATTTTGTAGGCAGTAGAAAAAAAAGAAACAAAAAGGCCGGAGCGGATGCTTGCCATATTTGCGTGGGTGTCAGCGAACTCGTGCTGAAAAGTAAATTGATTGTAGAGAACCTTTGTTATCAGTCTTTCGTTCAGCCGTAATTATAAATTATAACTCGATTATATTTTGCCAGGGTAAAAGCATAAATTAACATATGTAATTAAACTACTGGGGAATTTCGCAACTTGGACCGCCAGTGTCGATAAATAATTTAAACTATTTCATTAGCTCATCAGAATTTCTGTATAGAACAAGAATTTCACTTTCGTTTTGAAGGTCAATGGCGACCTGAATCGACATAACGTGAAACGTTTATTGTGGTTAAAAGCAAATTTACACATACGATTTATTTGTTTTCTCGTCACAGGGGAATAGAAATATTGAGAAACGAATAATAATAAGCTACACTCTTCTCCCGCAGTTGTTGTAAAGGTCCGAGCTGATAACAGGGATAGGCTCACTGCCACCCCCGGAAAAACGGGAACTCCGTTCATGATTATCGTTTTATACAGGGGTAGGAATAAGCAATAAATAAATTTTTAGACAAATTTTATGTATAGGTAGAAATTATAACGGGGAATTTTGGGAACTGAGTCCTTCGGGATTATTGTTAGGGTTAAGTATGCATAGCTGTATCTAAGGATTTAGAAACGTTATTTTTTATTATATATGTATTTTGTATAACTTGTTGGCTCTATATTATTTCACCCAACTTCCCTACCCCAACATTTCCCCTTTTGAAGTGTATTAACGTGGACGTGCGACAGAAACGAGGAAGACAGCCCTGTCCTGGCAAAGGAGGATACATCCGTTTTAAGACCAGGCGAACCTAGCTAAAAGAAATCGGACTGGATTGCCTTGCACGCTCAGCCGCTCTTTGGAGGCAGAAATTGGCAACAATCTAGGGTCGGGATCAATAGAGAGCGGCCAAAAGATAGGTAGGAAATATTTCTCTTTTTTCTGACCCATATTTTTAGTACATCTAGAGCAGCGGATTTTTTTTTCAGGAGGATAGATTATTACACTGATTATTAAGTTTTGTTGGCTAAGATTATTACACTGGTGACAGCGGTTAGCGAACCATTCTCAAATTTAAACAAAACCACCCAGGATTAGGGTGATACTAAAAGTAAGGTCTACTTTATTACAGTTACATGTTAAAATAAATAAGGGAGTAGATCATTATTAGGGTCGACTTCATTAAAGTGGTGACAGCGGTTTTCCGATACAGGGTTGTTCGTTTAAGTCGTCACAGCGGTTTTCCGATACAGGGTTGTTCGTTCAAGTCGTCACAGCGGTTCCCCGATACAGGGTTGTTCGTTCAAGTCGTCACAGAGGTTCTAAAATACAGGGTTGTAAGCCAGCAGGGACGCCAGTTCTTCATCCAAGATATTCCTGTCAGGCCAAGATCATATGCCAATCTTGCTACAGCACAAGAGAATACAGGGAACGGTGAAGCTGTACGGTCTGTAACCAGAGGCTGCAATAGGCAGTAAACGGGGCATACAGGAGGGTAGAAAGGCTGGAAAATATCGAGAGTTAGCCGATACTCCTCCACCATCATCTCAGTTATCCATAAGTACAACAGTCGTCTATGAGAACAATTATACAGCATTTTGCTACAAATTAGTCCAGTTGTCATTCCGTCATACAATTGATTTTTTTTTGTTTGTCCTTTCGTCATCAATTCTTTTCATTACAATAAATCATAATTCCTGAAACGACGTAAGCTTCAATTTCACAAAAGGGGAAGTTAACCCATCCTCAAATATCCTATCCGTGCACCAAAAGCTATCCATTTCAGGCGTCGTAGAAGCCAGAAAGGTAGGAGTAATATAAGTTTATAAAATTAGAAAGCTTCATTTAATAAATAAAAATAAAAATAACCAAGTTCAGACAGCGTTATGCCACTCGATTCGCAAAATAGGTTAGGTACAAGCAATCAAGGTGGACCAGAAACCACGGGAGACACAAGCAGCATGCCGCCCACACTGAGGGTAGCACAGGCGCAACCATTAGGGGTCATAGCGGCGACTTTAGCCGATTTCACAGGTAGAGATGCGGCTAGATACATAGAAAAGCTCGAATTAAGGGCTAAATTAGACGGGTGGACGAAAGCAGAAACACTAACATTATTGAAATTTAAACTTGCGGGCGTAGCACACGATTTTTTCAAAGCGGATCCTAGGCTAGACACAGTGTCATATTCGGAATTTAGAGAAAAACTACTACGGAAATTTGTACCAAAAAAATCGATAGCAGATTGGTGGATGCAATTGGTGCAATGCTACCAAAGACACGATGAGGACGTAGCGTCGTTCTGCACCAGACTAAAATTAACCGGGAACAAGATACTAGAAGAGGATATAAAAGGCGCAAGTAGGGAACAAATACCAAACATACAAAAAAAACATAATTCGGTATTAATAAATCAATTCAAAGTAGGGTTGAGAAAAGACTTATTAAGGGAGGTAGGTTTTTACATTTTACACAAAGACGACATGACATTAGAAGAAGCAGAAGAAATAGTTAGTTGTCAGGAAACGGCGGTAAATATGACAAGCGGCAGAAACAATGGCCTCAAAGTCGCATTTATGAGTGAAAAACTGAGGTGCACAACGTGCGGAAGGTCGAATCACACTTCGGAAGAATGTAGGCAGAACGCGAAATGTTTATTCTGTGGCAGACAAGGGCATTGGATGGCCAATTGTAGGACGAAGGAAGCAGAAGAAACAAAAAGGGAGACAAGATGCCAGATTTGTAGAAAACAAGGACATGGGGCACCGGATTGCAGAGAAAAAGGGAACGAACCAACAAATACATGCTACTACTGTGGGAAACAAGGACATTGGGCAAAAGAATGTAGAAAGAAAATATTCGACGAAGCAAACAAACGGAATAAAACAACCTCTAAGTACAACAGATGCAACGACGAAAAAGTAAGGTCATGGAAAACGGAGAAAACTAGGTATCACGGGGAAAACCAGGAAACACAACAAGGAAACTACAGAGAATATAACAGACAAAGAAATCAAAGGGAAGAGGATCACAAACAAGAGACACAGAGGAGGTCCCAACAAAATAGTTTCGGGAACTACGACAGAAACGGACGCCAAAGGAACGATAATATAAGAGGACAGTCTGAAGAAAGAGGACACACAAGTAACAAAGAATGGACGAAACATTTAAACTAGTAAGGACCACAGTTAGTCCCCGGACAAGTGGCCGAGCTAATTTAGCAGGGGAAACAGATTTAAATAAACCACAATGAGATAAAACAAACCAAGAAGCAACAAATAAGGATAAACCGAGAATGGAAAAAAAGGAAAAAAAAGAAACAATGAATCACAATGATGCAATATCAGTAACAAACGAGGACGCCCCATATATAGTAATGTTAAGGGTGAATGGTATAAACAGACCATGTATGATAGATACAGGGGGAGCATACTCATTAGTAAATAGGTCGATAATTGCAGAGTGGGAATTAGACACAAGAATCATAGAAGAATTAACTCTAAAAGGGATAACAGGGCACACAATACAGCTGTATGGATCGACGAAATTGGCGATAAGCACAAACGGAATGAACTACAACATATACGTAAGAGCCATCGCAGCAGACGACCAAATAATGGGAGAAATACCAGTTCTTTTAGGAAGAGATTTCCTAGAAAAACAGAAAGCAATCATATCATACAAAGGAGAGCCTTCATTAGAAATATGGGAAAGAAGAATACCATTGATAAACGCAAGGCAAGTTGAGAGCACAATAAATAACGGCAGAAGCACGGAAGTAAATTGCCAAGTTGCAACAGTAAAGGAAAAACCAAACACTACCGAAAAGAATAATTGGCAGAAATGGCTAGGAATAGTGGAAACAATGTATAAAAGAAGGGACACAGAACAATGGAGAAAAAGGAGAAGGTAATGACAAGGGAAAATAAAGCAAAAACAAATCAAACAAACAAACAAAGACAAAACGGCTACAGAGACGAAAATATAGAACTATACAGAAGGAAGAAAGAAATCGATACAAAGAGAGAAAAAAGTCAGGAAACAAGAATGAACGAAGAAATATACGGACACATAGAACAAAAGAAGAATAGTACAGAATAAGAAACATGGAAAAAGAAGGGAAAAACAGAAACCAGGGAGGAGAACAAAGGAATAAAAGAAACAATAACTAACAGAAACTTCACAGATGTATACATAGAAGATAGCATAAGTATACCGGCACTAACCGAAGTTCACACAATTGGGACACTAAAACACACAATAAAAGGAAACACGATTGCGTGCGAAACACAACACAAAGGACCAGAAGCAATAAGACTGGCAAATAGCATAGCAAATAACGGGAAAAAGATTCCAATTAGAATAATAAACACATCAGCACAAGAAATACACCTAACAAAAGGAACCAAACTAGGGAAAGCATATGAATGTGCAGAAGACACAGTACCACAAACGAAAGCACAGGACACGATCAGGAAATTTGACATCAGAACAGATGAATGGATCAGAAAAAATTTTGAACTAGGTCATATAGATACAAGGTACAAGGAAGAACTAATTAAGTTAATACAAAAGTACCATCATTTATTCACAGATGACGACGAAATTCTAACAAGCACTACAAAAGTCAAACACCACATAACCATAGAAGCAGGAAGCCAACCAATATGCAAAGCTCCATACAGAATACCATATTACCAAAGAGAAGTACTCCAAAAAGAAATAGATAGGCTACTAGAAGCTAAAGTAATCAGGACATCATCCAGCCCATGGTCAGCGCCAGTAGTATTAGTGGTAAAACAAACACCCGAAGGAGAGGAGAAAGTGAGAATGTGCATAGACTAGAAAGGACTAAATGCAGTAACAAAAAAGGAATATTACCCTCTACCAAACATATCGGATCTACTACAAGGCTACAAAGCAGGAGGAGAAACGTTGTTCTCAGTAATTGATGTAGCAGAAGCTTATCACCAAGTAGATATGAACGAAGAAGACATTCCACTAACGGGATTTAGCACATATCAAGGGCACTACGAATACACCAAAATGCCATTTGGACTGGTAAACGCCCCAGCAACTTTCCAAAGATTCATGAATGCAACCTTAAGAGGCTTAACGGGAATAAAATGTATGGTTTATTTGGACGACATAATCATATTTAACTATGCAGGAAAAAAGGACCATTTAGAAAAATTAGAAGAAGTATTCAATAGATTAACAGAAGCAAACATTAAACTCAAACCAAAGAAATGCAATTTTATGCTGGAGAAAGTAAAATATTTAGGACATATCATCTCACAAGAAGGAGTAGCTCCAGATCCACAGAAATTGGAGGCAGTACACAAATACCCCCTACCAAAAAACGTAAAAGGAGTAAGAGGTTTCTTAGGGCTAGTAAACTGGTACAGACGGTTCATACCGAACATAACCGAATTAGCAGCATCACTAGTAAATCTAACCAAAAAGACACACCATTCAAAATAACAGAGGAAGTAATTAGGGCAATGGACTTACTAAAAGAATCGCTAACGTCAGACAAAGTTCTAATCTTCCCAGACTTTTCCAAACCGTTCATCGTATCGACAGATGCATCGAACATAGGCGTAGGAGCAATATTAAGTCAAATAAGGGACGGTAGAGAAAGACCAATAGCGTATGCAAGCAGGACACTAAGTAGAGCAGAAACAAATTACTCAACGACTGAAAAAGAACTTCGAGGTGTGATTTTTGCCATTAAAACATTCAGATGCTACATTCACGGGACAAAATTCACAATCATCACAGATCACAGAGCATTAAAATGGGTACTTACACTGAAGGACCCAAATTCAAGACTAACACGATGGGTCTTAACCTTAGCCGAATACAACTTCGAAGTAATCCACAGAGCAGGACGGAAACACGGAAATGCAGACGCGCTAAGCAGAATGTTCGACAATACGTGCAACTACATAGAGACGTCATACAAAGATTACTTACAATACATAACGGAAAACGAAGTGCCAGCAAAAGACAAAATATTAGAAAAAGAAGGAAAGTTAGTATCCATACAAGAAGAACAAGCAATAGTACTATTTACAGCCAAAAATAAGCCAAACCAAGATCCATTGATAAAGGAAATAGAAGACACATATAATTTACCGGACGTCGCACAAAATCGAATAGAAGAAATTAAAGAATGGGACACGTTGGACACAAAATTCTACATAGGGGTAAATAGAGCAGCGGTGAAAGAAGAAACCTCGTACGAAATCATGTGGGGCATAATACAACAGTTAAAGACACTATGCGAGGAAAACAAAGAAGAGGATATAACCTTCATAGCGAGCAAAGACCAAATCCCAGGACTTTGTTGGGACGAAATTACTATATTATAACGGGGAATTTTGGGAACTGAGTCCTTCGGGATTATTGTTAGGGTTAAGTATGCATAGCTGTATCTAAGGATTTAGAAACGTTATTTTTTATTATATATGTATTTTGTATAACTTGTTGGCTCTATATTATTTCACCCAACTCCCCTACCCCAACATTTCTCCTTTTGAAGTGTATTAACGTGGACGTGCGACAGAAACGAGAAAGACAGCCCTGTCCTGGCAAAGGAGGATACATCCGTTTTAAGACCAGGCGAACCTAGCTAAAAGAAATCGGACTGGATTGCCTTGCACGCTCAGCCGCTCTTTGGAGGCAGAAATTGGCAACAATCTAGGGTCGGGATCAATAGAGAGCGGCCAAAAGATAGGTAGGAAATATTTCTCTTTTTTCTGACCCATATTTTTAGTACATCTAGAGCAGCGGATTTTTTTTTCAGGAGGATAGATTATTACACTGATTATTAAGTTTTGTTGGCTAAGATTATTACACTGGTGACAGCGGTTTGCGAACCATTCTCAATTTTAAACAAAACCAACCAGGATTAGGGTGATACTAAAAGTAAGGTCTACTTTATTACAGTTACATGTTAAAATAAATAAGGGAGTAGATCATTATTAGGATCGACTTCATTACAATATATACATATATATACATATATTTTTAAGTTAAGAGTCATTAACTAACTTTTTCATTTCACAAGGCCGTCTTCTTTTTGTTTTTCAAAAAAGAATAACATTCATTGACAAAATTCATTTCATTCTTTTTGGTTGCTGTAAACGACAACACATTTGACATTTTACTGTTTTAAAAACATTAAGAAGTGAGTTGGTTTTCTGTGCAATGGTATCCTTTGGAAAAGAAATTATTTAAGGATTAACCTCGATTACTTGTAAGTAATAAATTTAAAGTCAGTTTACATTTTTTTTAATATGTCACTTGATATTTTTGACATCATCCCGCGGCGGAGAATCTTCAACTTCTAACGGAAAAAGAAGTTGCACTGGTCTACGAAGTCACTCAATCGCACTTCACAAGCCCGCACTCGACCATCGCGCCCTACAAACACATCGATGACTTTAATCATCTTCCACTGTAGCCTGGGCGTATGCTCTTGATGCAATAGTACGATGTCACCTTTTCCTAAGCTCCTAGAATTAGGACGATGATAATGGTGAAGCGTTCCCAGCTGCTGAAGATATTCCGTTGTCCATTTTTTTTCAAAACTTGGAAACCAATTGTTCCCTCTATTTCCATTGTTTAAGTATATCGTATCGGTTGATTTCAGGCAATTTCAGATTTAGGGAAAACCCAACAATTTTTGCTCCCACTAGGAAATGCGCTAGGGAGAAAATCAATAAATTGGTGTCGTCGTCATCAATATACGTTAATGGTCTTGAGTTGACCGTTGATTCTACTTCTGTTAGAATTGTCTGGAGTTCATCAGTATTTATAAGAGCCTTACCGAGAGTAATTTTAAGAGCATCCTTTACTGTTTTTACCATGCGTTCCCAAAATCCTCCCCAACAAGCTTCTCTTTCGATTATAAAATGCCATTTTATTCGATTTTTGAGCAAATTCTTGAACTTCGCTTTGCTCAAGTATCGTAAAAATATTAGAAGTTCCTGAGCGGTTCTACGGAACGTTTTGGCGTTGTCCGAATATATAATCTCAGGAACTCCTCGACGAGCTATAAACCTCCTCAACCCTCGCACACAACTTTCGGTCGTTAAGTTAGGAACTAACTCCAAATAAACTGCTCTCACAACAACGCAGGTGATTAGCATAATATATGTTTTTATTCGCTGGTCTGCTTCATAGACATACAGCGGCCCCGCAAATCTATTCCAATTACTTGAAATGTATTTGAAGCGGTCAGCCTACTCTTAGGTAATGGCGTAAAATGTTCTGCTCCTGATTTACCTTTAAGTCGATTGCATTTTAAGCATTTTCCCAATATAGATTTTACCTTCTGCCTTCCTCGAATTATCCAATATTTTTCTCTAGTTTTAGCTAATGTTGCGTTTACGCCTGTATGCATTACTTCTACATGACTTTTCCATCTTATTTTTTCCCTTATTTCAGAGTCTTTCGGTAATATTATTGGATGAATACTTTCATATGCTAATGAGGATTCTTCTACCCTGCTTCCAAGTCTTATTATACCTGAGGCGTCCGAAAATGGACTTAGAAGTAAAATAGAGGATTTATAGCTTATTGGTCGTTTATTTTTTAAGCTTTGGATTTCTTCTGAAAATTCTTCACGTTGCGAATATTTTAGCCAATATTTTTCAGCTTCGTTCAACTCATCGATCGATAGGTTTCCTAAATTTTTCTTTGCAGGCTTACAAACATTATTAATAAATCATTTAACATAAGCCGTTATACGGAAAATGTTCTCCAATTTGCTATAATTGTTCAATGGAAATATTGGTTTGCCATTTGGTTCTGGTATCTTGACGTTAGTTATAAACAAATTGGTGACCTTTAACATTGTTTCGTCGCAGCTTTCATATTCTGGCATATTTGTTGAGTCTTCTTTAAGCCAGGAGGGCCCGTGTTGCCACAAGCTAGATTCAACCAAAAACTTCGCTGAGACTCTCCTCGTTAGCAAATCCGAAGGATTTTCCTTTCCAGGGCAGTGTCTCCAAACACCCTTGCTTAGCTTTTGTATTTCTTCCACTCGGTTGCGCACGTATGGTTTCTATTTCTGTGATTTGCCACGGATCCAATACAAGACTATTTTAGAATCGGACCATAAAGTAACTCTTATGATTTTCAATTTGGAATTTTCTAAAATATATGCCTGTAGTCTAGCGGCACATAATACTGCAGTAAGCTCTAACTTGGGTAAGGTTAATTCTTTGTTACCCTTTTGGTTAAGAGGCGCTACACGATTTTTCGACAATAGAAAATTTATTTCGTTAGTTTCTACACATTTCGTGTATGCCACTGTACCGTAAGCTTGGAGACTAGCATAAGCAAACACGTGAAGTTCGATTTCGTTGGATTTATTTGAAGTTGTACTTCTGGGGATTTGTAGTTCATCCATAGTAGGTAGTTCCGAACACCATATAAACCAGATTGTCAGATAGTTTTCGGGTGAAATAGTGTCCCAATCTAATTTTTGTTTCCAAATATATTGCAACAAAATTCTTATTCTAATTGTAAATGGGCCTAATATACCTAATGGGTGATAAACCCTTGCAATATTTTGAACTATTTTCGTTTTGTTGTTACCGCTTTATTGTTATTGCCTACGGATTTTAAGTCAATTGCAAGTTCATCTGTTGCTGTGTGCCATACAATACCCAATACCTTTTTTGTTTCGCTCTTTTTGGGATTTTTTATGACCGTATTCATAACTTCTTTATCGCTAGAGAACCATTTTCTTAAATTCATGTTAGCCCCTTGGAGTATACTAATGGATTGCTCATAAATTTCGTTGGCTTCTTCAAAGGAACAAGCAGTAGTTATCAGGTCATCTACATAAAAGGATTCTAATAGAATATTGGAGGTATTCGTAAGCTTTTCTGGCTGTGATAAAAAATGTTTGCGCAGAGTAGCTGACAGCAAAAATGGGCTCGATGTAATACCAAACGTTACACGTTTCATGCGATATATAGCGACTTGCGACGAATGTGTGTTATTGTCGTCGTTAAGTGGGTTTTCGAACCATAAAAAGCGATGGGAATCGCGATCCTTCTTAACAAGTGATATTTGCAAAAAGGCTTTTTCGATGTCGGCGATTAAACCGATAGAGCCTATTCGGAAATTTAACAATATCTTTAACAAATCAGGCACCAAGTTGTTACCGGAGTATAATAGTTGATTTAGGGATTCAAAACCTGGCGCATGCGCAGATGCATCAAATACTACCCGCAACTTTATGGTTTCCTTGTCCTCGCGATAAACCGGACAATGCGGCATATAATAAATGCGTTCGTTTTCGTTAGGCGAAATTATTTCTGCACATCCGTTTATTAAGTATTCACGCACAACAATGTCATACTCAGCTAGCTCACCGGTTCGGCGCAATTTAGACACTAAACTATAATAGAAGGTGGTTTTAAAGCGTCAAAACACATTTTTGGAACCTCTATTGCTGTAATTTCGATTAGTTTTCCGTTAAACTGATTCTTGAGACCTACTTGTACCCGTTTACACAAAGTTGTCGGTGCGCTAAGAGCATTTCCAAAACTATTTTTGGAAATTTTGTGAGTACCGACTACAGGCAACCCCAGTGAACGCGATACACATTGTTTTATGAAATTTAATTGGCTACCTCTATCTATAACTAACCGAATCACCAAGTCATTTGCGGTATCATTACTTAGTAAACGTTTTGCGGTCATTAAATAAACGTTATTATTTGCCCCGTTAGCTATTAATGCAGTAGAGTTATTACGATTTGTCACATTATTAGGGGAGCTGTCAACAATGCGATTATTTTGATTTTCGGTGAAACTAGACTGAGAATAGCTGCTATTTCCATTTCGAATATTGCTACTGCCAAATGACGTTTGCACTTTGCACAAAATAGGCGCGATTTGCAAAATTATGAAGAATGCCTAGGTCTGGGACAGCGAAAACAAATGTTTTCTTTTAAAATGTCCTTTTTCCGCGAGATATTTATAGACGTTTTGCAATCTTTTGTTTTGTGCGTTTTTGATTTGCAAATCAAGCAGTTTTCATTATTTTCAGTTAATAAAATCGCGGACGAAAATTGATCGTTTTCTGATGCACTATTATTTTGAGTTAAAAATGTTCGTTTGCTATTATTGTCTTTGCAATTTTTATTGTCCGTCACCTTTTCACAATGAGCTTGTTCGATTGAGTACAACTCTATTTTAATAAATTGCAATAAACTGCTAATTTGCTTATTATAATCTACGGCAATGTCTAATTTTCCAATTGAGAAAGAGAGTCAGTACCAATCGTTTCACTTTTAATTTTTTGTTTGTTGAACAAAACGCGCAGATTATACGATAGAGCCTTAAAAATGATAGATTTAACCATTAGTCCGTATTGTTGAGGTGACAAACCTAGTGTTGACAGTGAACAGGTAATCGTTGACGCGGTATTATACAGTTTACGAAGCGCGGAAATGTCTCTTTCACTTTTTACTGGAACTATTGTTAAACGTTTTTGCATATATTTGTCCACTATACGTTCAGAATTAGCATATTCTTCTTTTAAAAGTTCTATCGCGTCTTTGTACGATAACTGACTAGAAGTCAATCCGTTAATAGCAAGCACGGATTTATAAGACAAATGAGACTTAAGATAAGCAAATTATGCAGCATCATTTAAAGAACCATTCTCGCGAACGACCAACCGGAATTTTTGAGAGCGAAATCAGCGACGATGACAACGAAGAAATGCCGTGTAAAAAAACTAAATATGTTCAAAAATGCGATGTATATGAGATTACAATAAATACTTTTTGAAAATATTAAATATCTAGTTATGTCTGCATTTTTTTTATCATACCGATATTCATCACTGAATAATTTTTTTTATTTCTGTCAAACATTATATTGCTGCGTAATTATTGAAACTCACGATAACTATTTGTGCACAATGCATTCCTACCATCGATATTATCATTTGCTTAAATATACAACAACGTTCAAAACTGTGAAATTTTAATTAGTAGTAATACGCCGGTAATCTTTCATAATATTGCTATGAAACATTGAGAAATAGGTTCCTCTCGATTCCGTACATCGATTAAAAAAAAATGATCAAAATCAAAGCAATGGAAGCCGAGATATCGCGTACTAAAGCGCCCGCGCTGGTTTTGAACGCTCGATTTCAATTTCCGCCGCTCATCCCCTCCCCTCCGGTTTCGCCGCTCAGATGGTTGTTTCGCGAATATTCATTGAATTTTCCTGCAAAAAGCGCACGTACAATATTATTTATATAAACGCCTACGAAAAGTACTCGGACAAACCTACCAAATTCTTTTTTTTTTATTGTTCCACTATGCGTAGTTTTGCGGATAACTTTTGTCAACTTTGGCAGGTAATATCACAGAACTTATTCGACCAATCTGAACGATTTTTTTCAAATTAAGCGTCTTTCCGAGAACTTTCTTTTAGTACCTTAAGCTTTCTTTTAACGCGTAAAACCGTTTCCCGAAATAATTTGTTAATTAAGTAAAAATTTTACAAACTTTTAAAATTGCGCCAAAAGTTGTTAAAAAAAAGAAAATCAATCTTATATCGATTCAATATGATAGTTAACGGGGCCAACAATGTGTAAAAAAATCCACAGCAATCAAAATGCAAAATTTTGTTCCCAACATTGACGCGGAAAAAGTGTTTTTTTTTGCTCCGTTAAATCAACCACGTCAAAACCAAAAAATGAATTTCAATTGGGTTTTGGTATTTCATTTTGTAATACTCTAAAGTACTTAAATCTCTATTTATAGTATAATTGTGCAATTTCTTACTTGATTTTTACGCGCCACGAAATTACCACGATTTTCGTCACTTTTTTCCCGATTTATTGCTATCTAGCAACAAAAATATAATAAATTCTATGTTTAAACTAATTTTATCTTGTAGAAAATTTCATAACGAACAAATTCACAAGTAATCATTTTTTCTCTAAACTGCATACGTACAGAGTTATATTGAAAATAGTAATAGAAAAAGCAGCGTTTTCGTGCATTTTTGCAGTTCTAGATTTTTTTTGCAAATAGCACAACTTTCTGAGCTAGCGCATACTTATAATATGATTGTGAATATCATTGTCGATCAGTCTTGAGAATATCTAAGATAAGATCGTCAGAGCACGTCTTACTTCTTTTGATTTCGCTCTTCCTTCTTGTTCCTTTTTCATTTCTTCTTTGGTCGCTTGCACGGACGATCTGATAACAGAGTTATCATCTAATACATTACAAATTTGTTTAGAGGTACCCGGTTTTGGATCATTTTTGCTTTTCTCCCTAAAAATAATTTTTTCAGAAAACAATTGAAAAATAATAACTGATGTTGAGTTTGTGAGACTCCGCCGCCACATTCTGCACTCGATCACACCGAGGCTGGCATAAAACTGGAAGCAAAGATTATATACACTGACAGATCTGCCACTCTGTACAAAAATTTTACGACACATTTGTATCCCTGCGCCATCTAGATTCACGTCCGTGTACTAATCTTTTAATTGTACAGAGATTCAGATCCAAGCTAACGCAGTGTATGCGCGGGATATTTGAACATTTACTGAAATTTAAAAATAGACATATGGTTGTGCGGGAAATTTCAAAATTAAGTTACCTGCGAAATTAAAGTGATCGAAGCTAGTCGTCACCTCAAATTTTTTTTTTATTTTAGCTTAACGTGCCTCGATAGCGCTGGTCATTGGCACAGAAAAATAATTACAAATATTTACATGATATTAAATAACAACTATTACAATTTTTAAATTAGATTCTATGGTAGAGATGCGTAGCTTTCAGAAACTATAAGACCTTCTTGATC